>CM045763.1:162879764-163422264 GCA_025200525.1 Camellia lanceoleosa | reverse complement strand
TTTCTAAATTTATTCAAAAACGAAATCCTTTTTAAATCAGAATAAAATTTGAATTTTTTTTCTATTTGTTTTGATCATTTCTTTTTTAATTGTATCAAATTCATTTCTATTTGAAATAAATAGAATTTGCCAATTATAACAACCATCTATATATATATTTTTTTTCTAGTGTAATTAGGGTTTAGATTAGCAGGTGAGGTGAGTAAATTAGTAGTAGTAAGTAAGTTACCTTGGAGGTCCCATGGCTCAATCTTATTCAAATCAACCTCTCTGATGACCTCCATGTCAAACTTTTGAAATGTAACCTTCTTCTTCAAGTAGTAGTGAAGAAGCTCTTCGTCGGTCGGGTGGAACCTGAAACCCGGAGGAACACCACCAGTTGATGAAGCCATCGCCTTCGCCTTCACCTTCACCTTCACCTTGGATCAAGTTATAGTAGTCTCTGTCTCTATCTCTTTCTCTTTCTCTCTAGAGATGTTGTTGAAAATAGGTAAGGTATATTGATAATATGGAAGGAACAAAGGGTTGGGAAATCATTAGATGATGTGAAAAGGCTTATATATCTCATCTCATGAGTCATGATGCCCTATGATGGGCCTATGCAGTGGAAGTCAAGGGCCGAGAGAGCAGGAGGAGGGTGTTGAAATGTGAGAAAGTTGACGGCCGGTGACTACGCCGCCGGAGAAGCTTAAAGCTATCGTAAAAAGCACGTCCAAGGAATGAACATGAATGAATGATATATATATATATATATATTCATATATATTAAACAAGGAAAATGGAGAAGAATTTGAGTGCTTTACTTTTTCAGCTCTTTGTATTTAATGCCGACATCTCTACGCGCACTGCTGACGAGCGTGACCTTCACTGCAACTGCCTCTATCATTTCAAGGAAACACTTTCTTATGTATTTTTGCAGAAAATGTTATCATTTATTTTTATAAAAGTAATAATAATTAGTAATCAGTAATGTTAGGTATTATGAAAAAAAATTTATGAAAATAATCATGAAAATTTTGTAATTTTTGGATTACATTTAGAATAAAGTATCACATACTAATCAACATAATCCAATTATCATAACCCTTTCATGATCATTTTCATAAAAAAAATTTCATAATCCCTAACTTTTCTCATTTGTAATTTAGAAATTAAGTTACGCATTTTGTTATTGTATTATATTTTTTTGTAATAATGTACATATTTTTTTAGGATAAAGTATCAATATATCCCAAAATGAGATATTGTGAACAGTTTAGTCCTTCAATTTTTTTTCTATGAATCTAAAAGACTCATTAAAGTAGAAATGACACAAAAGAGTAGTCACTTACATGTTTGAATATAATTTTTTAGGAATAAAAGTGAATTTTTTTTTAAATGTAAATTACATATTTGGTTAATCTGTGTTATAGAGGTTTTAGATTTTTCCTCTTTTTAGAACAAATCTTACATTATAAACAAAAACATAACAATTCAATGTAACACTTTAATAACATAACACTTTAATGTAACACACTAAAAAACTTCTTGTTTTACTTTTTCCAAACGTAACAACGTAACATTTCAAAAAAACTCGTTAATGTACTTTCCTAAACGTAGCACTCTAATGTAACGTACAAAAAAAATTTCTTAGTGTATTTTTTCCAAATGTTACATTCCAATTAATGTAATCTCAAACTAACAATCTAATGTAACACGTTAAAAAAAATTTAATGTATTTTTTTCAAACGTAATACTCACAATTTAAAATTATACATTTGCCCAAAACTTATAAAGAAATTTTTGTACACATTTTAGAATAGTTTGAAGAGTCACACATTCTTTTCTAGTAGTTTAAAGAATCTAGCATATTTTTTTTTTTTAGTGTTACATTGAAGTGTTATACTAAAGAGTTTTTTTTTTTAGTGTTACGTTTAGGGAAAAAAAATACACTAAGAATTTTTTTTGGAGTGTTCCATTTGAGTGTTATAATTTAAAATTATATATTTGTCCAAACCTTATTAAGGAGTTATTGTATTCCTTTTGAAATGTTTGAAAATCTCACATCCTTTTAGAATATTTGAAAATTTCATATTTCAAGTCATTTTTGTACTCCTTTCAAAATGTTTTATAAAAAAGATTCTCATATAAAAATTCATCCCAAATTTGATTCACATAGATTGTATATCTTTTCTTTCTAGCACGAAAGAAAAAAAAATAAACAAAGTAAAACAAAACAAATAAATAAATAAATAAAGAGAAGGAAACATAATAGAAATAAGAGTATAACTATAAATTCAATTTTCAAATAACATATGAAATCTATCTTTCTAAAATCAATGAGACTAATTGGTCTATAAGAAAATTATTAGAACTAAATGGAGGGTGCCTCTATTTACACACCACATTTGGTCTTAAGGTACACTACTACTCAGTTCACACTTTTAATAATTTGAAAAAACATAATTTTTCTCAACACACACCACAACGATTCATTTTTGCCCTTAATCTCACACCACTTGTTACACATCTCAGACAACCTGTCTATATATATATATATATATTTATTTATTTAATCATCCCATACTTAAAATCACAACACTATACTACACTACACAACCTTTCACACAAACCAAACCAACCATTCAAAAGACAGAAAATACTACTAGTTGTATTATCACAACTTAGAACAAGAAGAAGATGACCGGCGGCAAGGAAGATGGTCGGAGCAAGCTACGATATAGCAGAGGGCGTCAACATAAGGGGACGATACAACAAAAAGTTTGCGAGGATTTTGACAAAGGATGCTTTGTGATTCGTCGCTAAATTACAAAGGGAGTTTAGGAACCATGTTAAGTATGCAATGGAGTGTAGGAAGGACGCCAAGATGAGGTATAATGCTGGGGCGCTGCCAGGGTTTGATTCGACTATGAGGTGTGTGAGGGATGGGGATTGGACGTCTGTGCCTATGCCGCGATCTGTACTCTCGCCATCTATGAGGTGGTGGGGTTGAGGGAGGGTTAACAGCGGCTAGGGTTTGTGGTGATGGGGATTCATTGGAGCTGGAGAGGGTCGATGAGGCAGTGGCGATGAAATGGCGGCGACTACAGTAGTGGTGGCTAGGGTTAGGGTTTGGATGTGTATTCAGTTGTCGTCATTTTGGTCATTTTGATAAGGTTATTATTGTAATAAAAAATAACTAATTAATGGTGTGTCTTGAGATCGAATGTGTTGTTTAAATAAAGGCATCCCTAAATGGATCACTATTCCTCAAGATGGGATTTGTAGGTAAAATTTTTATTTTTTTATTCAAATATCTTCTAATCACAAAATGTGTAACAATATTACAAAATATGTAATACTATCATAAAAATGCGTTAAATCATTTCTCAATCATAAATTATCGTAATTCTTATAAAAAAATACCTAATTTTTAATCAAAAAATATATAACATACCATAAAAATACATAATAAAATACATATAAAGAGTGTGTACTATGAAATTTCCATCTTTTCACTTCACGCGTTGTTGGTTGAAGTAATTCCTGGAGTATCCACTAACCTTAACTTTGGTTATATGATAAGTGAAAATACTAGTAGTAATAAGGAGGGTGAGATCTCGTTTGGAAAGAATATATTTTAGTTAAGGAGGAGGATTCCGTTCGGTTTAGAATTTAGATTGGAAAGCGTTGTTTCAGTTTGTGGAGTCCACTAAAGATCCCATTTTAATGATTCAAATCGTGCATTTTGTCGGATACTTTATGTATTTCATCTAAAAAAAAAAATTAAGTTGATCCTATAACTGTAACTAATTCAATTTATTGCATTCGTCATCAAAAAAATCTATGGTTTATTTTTTTTGTCGTCCATTTTTTTTTTTTTTTTTGAAAAATGCAGTAAATTGAACTAGTTACAGTTATCGGATCGACCTCTTTTTTTATGATAAAATACAAGAAGTACCCGACAATCATGTCAGTCAACTTATCTCTCAAAGATAACAACTCAATCACAGTACTCACAAAGTAAAACATATTTAAACCTATGGGGTACCTTTTATAGTCAATAGTTCCCTCGTCCTCTAGAAGTCTTACTTTATAGGACTCTAACTTTTACAGAGATTATGTCTATCACAACTCACGCTATTTAGATTAAGATAAACCTTCTCAAGAGTCTCATATCTATCCAAACAGGTAGCTTGATATCATCTAGGAATCTTTATTCTCTGTTCGAATATCTCGGATTCTGATATGATAGCATCATATCTCGGCATCTTGGTCCCTTCACGTGGCATCTTGGCTACAACCTCAGCTGTAACATTCAACACAATTCGAATTTCAATATTTCTCTTTCTTATTGAACTATAAATTTCAAAACACAAAAGTACATATTACAGTTCATAATTCACTAAGTTAGAGAAAACAAAACCATTGTCCATTAGGTTTATTCATTACAATATGACAATTTAATACAAGAAGACCCAATTCCCATAATAAGGATATAGATGTTCAATAGTTAAATTACAATTTCAAAGTTCACAAAATAATTAAAGTCAAAAATGGAAAGTCATTCTCTTCTTCATTGGCAAAGTGGTGGCGCATCATGTCCTGAAAAATGATTAGATAGGAATGAGTGATTGCCCAGTAGAGAATAATTTTAACCAAGTATATAAATATTTGATTTAAAATATGTGTGATTACTACCAATCCTCATGAGTTCAATGTCTTCAATTTTATCATACAACACACGCCTCTACATTTAATTTCACGTTGCGTTCTCACACGAATGGCTAGTGGACACCTCAATCCTTTAACATTTGTCGTGCTCACACGACTAGACAAGTGGACACCTCAATGCATTCCCACATTTGTTGTCCTCACATGACCAAGCAAGTGGGCACCTCAATTCTTCTCAGATAGGTAAACCATAACACACAACAAACCACATTTCAAAAATAACACTTTTATCATATTTTGAGGAATCTCAAAGGCCCTTCAATTCTACTCATCAATTTCATTTCCTTTAAGTTATAATCCATGAACAACCTTTAGGGTTACACAATAAAATATAGGGCTTTTCCTCTTATGTGTTAATTTTCATTGTTAAGTGTCTTTTTACACCATCTTCCATAGATAGATACTCAATCCTTCATCAATTTCAAACAAGACTCACTATCATCACAAAATCCATATACAAATATAATCACCCATCTCAATATCCACCCACACCTCAAGATTTTCACACTCTTAAACCAAATTATAGATATACAAGGGTAAAGATATCCCTACCTCAAAGATTGTGAGTAAAAGATGAAGACCCAAGTGATGAACTTCTGAAATAGCACGATCTATTCGATTCAAAATGTAGCTTTCGGCGATATTAACAACTTTGACAAAGGCACAAGGATGGATTCTTGCTATAATGGATGAATCTAGTGTTTTGATGCTAGGGTTTTCGAAAAAGGTTGATAGAGAGATAAGGAGTATGAAAAAGTGAGCCAAAAATATGTTTAAATTGCGTTTTAACTTTGCTATTATGAATAGACCACTCGAGCGAATTTCACATCGCTCAAGCGATCTTTTCACTGTTCAAGCGGTAAATAGAAGGTCCTAGAATTTTTGCAGAACTACAGTGAAAATACTAGAAACCTCACATCTTTACTCGAGTGACCATTTCACTACTCTCACTGTTACATCAGCCACGTGGACAATCCTAAAATATGCCCCCACAATAAATATATACACACACATATAAACAATAACAAATAACAAACAAAAAGAAATAAAGTTTATATTTAAAATGTATATATAATAAATATAAATATATACATTTTTTGTGTTTGAAAGATGTTTGGATATTATTTTCAATTATTTTGGTGTAGTTTCACATTATTTGAAAAAAGTAAGTTCGAAACTCTTTTAGTTCTGATTTATCGAACAAATTGAGATTGTTCGAGCTTCAATAACCGAACAATTCAAGTTTTTCATGATCATACATGGCTAATTAATCAATATTTGGCCCATTCGGTGGGATTAGTTCGTTTTAGTTCACCGAACAAAGCACAAACATGGGGGAAAAAATTAAGGTCTCATAATGTAATTTTTCATTCCAATGGACATGCTAGAAAGGTGTTATGTGGACGGAGAATGAATAGGGGCAGCGGAGAGGATAGGGAAGGGATTTGAGTGGTTAGAAATAATAGTGAATGTGGGTTAGGATTTACAAAATTAAGAGGGTAAAGAGAAGAGAAAGATTAAGGATGAAATTATTTTTGGAATTATAAAAGGTCTTAAGAGATAAAATAATATTTTCAAAGTTTTTAATGAGTGTGAAAGGAAAATGATGTAAGGAGGAAATTATGTTGTGTAAATAAAATTCTAGTTATCAATTAAAAGTTGAGTAGGTATTGATAGGACTTGATGGGCACACCTTATGTCTCTCTCAAAATTAGTTTGTTGGGTAAATCATTTATGAAACTATCAGATTGATTGATTGAACATTGATAGTTATATGATCGAATTATATTTATCTTAAAAACTAATGATTTATGCTCAAAATCATATTTTTCATATATTTTTATTAAAAAAATTAAGGAAAATTATTTATAAATCTTATTAGGGAGACTTATACTACATAGGGTCCTACTAAAAAACTTATGTTCCCATAAGTCCTGTGGGAAGTTTGTTGACACATTTACCCTCAATATTAGTTGTTAATATCATAAATAATAGTAAAACCATATATAGGAAATTGAATGTTACCATAGATCATATCTATATAAACGTAACGTAACGTGACACCTACATAAACGTAACGTGACACTTACATAAACGTAACATGACACCTATGATATATTATAACATGCAATTTCCAGGAAATTGCATGTTACCATAGATCATGTGGGGATATATTTTCTAAGTACCAACACGTGGCAAGGTGATGCCAACGTGTCAGCCGAGATGCCACGTGTCCTGGTCATGACGCCGAGGTTATCTTAGCAAGGCCGAGGTTACCTCCGAGGATATCGGAATCCGAGATAAGCGGATAGGGGACAAGAGTCCTAGAATGAGGAAAGACTTCAAGATGGATTAGGATAAGACTCTTAGGGAGTCTATCATTATCTCTTGAGAAGTCCAAAGTAAGCACTGAATGGGAGTCCATAGAAGTCAGGCTTCTATCGGGACTAGGATTGAGTTAACTATAAAAGAAAGGCACCCCCGCGGATCTAAGGTACGCAATTTATATTTTGAACAGTGAGTTTGCACTATTGATTATCTTTGAGAGATATACTAACTTGATCGTCGGAGTGCCCCGGGTGGACGAACCACCGCTGGAATCTTTTCTTCATTGCGTGTTAGCTAGGTGTCATCTATTCTGCCAGTTCTCTCCAGCTGATCACTGAGTTGGCAGTGTGGTCGAAAAATCACCCACACAATTTGGCACCGTCTGTGGAAAAGATAGGAGAATAGATGGCCAGCAACAGACAGAAGGAAAAGATTGGGGACGACACTCCTGTTGGGAGTGGGAGACCTATTGATCCTGATGTCATAGGAGACGAATGCAACGCAGAAACTCGTTACGTAATCACGGAGTGAAGGACGCCGCGCATCGGCGCACCAAAAAACCAGATCGAAGTGGCTACTACAACGAAGACGACCTCCAGGTATGGAAGGATAAATGCCTGCAGAGGGACGAAGAGGTAAAAGAGATGGCAAACAAATTGGCAGACCTGCAGTCGGACGTCAATTTCATGTTGCAAAATAACGTCATGCGACCACTGCTCCGCTATATAGGACACGCCGATTCCAGCGGCCAATACCCAGAAGGGAGGGTAGAAAACAATCCCCGTAGCCCCTCAGTACAATGGGAGTGAAAGACACTCTCACCGACCTTCCAGGGAGGTCGGACGAAGGGAGTCAAGAAAAGAAGAATCACGGAGGACGCATCACACAAAGGAGGCAGACCCCAAAGGACATCGGCATGTTCAGGGGCAGGCACTGTGTTTCAACACAACTCATGGAGAGGGGTCGAAGAGGACTCACCACGAAGCTGAAAGTGGTGCACCAAAAAGACTGAAAGCAGGAGATAGTCGACCTCCTGGGAGGACAAAAGAGGACTTAAGAGACTACCTCAAGAGGAAGCAACAGAATGCCTACGCCGAGGTAACCTCCCCAGATAAGCTGAGGACACCATTCTCGGTGGAATTGAACAGATTTGAGATGCCAAAGAGATTCAGTATGCCGAGGTTTCAAATATACGATGGTAAGTCAAACCCTAACTTCCACGTCGGATTATATTTGAACTCAATGGCATTGTATAGTGGGAACGAGCCGTTGCTCTGCAAAGTGTTCCCCTCATCCTTCGGGGAGATTGCATCAGATTGGTTCCACAAACTACCGAAGGGAAGCGTAAAGACTTGGGAAGGCCTGGCCGAGATGTTCATGGCCAGGTTCATGACAAACAAGCTGCGGCCATTAAGGGTGGACGCATTAATGGCTCTGAAGATCAGTAAGGATGAAGGCCTTAGGGCCTATGCAAAAAGATACTATAAGGTATTTAACCGAATACCAGAGTGTAATCAAGAAGTGGCGGTCGTGTCATTCAAGAACGGCCTAAAAGACAACTGCCCACTACGGAAATCTTTGGCAAAAACTTTGCCAAAAAGCATGGAAGAGCTCATGGCGAGAATCGAGAAGTATGCCAGAGCCGAGGAAGACACGTCGGGGACTAAGGAGATAAAACAAGAGAAAGGAAATGGCTCACCGAAGCGAGGCTGAGGTAACAACGGATCGAACAAGCAAGAAGCAGAACTGAGGGTTGCACAGGCAGTGACGACTGTGTTCCGAATCCCAATGCACAAAGTCCTGGAACAAATTCAGAACCAACCCTATTTCAGAGCACCAGCAAGGGTACCAGGGGAATTCATGGGAAGGAACGTTAGCAAAGCGCAGCCTACCACAATGAAGAGGGGCACATGACTCAGGGTTGTAGAGCCCTGAAAGCACACTTGGAAGACTTGGTAAGGCAAGGTCATCTGAGAGATCTGGTCGATGAGGCTAGAACAAGAGAAGAACAGGCAAGATTGCCTTAAACACCAACAACTCCGACTCCCCCAGCACAGCAACCATAGGTAGGAGGACCTCAGGTGGTTAATGTAATTCACTCGAAGGTGAACGAGAACGACATACGGGAGGAGACCAAGAGGGTAAAACACCTACAGCACGTGAACCATGTGGGACAGAAAAGACCTTGGCCTGGAGAGTGCCAGGGACCGATAATAGCCTTTACTGAAGCCGACCTAGAGATAGTCCAGCATCCGCATAATGATGCCTTGGTAGTATCCCTCCAGGTTGGGAAGTGCCAAGTGAAATGCATCCTGATTGACCAAGGCAGCTCTTGTGACATCATGTACGTCCGATGTTACAAGGAGCTCGACCTTCACTCAAATGATATGGAACAATCCAATGGCCCAATGGTTGGGTTCAATGGAACGCCGACATGGCCACTAGGAGCAGCAAGCTTGGAGGTGCAGGCTGGCACCAAGAAGATGAAGACAGAATTCACCATCATCGACACACCCTCCCCTTACAACATCATCTTGGGAAGGCCATGGCTGCATGCGATGGGGGCAGTTCTCTCAACATTGCATCAACTATTGCGATTCCCAACTGAGCATCGGATAGAGAAAGTCAGGGGCGATCAGCTACAGGCGAAGAATTGCTCCATGGCAGCAATGAAATCTACCTGCAGCATACGAGAGCCAGAAAATACAAAAATTGAAGATGAGGACGTGGAAGTCCTAGAAGACGTTGGCAAGGAGCCAGCCGAGAAGAGCGAAGAGGCACTGAAGAAAATCCTTGTCTAGGATGGGAATGAAGAACGCTTCTTTCTTCTCGACTCAGGCTTAGCCGAAGAAGAAGAAAAAGAGTTAGAAGCTTTTTTAAGAGCCAATATTGAGGTGTTTGCTTGGATACCTTACGAAATGCCTAGCATTGACACCCAGGTCACTTGCCACAAACTGAACGTTGACAGGTCAGCCAAACCAGTAATTCAACAAGCCAGAAGACTGACATTTATGCATGTCGAAGTAGTAGAGGAAGAAGTAGACAGACTTCTGGAGGCCAGGGCCGTTAGAGAAGTTCACTACCCAACATGGCTATCCAATACAGTGGTGGTAAAGAAGAAGAATGGTAAATGGAGGGTCTGCGTAGACTTTACCAGTTTAAACAAGGTCTGTCTCAAAGACAGCTTCCCTCTACCTAAGATTGACCAGCTAGTGGATGCCACTTCGGGGCATGGAAGGATGAGCTTCCTGGATGCCTACAGGGGGTATCACCAGATAACTATGGACCCTGCAGATGAAGAGAAGATTGTGTTTATCACTCCCAAAGGGCTGTACTGCTATAGAGTGATGCCCTTTGGGTTGAAAAACGCATGAGCCACTTACCAAAGATTGGTAACCAAGATGTTCAAACACCTGATTGGCCGAACAGTAGAAATCTACATCGACGACATGGTCGTTAAGACCAAGGAGCCTGAGGGTCATCTCGCCGATCTAAAAACAGTCTTTGAAATCCTTAAAACATATTGGCTCCGACTCAATGCATCAAAGTGTGCATTTGGAGTTGGATCTAGTAAGTTTTTAGGATACCTGGCGACCAAAAGGGGCATCAAGGCCAGCCCAGATCAAATCAAGGCCATTCTAGAGTTGAAGGACGTCGGCAAAACAGGTGCAGATGGTAACTGGAAGGGCCGCAGCCCTGAACAGGTTCATAAGTAGAAGCTCAGATAAGTGCAAACCTTTCTTCAACTTAGTGAAGAAAGCCACGAACTTTCTTTGGATAGAGGAGTGCGAAGAAGCATTAGCCGATCTGAAGAAGTACCTGACCACAGCTCCAATTCTTTCGAACCCAGAACTCGGGAAAAAGTTGTTCTCAGATTGGCGCCTCGAACATGCGATAAGTGCAGTACTAATCCGAGAAGAAAAATGGGAGCAAAGGGCTGTTTACTATGTACGCAAAACCCTAGCTGTAGACACCCTATTTTTGACCGACCTTAAGACTCAGACGTCACCGATTGAGCACTCGGTGATGTTGCATATTGTGCTCGTTTAGAAGTCTTAGAGTCGCGGCCGTGCGCCCTGCCTCCGGACTTCCGAACCCTCTTCTGTGCCTTGTCTCGGTTTGCCATAACTGCACTCGGTTTTCTCTGCTTTTCCCCGAGGGAAGGAGTGGTCCCAGAGACTATTTCTCAATGGTCGTGGGCTACATTTCAGGGCCATAGGCCATTTTGCCCATTTCGAGCTTCCGATTTTGAGCCCGTCGGAGCTGTGCCTCGGTTCGGGACCGCCCAACCATCTCCGATTTCTCCGTTTTTTGGCATGCATCTCATTTACTCATTTTTGAGGGACACTGGGGTCTTAGATACCCACTTCGTGGTCGAATGCCACTTTCGGTGCTTAACAGCCTATTTTCGGGACCCCGAACTGCGTGTTTTGGCCCCCGAGCGTTCATTTTGCATCGGTTTGGGCTCATTTTTGGTGGAGGCCTTATTTTCATGGTTAGGAAGCTTGTAGAAGAGTGGGAGGCCAGCAATTGTTTTGACAACCAACTTTTTGTTTGGTCAAAAGTGGTTCAGCATGAATCCGGGAAGGAGAAAAGTCTGCGCGGCTTCACCGAAACGGGCGTAACTCTTTGCACAAGAGGAATTAAAATATGAGGCCACCACCATTGGAAAGCTTACTTCCGGGGCTTCATTTTCCACTCAATAATCTCCTAAGTCCGGATCCGGGGGGAGGAGATATGGTTGGTTGAAGTCTGGGTAGACCGAATCTGCGCGGCTTTACGGAAACTGGCATAACTTTTTCTACAGGAGGAATTTTGATGCAAGGTTTGCGGCATTGGAAAGATAACTTCAAGGGCTACATGGCCGACCAGTCCTATGCCTTGGACCTTTTGACCCTAGCTGGCCGGCCACCATTTCCAGCCGGCCAGCCACCTGCAATTAAAGCACTTTTTGCCCACCTTTTCTCCGATTTTCTTGCCTATATAGCTGGCCTCCCAGATCATTTTGAGGGATTGGAAAATATCTCTCAAGGGTATACAAGCATATCTATCTCTATCTCTCCAAAAACCTCAAAAAACTTCAAGTTTTGGTGCCTTTTGTTCATCATCATCAAGCACTACCATCACTACTCCATTTCCAGCAACAAGAAGAGGTTCTTAGAGGCATAGAAGCAACATTTCTCAAGTCAAGAAGCAAGGAAAGAAAGGTCTTCAAGGGTAAGTTTCAATCCCTCTCTTTTACACCATTTTCTTGCCTCTTTTCTTAACCCCACTTGCTCACTGTTTTGAGCTCCGACCAATACTGAAAGTGGTCCTATTTTGATCTATTCTTGATGTTTGTTTAAGGGCCCAACCCTGTTTGAGCCCTCTATCTTACACTTCCTTCAATATCCTCTTATATGCCATTATTTTGCATTGAATATTTGGCCTATGTGTGATTTCTTTTCAGGCCTAATATAAACTGTAAATGTGCTTATTTTGAGCCCCTCTTCAACATTGAATAAGGGCTCAACCATTTTTGGTGGTTCTATCATGCACTTGCTTTGTAATTTTTCATATTTACCGTAAAATTGCATGGTTTCTTTAGCCTATTTGAAGTCTGATTTCGAGCATGACATTAACTGATATTGAGCTTATTTTAGGTCCCTCTACAACATTATAGAAGGGATAAATCTTGTTTGGGGCCTCCATGCATGGCCTCTCTTTGTACCTCTCTTTGGCCCCATTTTGCATGCCTTTTTTAAGCTTATTTGGCTTCTGATTTCAGCCTTCATCAGGCCTGAAAAGAGCCTTATTTTTGCCTTATTGTCATGTTTTGTTAAGGCTCTTATGCTATTTGGTGAATACTTTTGGTACTTCATGTTATACCCTCTTATACCCCCTTATTTTTGCATGCCTTTCTAGCTTATCATGCTTCTGTTTTTGAGCCTTCATCAGGCTATTAAAGAGTCTTATTTTGGCCTTCTTGTCATGTTTTGTTAAGGGTCCAAGGCTGTTTGGTCCATTCTTTTGATACCTCATGTTATAGCTCTCTTTTGGCTCATATTTTGCATGCTATGTTAAGCATATCTACATACTGAATTGGAGGATGTCATCTACTGTAAATGTGCATATTTTTGGTCCCTCTTTAATGTTTTAGAACTGTATTTTTCAGTTTGAGCATTGTACATACCACCCTTCATTGTTCCCTCTTTTCCCCATTTTTGCATGCTATTTTTGCCATACTTGTGATTGTTTTTTGGCCATTTTTTGTACTGGAAAAATGCTAGTTTAAGGGCTTCCTAGCATCTGTCTTTACACTTCATGTCCATATTGTGCATGATTGGCATAGCTGCAAGTCATTTCGGGTGCTTAGCATAGCATTTCGGGCATCGGGTGTAATTTTGCTATAATTCGGGGGCTGTTTTTGCATCATTTTGGCTGCTGAAATTTGCATTTTCCATATGCCATATGCCACATCTCATTTGTATACCATTTTCATGATTTATGCCATCGTGTCGCTTTGGGTGCCCGTGTGCCCGCATTTCGAGGCAGCTCATATTCATCTCTCGGCATCTTATGTGAGTGTGGTTGAGGCCCTCTCATGTTAGTGTAAGCCCAATTTGCATTTTCATGCCTATATATCATTGCCTCGGTTTGGATGCCAGTGTGCACGCATTTCGGGGCACTTCATTTTCATCTCTAAGATCTTATCTGAGTGTGGCTAAGGCCCTCTCATGTTAGTGTAAGCCCAATTTGCATTTTCATTCCTTTATATCATTGCCTCGGTTTGCGTGCCCGTGTGCACGCGTTTCGAGGCACTTCATGTTCATCTCACGGCATCTTATGTGAGTGTGGCTGAGGCTCTCTCATGTTAGTGTAAGCCCAATTTCCATTGCATATGCTGTTTCATGCCTTAGGGCCATTGCCTCGGTTTGCGTGCCCGTGTGGACGCATTTCGAGGCACTTCATTTTCATCCATCGGCCTCTTATGTGAGTGTGGCTGAGGCCCTCTCATATTAGTGTAAGCCCAATTTTCATTGTGTATGCCATTTCATTCAGTATGTCATTGTTTCGGTTATGCGTCTGTGCACGATTTCGAGCCATCTCTTTATAGTCTTTTTGTATATCATATTACATCTCATTTCATCCCTTTATGTTATTGCCTTGGTTAGAGTGCCGGGGGGCACGCATTACGAGGCACTTCATTTTTATCCGACGGCCTCTTATGTGAGTGTGGCTGAGGCTCTCTCATGTTAGTGTAAGTCCATTTGCATTGTGCATGCCATTTTATGCCTTAGGATCATTTTCTCGGTTTATGCGTTCGTGTGCACGCATTCCGAGGCATCTCATTTTCATAGCATTGTGCATGTTAGATCATATTTTAGTTGCATTCATGCATGTCGTGCATATTGCATCGTGTTCGGGATAGGAGTTAGCCCGGGCACGGGAAACGAGGCATGTTTCGTACTCCGAGTGACGGAACGGGTCTCAATTCCCAAGTCACCGACACTCCGGATTACCCATGATGGAGTTAGGTTTTGTTGTAGCATTCATGTGCATTCATCCTATATTGAGTCGTGCAATCCGATTCCTCGACCATCATGCATCGAGATGCGTGATTGGTGGCACGAGGATCGAGGCATGCATATATTTGTGAAATACATTGCTATGCCCTTTTCCTGCTCTCTGTTGTAGCAAAATCAAGAATCAACAAGTCTTCAAAGTCTGGCACGCATTTTAAGAAAAGTGCAAACAGAGGCTAATCGGGGCATCGTCGTGGATTTCAGCGCCAAGACAGCCCAACATGCATCTTTCATCAGCGGAGTCAAGGCGTCCTCGGCTTGCATGCGCTTCTGACTTTCTTAGTTAATTTGTTAATTAATTAGGAATTTGTATATTATTCAGACTGTATTATTCTTTTATTTCGGACTGTATTATTCTTTTATTTTGGTTCTGTATATTTATTCGGACCCTCTGCGCGAGGGCATAATTGTAATAAGGGTATGTGAGTGTGATGTATGTCTTCCAACCCCATTTCTTTCTCCCTTTTATTTACCCGCTTACGATGGTTAGATATAAGGCATATTTCAATTAGCATACAGTATGATAGCATGTTTGCATCATTCATCTGTTTTGCATGCACCGGGCTCGGCGCATCATACAAACTGCATTTGTATTACAATTCCAAATTGAATACGTGTTAATTGTAGCATCATCATATGCCATGTTTAGAATAGCCGAGCCTGCTATCTTAGTTGCATTTTTGCATGTGTTGCATTAGGCATTTCTGAACATTTAGGATCATGCATGATTTCTAATCGGCTTTTGTTTTGGCTTGGAGTACTCGGTGAGTTTTATGCTTTAGCATCCTTGCATGCGTGTGAGTGTTGCCATGATAGTATGCTTGCTATGAGGCTAAATGCTTATGTGATATAACTGCCTTGAATGCCTGTGGGTGGAGGTTGAGTTATCTGAAATGGAACAATTCATCAAATGTTTGTTTTAAGCCCACTAGATAGTGGCAAAATCATGTTTTCTAAGCCCATCCGAGGGTGGCAAATCCACGTCTCAGCCTACTTGCGGGTAGCACCATCAAACCATTTTCAAACAAACAAACATGAAATGTTTAGTTCCAATTCAGGTGATTCAGTCTATACTTGTATGTCAGGCGACATAGTAACCTAGGCTAATAATGGGAATAAGAACTCACAATGTTTTCAAAATAAGATATCATGGTTAGTAGAGGCCGGTCTTTGACCGGGCGAGCGGGGGTGCTCACGAAGTGACCTTCCCCAATCGTACCCAAGTTCCCGAGCCGAGGCAACTTTGGTGATGACGGATACGTGGCCTTTGGCACCGAGTCAGGGTTTCCTAAATTTCCCATTTTAAAATATTTAGGTGGCGACTCAGATTCCGGGCGGCGATCCATGTTTGGCACTTCTTTCAAAAAAATCCGTTTTCAAAAACGATTTGCCGGATTTGGACTCTTTGGTTCAAGATTAAGAACCGTGACATTTGAGTCCTTCAAACT
This sequence comes from Camellia lanceoleosa, assembly GCA_025200525.1. Lineage (NCBI taxonomy): Eukaryota > Viridiplantae > Streptophyta > Magnoliopsida > Ericales > Theaceae > Camellia > Camellia lanceoleosa. The sequence continues at coordinate 163,406,210 of CM045763.1, read as the reverse complement.
GTAGTGACCCAATATCGAACCAGAACGGGGGGGACTCGCACCCCCTTTCCCCCGGGATGCGTTCGGGGACGTCTACACTAGCCGACACAGAAACGAGGTATCTACCCTTAGAGAAATTGGCGCTGGCTTTAGTAATGGCTTCAAAGAAGTTGAACCATTACTTCCGGGCCCATAAAATTGTGGAACTGACAGAACATCCATTAAAGTCCCTATTGCAGCAGGGAGACTTAACAGGAAGAATAACTAGATGGTCAGTCGCCCTAGGCCAGTATGATCTGGAGTACAGGCCCAGAACTGCAATCAAAGGCCAGGTTTTGGCTGACTTCGTAGCTGAGTTCACGCCAGAATCCATCGAATATCGGGCTCCGTTGAGCCAAGATAGACGATGTCCAAACAAGCAAAGAGAAGCCTAGCCAAAGACAAAAGAACAAAGGAAAGAAGAGAAACTCAGACCCTGCAGCATTTACATCGGCGACTCCTTTCGACTGTTCGTTGATGGAAGTTCAAACCGACAGGGATCGGGAGTAGGAGTAGTACTGATATCTCCAGATTGAGAGATATTGGAATAGTCCATTCGATTGGGGTTCAAGGCCTCAAACAATGAGGCAGAATATGAAGCATTGATTGTAGGACTGAAGCTGGCAGCAGCAGTACAAACAGATGAGGTAATAGTTTTTTGTGACTCACAATTAATAGTTAACCAGACAACGGGCGAGTTTGCAGCCCGAGATGAAATAATGTCGGCCTACGCAAAGGAGGTCATCAGGCTGACAACCATATTCCAGAACTGCAGACTACTTCAAGTCAGCCGAGATGATAACAACCATGCTGATGCATTGGCCAACTTAGCTAGTGCAATACAACCAGGAAAAGCAATGACAATAATGATTGAATACTTGTCGGGCCCGAGCATTGAACCAGTAACCACAGAGCGTGAAGCAATGTGCGTAGATATGGGACCAAGCTGGATGGACGCAATTGTTGCATTCCTAAAAGAAAGAAAGCTGCTAGACGATCGCAAAGAGGCGCACAAGATCAGATTGAAGTCGGCAAGATTCAGTCTGACAGCAGAAGGACATCTCTACAGAAGGTCCTTTACTGGACTCCTTTTAAGGTGCGTACACCCTCTGTAGGTTAAAGATTTTTTATATGAAATTCATAAGGGAATTTGTGGAAACCACGCTGGGGGTAGATCACTAGCTCACAGGGCCATTATCCAAGGGTATTGGTGGCCCTACATGCAAAAAGATGCAGAAGCCTACCTAAAGAAGTGTGAACAATGCCAAAGGTTTGCACCTTTAATACACCAACCAGCTGCTGACCTGAACCCGGTATCCAACCCTTGGCCATTTGCCCAATGGGACATGGATCTCGTTGGGCAATTGCCCCAAGCAACTGGGCAAAGGAAGTACCTGCTGGTAGCAACAGATTACTTCACGAAGTGGATAGAAGCAGAACCTCTTGCCAAGATCCGAGATGTAGATGTCAAGAACTTCATATGGAGAAACATCATCACCAGATTTGGAATTCCAAGAGCAATAGTTGCCGACAATGGTACATAGTTTGACAATAAGCTAATTAAAAACTTCTGTGCAAAGTTTAAGATCAAGAACTACTTTTCAATTCCAAGCTTTCCACAAAGCAATGGACAAGCAGAAGCATCCAACAAAGTAATTCTGGATAGAATAAAGAAAAGGCTACAGGCAACAAAAGGGAAGTGGGTAGACAAATTGCCCAATGTACTCTGGGCATATCGGACTACGCCGAGAAGATCAACAGGGGAATCCCCCTTTCCCATGGCTTATGGCACAGAAGCAGTCATTCCATTGGAGGTCAGCATCCCAGGGATCAGAACCCAGGGAGTCGAGAACGAGACTAATGATGTATTTTTAGCCCGAGATCTGGATCTTCTAGAAGAAAGAAGAGAGAAAGCTGCAATACAGCTTGCCAGAGCTTATAACAAGAAGGTTAATCCATGGGAATTTCAAGTCGGCGACCTAGTCCTGAGAAAAGTCGTCGGCTACAAGAAGGATCCCAGGGAGGGCAAGCTTGGCCCAAACTAGGAAAGACCCTACAGAATCACTTTGGTATTGGGCAATGGGACATATCGGCTTGAAGATAATGAGGGCAAAGCATTACCAAAACCCTGGAACATTTGTAATTTGAAAATTTTCTATCATTAGATGTACTTGTTTTTTACCCACAACATCAATAAAATTTGAGCAGAATTCTCCAACACTTATGACTAATAAAGATGCATAATGTGGTTTCTGGAAGACATGAATAATGAGAACCCAAGTGGAACTCAAGTTCACATTAGGGGTAGAGAGAAGACAAAGTTGTTTAACACTTGTTGAAATTTGTAGCAATTTACAAGTTGAAGTTAAACCGAGACCATTGTTTAACACTTGTTGAAATTTGTAGCAATTTACAAGTTGAAGTTAAACCGAGATCATTGCTTAACACTTGTTGAAATTTGTAGCAATTTACAAGTTGAAGTTAAACCGAGATCATTGTTTAACACTTGTTGAAATTTGTAGCAATTTACAAGTTGAAATTAAACCGAGATTATTGTTTAACACTTATTGAAATTTGTAGCAATTTACAAGTTGAAGTTAAACCGAGATCATTGTTTAACACTTGTGGAAATTTGAAGCAATTTACAAGTTGAAGTTAAACTGAGATCATTATTTAACACTTGTTGAAATTTGCAGCAATTTATAAGTTGAAGTTAAACCCAGATCATTGTTAACCGAGGTATGTCACCCCGAGAAGGTTGCACAAAGAAGGAAGTATATATTAAAGATATGCAAAAATATTCTAAGTATGGAATCATACAAGAGTCATACAAAGAAGGCAAACATGCAAACATTTAAAGAAAGAAGGAAGTTGTATTCATTAAAAGGCACGTCGGCCAAAAACTTACAACTGTTCCCAAAAAGAAGAAAAGCAAAAGTACAAAGTAAGGAAGGAAAAAACATAAGACTAAGACTTCTCAGCAGTAGCAGTTGGTTGAGTTTGAAGTTCAGATGATTGCTGAGAGGACGCCTCAGCCTTTTTTCGCAACGAGCTCGGCATCAATTTGGGCCAGGGTTTCGTCAAGGCTCTTGTCAGCAAAGGTGACATCGGCTGATGTCTTCTCAGAAACAGCACTTTCAGGAACCTCCTCACCATCCTCATCTTGAGTCAAGTCTAGGACTTGCTCATTTTGAGGAGAAGACTTGGTCCCAGCAACAGCTTCCTTGGGCTTCCTCACCAGAACCTCCTCCTCAGATTCAGAATCATCATCAGATTGAGGTAGAGTTAGAGGGAATGGCAGGGGAATGGCGTCGGTATTCTTAAAGGGGGAGTCCTCAGGGACATCAAGCTTCTTCAGCAAAGTCATCCAGCCAAAGGTGAAACCCTTGTTGCATGCTTGCTTGACTTGCTTTTCATAGGCCTCTGTGACATCGGCCATGCCCTGAGCATACGCCTTTTCATCGGCATCTTTGATTTCGGCCTCCTTGGTGGCCAAGGCATCTTGAAGCTCTTTCTGGGCCTGGGCCACTTTGTCCTCGGCCTCTTTCAGCTGGGCTTGAAGAACTTTGTTTATTGCCTCAGCCGCGCCGACCTTTTCCTCGGCGTCATCCTTCTCTTTTATGGTAACCTCGGTCTGATCCTCCAGGGTCTTCATTTTTTACTGCAGATTTTTGTTAATTTTCTGAAGACTGGAGAGCTCCCTCTTCTTTTTGGCTAGCTTCTCACGATTCTCAAAAGATTGAATTGAGAAAGAGTGGGCATGCTGGATAGCCTAAAAGAAAACAGAAGTATTAGAAAATATTCTAAGTATGAAATAAAGAGAAAGAAAGAAAAAGTACCAAGCAACAACACTTACCTGAATAGAACGCTGAAGCATCAGAGTGTAGTTTTCATACTCACTGAACTCAGTATTTCGCTCTAGATCGCCTGGAAGAAGCAGTGCAGTACTGAGGGCAACGCCGACATTGATATCATCGGCGCTATCACTAGCCATAACAGGCTTATCTTCTAGGGTAATTTCGGGGGCCCAGGGGGCATCAGGTTTTTTAGACCCCGAGGTCGCCGCAGAAGATGACCTCGGTCTTTTGGACTTGGTAGATTCTCCAGGCGTTGTTGCCAGACCTCTTCGCAGGACGAGGCGCCTTCTCACTTGGAGCCAGCTTGGAAATTGGCAAGGTATCCTCAGAATCGATCTGAGCCACCTTTGCCTTAGGTTGAGCCTTTTTGATTCGTTTTTGCTTTGGTAGAGGCTGGGTTTGTGTTGGTTGTGCATTAACGTCAGAAAGAATGCTGGCCAAGAGAACTTTGGCAACTGGTTTTGGGTGACCCATCTCGGTACAAGAAATTGTAAGTCGTCGGCGACGTTTTTGTTGAGATGGTGGGATCAAGTATAGAGCCGAGGTAGACGGCTGTTCTGTTGGATTGAAAGTTGATCCTTGATCTGGCCGAGATTCGGTAGCAACTGAAGGGGTTGTGGCAGAGGGAGGAGATAGGCTCTTCTTCTTTTTCCTCTTAGAAACGTCGGAGAGAGTTGATTTGTACGTCGGGATGAAATTGAGCACTAGTGGGGCCTTTCGCTTATAAACAGGAAGGCCTAATAGTTTCTTTAAACCTGGACTTGAGTAAAAGGACTTGTGGAAGTCTTTTCCTAGCTTTGGAAGAGCTGCAAAGAAAGACAAAACATCAAAATATTTGAAGTATTAAAGATTTTGAAAACTAGTAAATGTGAAACACAGGGCTCTTACCATTGCCCTCTACGAAAACTATCCGAGGAAGAGGGTAGAGGTGGAGGTCCTCATCCGGAGCAAATTCTCAGTTCCCCGAAGTAATAAAGTAATCATCTCCAGCTCCCTTGTTGGAGTCTGGGAGGTCGGCAACGATTTTATACTCCGTTGACCTCGGTTTGAGGTAGTAGACATAACCCGTGTCCTTTTTTAGGCCACACATGGTATAACAAGATCTTGGATATCGACTAAAGTGACCCTAACGCTTTTGTTTTGCTAAGGCTATGATGCCATTAATAACTGGGTAGGAGTTGATGGCAAGCTGTATTGGGTTTAACTTGTAATAATGGATAATCTCGCGAAAAAGAATGTTGAGTGGGAGCCGAAGTCCACACTCGATGAAAGCCACCACAGGGAAAGGCATAGAATCGTCAGTAGGCATGATGGAGTCATCATCCCCAGCCAACCTCAGATGGACGTTGGCTGGGATTTCAAACTCCTGTCTAAAGTATTCTAGTTTGGATGGGGTGTTTACCCTATGTTTCCACATACCCATGATATCAGCTTAATCAAAGAGGTTGGGTTTAGAAGATGTTTTGAGAGGGTTATTGGGACCTCGGCAAACACTTAGGTAAATGCAGGTTTTAGTTTTTTCCTAAATTGTGGGTTCTATAAACAAATCCCAAACCTAAGTCTATGGGAACGAAGATTGAAGGCACAAATCTAGCAAAGACACAAAAAAACAGAAAACAAGAACAAGTTTCAGAATCAAGAACAAAGATGGACTATCAAGAACACAGTGAGTACAAGTGGTACAAGGTCAAGAACAGTGGCAAAATTGCAGAAGAATTGTGAGCAGTACGAGTATTCAAGGCATGGATAAAGAGCAAAATCGTGGAATAAGCACACTCATATATGAGATTCACAAATCAAATGTTTGAACAAAGCAGTAATGGCAACAAATAGTAAAGAACATCAGAAAATTGAAAACGAAGGGAATTGTGGCTTACCAGAAAAAGTGAAGCCAGATGAAGATCGTCAAGTCAGCAACGGTTTGCGAAGTAGCGTAATCCATTTAAAGCTTCACCAAGAGGGAGGAATGAAAACAGTTGCAGAGCTTGGAGTCTGGAGCAATGGCGGATTCGAGAGGAAAAAGTAAGAGAGAGAAATAGAAAGAATATCGAATGAAAAGTGAAAAATGAAAGAAGAGGAAAAAGTTTTGTTAAAACTTGAAACGACGGCGAAAATGAATTAATGCGCCTAGAGCAACGAATGCGTCAGACGGCGCACGCAGCCGCAAGACGACTTACAGGCGCATCACAGGCACGATTCCATAAGAATGAAACACGTGGATGCAACAGTCAAATAAGTGATGCGTGACAGCTCATATGTTAAAAAGAACTCTTGGAGTTCTTAGTCCTAATGGAGGCATGTCGACCTGAAATAAATGATCTCAGAAGAAATTTTAAGCCGACGTAGTACAAGAAGGTACCAATATAGGTTCCATCACCTCAGAATGCCGAGGTAATAGAACCTAGGGGGCAGTTTTGAGGATATATTTTCTAAGTACCAACACGTGGCAAGGTGACGCCAACGTGTCAGCCGAGGTGCCACATGTCCTGGTTATAACGCCAAGGTTATCTCGGCAAGGGCGGGGTTACCTCCGAGGATATCGGAATCCGAGATAAACGGATAGAGGACAAGAGTCTTAGAATGAGAAAAGACTTCAAGATGGATTAGGATAAGACTCTTAGGGAGTCTATCCTTATCTCTTGAGGAGTCCAAAGTAAGCACTGAATGGGAGTCCATAGAAGTCAGGCTTCTATCAAGACTAGAATTGAGTTAACTATAAAAGAAAGACACCCTCGCGGGTCTAAGGTATGCAATTTATATTCTGAACAGTGAGTTTGCACTATTGATTATCTTTGAGAGATATACTGACTTGATCGTCGGAGTGCCCCGGGTAGACGAACCACCGCCGGAATCTTCTCTTTCTGTTGCAGGTTAGCCAGGTGTCATCTATTCTACTAGTTCTCTCACTAATTATCGAGTTGGCAGTGTGGTCGAAAAATCACCCACACAGATCATATCTACATAAACGTAACGTAACGTAACACCTACATAAACGTAACGTAACACCTATGATCTATGGTAACATTCAATTTCCTTGAATGTTACCTATATTGAATGTTAACATAGATCATATCTATATAAACGTAACGTAACGTAACGTGACACCTACATAAACATAATGTGACACCTAAGTAAGTCATATTAAAACTATGATAATATGTTACACAGGACTTAGGTGTTCAGTAATCATATTATCATAATAGGACTTAAGACTATATAAGAAATTACACAGGACTTAGGTGTCACGTTACGTTACGTTTATAGATATGATCAATGGTAACGTTATTAAATGTTACCATAGATCATAGGTGTTACGTTTATATAGGTGTCATGTTACGTTACGTTTATGTAGATATGATCTAAGAAATTGCATGTTACCATATATCATAGGTGTCACGTTACGTTTATATAAGTGTCACGTTACATTCATGTAGGTGTCACGTTACATTACGTTTATATAGATATGATCTATGGTAACATTCAATTTCCTATATATAGTTTTATTATTAAGTCTCCCAAAAAATAAGTCTCCCAAAAAATTATGATAATATGATTACTGATATCTAATCAACTCAATTGGAATTTTAATATGATTTACTTGATACTCGATACCAACTAAACAATTTGAAACTGTTCAAAAAATAAAAAAAATAACTTAAGTAATTTAAATTATCAAGATAGACTCGAGTGAACCACTAAACCCATCACTATCTCTCTATCACCAACCGGAAAGAAATCATTTTAATATTATACTCTCCATTAATGGCAGTCATTGTAAATCAAAAAATAAAAAATAAAAAGTAAATAAATTGAAAACTTTAGAAATGGCAAAAACTCGTTACGTTACGGAACACAAAATTGCGTGGTAGACATGACAAGACCAAATCCACATCTTTGCGTTTCACTGCGGCAAGATTATTATTTGCCTAGTTTTTTTGTAGTATTTGCTCAGCAAAGGCACAGCAAAAGTGAGATTTTTTGGTTGTTTGCTCGTTTTATTATTGTATGTATAAATTTGAAAATTTGGTCCATTTACACTACTTAATAGAAGCAAATGGAGTTTTTCTTTGTAGAACTTTTAGGAGTTCGTCAACCACGTACAACAATAATAAACTAGTTGGTGTGTGTCACTCAATGAATGTAATGTTAAATTTGTAAAATATAAATATAAATTTTGATTTTAAAATATATATATATATATATTGTATTGCTTAAATAATAAAGTCAGAAAAATGTGGGTGCCTTTCTTTTATATCAAATGTGTGAATGTATCAAAGTGAGGTTAGCAATTTGGATGAGATCTCAGTTCAGGGATGCTTCATTTTCAGTCAATGATGTCGTGTTTAATTTTTTACAAGTCAGGTGTTGTCTAGGATCTCAGTTGGTGAATTCTATTCTGTTATGTTGCTTCTAGCTTGGCTCAGCTGGATTTCAGTCCATCAGAGCAGCCACCAATTTGACGTAAGGGCATGATGTGGTTGGGTTGATTAAAGAGTGATTCTGTGATGCATTGCTGGTCTAGTGGTGGATAAATAGGTAGTTGTGGGTCAAGTTCTACTGGTTGCAAGTGTTGCTGACTGAAGGGGATGCCCTGTCTTGTTAGTCTGATGTGTCATGTCCTGGGTCTAATTTGTCTCAGGTTTGGTGTTGATTCTGATAATTCTGGGCTAACTTTGATTCTGATAAATTCTGCTTCTGTGACAAGATTAGTCTTAGCCTCAAGTTGGATTCTTCTGTGGCTAGAGTTATGCCTAGATATGGTAGCTGCCTGCCTTTCTTTCTTTGCTCTGGCTGCAGGCTTGGGGAGTTGCTGCTGTCTATGATTTGTGCTAGATGAATGGTTTACACTAGAGGAATGGCTGAATGGCTGAATGGATGAATGGTTATGCTGTGTTGGTTGCTGCTGTTCTAATGGTTTACTCTAGTGTGGAGTTTGCTGCTGTTCTCTGCTGGCCTGGTTGGCTATTTGGCTGATTGCTTTGTTATCTTTTGAGGACTGGTATGATTTTGGGTAATGTTTCTGTCTTCCTGCTGCTGTGGAGCTTGCTACTGTCTGCTAGTGTTTTTCCTTTTTTTTTGTTTATGGTCTATACGTTGGTTACTCACCAACTTGGAGCGTGGAGTTGGTGCTAGCAAATGATTTGGTGTGCATCTAGGTGCCAACCTAGTTGGGATCTTAATGTTTCACTTTAATACTTTTTGCACCCTCCTATTTATTGATGTATGTTATCATACTTTGTATGTTTTCTTCATCAATAAATTTTTTTTTCGCTGATCAAAAAAAAAATAACGATTGAGTTCGTTGAATTAAAGTATGAAATAAATTTGTAGAGTAAAAGAAATTAAAAATTAAAGGGTCGGCTTATATTCCAATTAATTTTCTTTACAAAATGTAAAGGTTAAAAGAGTCATTAAAAATATATCATAAACATTTAGGGTAAGAGTGGTGCTATTAGCACGCCATGAATTATTTTGGACCCTCCATCTATTTATTTTTTTTAATTCCAATTTTATCCAAATATAAAGTTACATTTTTACCCTTATCCTTGATATTCTAACCCTAATTTTCCAAACCCTAACCCTAATTTCCCAAACCCTAACCCACCAACACTACCATCTCCACCGGCAATCACCACTACTACTGCCGTCGATGACCTCTATCTCTCTCACATCACTCCTTCATTCGTCGCGAATCGGCTCCTCATTTATCTAGGGCTAGGGTTTTGCAGGTCTCATAATCTCTCCAACAATAGCAGTTCCTTTGGTTAAGTTTGTCCAGTGCTTCGACCAAAAGAAGACCACCATCTCCATCGGTAATGAGAATCCATAGATTTGATCATACGAACTAAAAACAATCAAAAAATACACTGCACGATTCGTTTTTATGATCATCTAATCATCGATTTGGCTTGATGAGCTCAAACTATGGGAAGATCTGTATCAAAGATCAAGTTCAAACAAAGAAGAAGAGTTCAAAATCAAACCTCGACGGTAGGTTGTCGAAGATCATTGTGCATGGACAGACTGGATCGTTGCCATAGATCGTAGTTTAGATATACTGAGAGAGAGAGAGAGAGAAACCAGATCTGGAAAATATATATATATATATATATATGAGAAAAGGGGCGCGATGGTCGGAGGTTGTGGAAGGGTGGTCGCCGGGGGAAGGTACTGGGAGGTTACCGGAGAAGTTGGGCTGCCGATGGTAAGAAAATTGCAGAAAAAAAGTTGGGAGTCAAAGAAGATGAGGGGTATAATTGGTATTAAGATGGGTGTTCAAAGAGAAAATTGGGAGATTCATTTTGCTAGGTGGGGATTCAAAGAAATTGGGGAGGGGAGGGCCAAAGTAAAGAGGGAGGTGCTAATAGCAGCACCCTTAGGGTAATGCTAGGATAATTGCGGACTCCATACTCATGTAAGACATTTAATCCTTTGTTTGGTAGAAAATTTGAGACTTATAGCATTTTTCAAACATTTATGATTAGTAATAAAATTGTAAATAAGTTTTGCTAAAAAATGCATTAAGTGATAGTAATTAATTTTAGATAATAAATATACCACACTATAATAAATACTTTCTCCTAGTAAGACCAAAATACCCTTTTATTCATTTCTTTCTATTTTATTTTATCTTTTTTCCTTTTTATTATTTCATAATTAACATATCAGATAATATTTAGCTAATAGTCGAATACACCAAAAAAAATTTTATAACCGTATTTAATCAAATTTACCTCATAAAAAAAGTGGTAGAAAATAAGGCACATAATAAAAACTTGAAGGGGAAAAATATAAATATTTCTTGAATAATGCTATATACACCAACTAATATACTAACTAGTGTACCAAATGATGATATGGCATAATTTAATAGATTTTTAGTATTTGTAATATGATTAATGAGTGGAGTCAATAATAATGTCATAACTAGTGTTGGTATACTAATTAGTACATTAATTGGTGCATGTAGCACTACCGATATTTCTTTTCATCATAAATAAATTTATTATCGAGAAAATTTCAAAAAACAAATTATGATTTTTTTCACCATAAATAAATTTATTGTGGCAAAAAATTTATAAACATTATCATCATACTACTACATATCATACCTCACCCATAAATATTTTGTCCCTTCAATTTTTTATTATGTGCCTCATTTTTTGCCACTTTTTATGGGGTAAATTTTATTAAATATGGTTTAAAAAGATTTATTGGAGTATTTGACAGTTAACTAAATATTATTTAATAATTTAATTCGTGAAAAAATACGAAAGGGATATGAAATAATAAAAAAATAAAAAGATAAATAAAAGAAATACATAAAAGGGTATTTTGGTCTCTTTAAGAAAAAAAATAATTATCATAATGTTGCACATTTAAAACTTTTTATACCTTTTTACCAAATGGCATTATTTATTATAAAAAAATAATTATCATAACAGCATTTTCTTTTTTAATGCATTGTAAACATTTTTGACTTTTATACTTTTTATGAATTCTTTCAATACATCTAACTATATTACCCTTAATAAGGGGCCATAACCCATAATAAAAAAGGTTAATTGGTGAAAAATAAATTTCTTAAGGGGTCATATATTATTTAGTTTGTGATAAGGATATGCATTAAAAAGTGAAAACATCATCAGTATCAAAAAAATTGTTGAAAGTTCGCCAAATGCTACTCGCAGTGAGATGAACAAATATGTTGTGACATTGAACAATTAAGTAAATAGATAAGTATATAGATAAGTCATATTTGAACAGATAGACAAATAACTAAATTTTGAATAAATACGTATCCTTTTAAATAAATAATATCTTTTTAATCTAAGAAAAAATTAAATTTAAACTTATTGGTCTAACAATTTTGGAAATGGAATTATGAGGTAAGTACACTAATAAAAATTCTACTTTTATCCTGTTCGTCACTTTTACATACGATGACAACAGGTAGAGTATGGATCAGGGGCCCTACCCCACCACCTCCCTCATTTCCGTTGCTTGCCCTAGCCCGACCCGACCCAACCCGACCCAAATGAAACTCTCCCCCACTCCCACCCAAACTCGCAAATATAACTCCCACTCCCGACCCTATCCAATCCACAACAAAATAAGAAATCTAATAATAATATTAAAATTTAACAATTAAAACTAGAAACATACTATTTATAATTAAAAAAGTATATTATATTGGGAGATTTACCAATAAATCCCAAAATTAGAACTTATGAACCAGTTGGTCCCATTTTTTTTCTACTAAACCATTTAGTCCCATTCAATTGTGAGGGACGTAATTACCCTTATTTAACCATTTAGGTGTATGGCATGTGATACATTGTGAGGGTGTCACACAATGGCAAAGCGCTATAAGGGGTTTTTGTTTTGGGCTGGTTGATGTGTTTGGAGGTTCACACAGGAAGACACACACACACATTCAGAACACACACCCATACAGACCATACAAACAACACACACAACGCGCACACACAGCTTTGTCTTCTCTCTGTAAGACACCCATCACATAACACACACACCGATATACGCACACACACACAGTTCTGATATACACACCCACAGTTTTGATACACACACAGCACACCGATACACGCACACACGGAGCGGTGGTGGCGTAGTAATCGTCATCATCCTCATCGTCAACATCCGCATCCAACACAGCAGTCAGACTCAGAGACGCCCATACAGACCATACACCATTCACACACTCACAGAACACACACAGTAACAGTTCACACACAGACACACAATCAACTTCATCTTCTCACGGAAGAGTCGCTTGCTTCGTTGAACGCCCTCACACTCGGCGGGCACACAGATCTGAGGCGATTTCGACAGTGGTGGAGAATCTGGATTTCAAGGAAGAGCGGGAGAGAGAGACCTCAAACAGAGGCCAGATCCGGCCATATTCCGCTGTTGAGGACTCCAATGATGACGTCGTCGGCGTAATCGGAGTTAGGCCAGAGTGTGAAGGAATCGATGAGGCCGAGAAATCGAGGGGTGTGAGTGAGGTGGATGTCGACACACATACACACATTCCGGCACGAGATGCAGAAGGCAAAACACTCCATGTTTTCTGGCCTGCTTTGTCACAGTGGCTGTGCACATCCCTGATTTCCAATTTAGCAGAATCATTGCTATACGACTCCACAATGGGAAGGATTGAGGGAGAAGATGTAGAGAATGATGACCTTCCTTTGGGAGATGAGCCTGTGTTATCCCTAGGACTCATCTGGGTTGCCATATCCCGTCGTGAAACAACATGAGAAACCATGGTTACGCACAGTCCCACATTACATCAAGGACATTCTCGTCCACGAAATTAAACAAAATATGGGAAAAAAAAATAAAAAGGACCAAGTCAACCAACTAACAGGACTAATTGGTATAATAGAATAAAAGTGGGACTATTTAGTGATAGGATAGGCCCATAGAGCCCACGGCCCACCATTCAAACCCCATTATACAACCGGTTAGCCAAACCCAACACATACCGAGTCCAATCGACAGAAGACCAATGATGCTCGACAAGTGGCGGTAGAAAGCAGACCACGTCGCCAGACAAAGATCTCGCAGTTACGCAAAGTTATTGCACAAAGACATCACCATTAATGCAACCCATCACCGCATTTATTGCGACAACACCCTCACCGAATGACATCCTCGCCTACGAACAAAGGCGAACCACGCCAAGCTTTCAAGGACAATCGAACGACAGAGACAAATAAATGATGACAGTTGGATATAAGCCAAACTCAAGAAAAGAAGAAGGTTAAGTTTTCCATCTCCTCTCTCTCTCTACATATATTTTTTTCTGTCTATCACCTTCTCTAATTCATACATGGGAGGGTTCACGGGACTACCCTGCTCCCGATTGGACTTGCTTGCAGTTATCCATGGGCTTGAAGAGCTTGGATCGGTCTAACCCATTCACTAGGACTCCTCAGATCATCGATTGGCGCCTCAGGGAAAGCGGTTTTATCCGTGGCGCCGTTGTGTTCATTGTCACGGAGACCCTTTTCCAACAACCTTTTTCACCTCATCCGTCACGTGCATGGTAACGACCAGATCCATGGCTTCCCACCACAATGCTGCTGATCACCAGACCGACCCCCCCAACCCGAACAACCCACCACAGTACTTCATTGAACTCACCAATAGCATCAACCGTATGGCCGAGCAAAACCAGGCCTTAATCAACGCTCTGCTCCAACGGAACCTCCCCGTTCCTCCACCACCTCCAGACGTTCCACCCCATCTGGAACAAGTCCCAGGCCATACTGTCCCACAACCTAATCTTCCCAACTCGGGGGGCTTGCAGCCCCCTCACCCACATATACATCCTCCTCCTCCACCCCCACGTCCCTCAGCCATAGCCCCAGCTCCCGAGGGAGAAGCCAGCAGCGTCCAACACCTATCCCCCTCTGGGGGCGACAACATTCCTCTTTGGGACGCAGAACTCCGAGCCATGAAACTCCAGCTCCAAGGGGTCATGCAAAACATCCAACACAAGCCCTCCACCACAGCAAACTCCCCCTTCGTCGCCTCCATCCGAGACAAACCCCTGCCCCCCAAGTTCAAAATGCCTACCATCGACCCCTTCGACGGAACCACCGACCCCGTCGACCACCTGGAAACCTACCGTACACTCATGATCCTCCATGCTTTCCCCGACGAAATCATGTGCCGAGCCTTCCCCGTGACCCTAAAGGGATCGGCTCGGCTATGGTTCAGCCAGTTGCCACCAGATTCGGTCTCTACCTTTCAACACCTCAGTGACTCTTTCCTGAGCCACTTCATTGGAGCCCAACGCCAGCGACGTCCGGCGACCCAACTCCTCAACATCCGTCAGACCGAGGGGAGTCATCACAGCCTTTTGTCACCCGCTTCAACACCGAAGCCTTACAAGTTCTTTGAAAATGACGATAAGGTCATTCTCACGACCTTCATGGCCGGTCTGCGTCATCCGATTTCTCTTCTCCTCTCCAAGAACCCCCAACATCCATGGCGCCTTGCTCTCCAAAGCCCAAAAGTACATGAACGCCGAGGACTCTCTAGCTTCAGCAGACTCCACAACTAAATATCGACCCCAGAGAAAAAAGAAAGACCAAGAGCCCAAAGAACACCCGCCTCATAACCAAACATCCCGCTTATGTCGACCGACCCTCGTGCCGATCGCGGCCCCAACCAGACCCGGTTCGAGCAATATACCCGCTCAATACACCCATGGAACAAGTTCTTCACTGGATCCAACGGGACTACCCCCTCAAGTGGCCACTTCCTCCACGGAACCCCTCCAGCCGCAAAGACCAGTCTAAGTATTGCCGCTTCCACCAAGACCATGGCCATAACACCGACGACTGCATCAGCCTCAAAGACCAAGTAGAGACCCTCATTCGCCAGGGACGCCTGAGCCGATTCACAGATACCCGTCCTCAGCAAAGACAAAGGACCGAGCCCCACAGAGACGATCGCAGCGGCGTTCTCCACGGCGACGGCGACCAACCACCGAGGCATGACCGACCTCGCCAACAACCTCGGCCTCAAGGAAATCCGCCTCCGCCAGTTGGTGAAATCAGAGTTATTTCAGGTGGTCTTGCTTGTGGGGGACCATCACGCTCAGCTCAGATGGCAGAACTTAGAAAGATACGACAGGTTCGACAAGACAAGGCTTGCACTACGATCGAATCCCCAAGCAACCTAAGCCGTGGATGAGAGCCCATTACCTTCACTTGACGCCGTACTGCAGCATCCGTTATCCTCACGATGATCCCCTTGTCATCTCCACTGTCCTCTCCAATTATAAAGTCAGACGAGTCCTCATTGACAATGGCAGCTCGTCGGACATCATTTTCCTAAACTGTTTCCGCCAGCTGAAGATCGGGGAAGAAGGCTTGTCCCCACTCCAAACTCCTCTGGTTGGTTTTACCGGTGACCGGGTGACCTCGATCGGCTCCATCGATCTCCCCATCACCATTGGAGAGTACCCACGGCAGACCACGAAGTTGCTTACTTTCCTTGTTGTCGATCGCCTCCGCCATTAATGTCATCCTCGGCCGCACCGCCCTCAATGCCTTCCAGGCCATTACATCCACCTACCACCTTGCCCTCAAGTTCCCTACTGATTTTGGGGTCGGAACAGTGAGAGGAGAACAGACCATCGCCAGAGAATGTTATGTGGCCTCACTTAAAGAGGTCAAACTGAAGGAGGCAATGATCATTGAAGGACTTGACGTCCGAGATGAGGACGAACTGATCAGAGGCGAACCTGTGGAGGAACTCGTGGAAGTTAACATTGATCCCACCAACCCACTCAAAACTGCTAAAATCGGCAGCCAACTGCCTCCCCAAGCCAAAGCCGACCTCACCGCTCTCCTGACTGAACACAGAGACGTCTTCGCCTGGACTCATGCAGACATGCCGGGCATCGACCCATCTTTTATAACCCACCGCCTCAGTATCGAGCCTCACTTCCGACCTTACCGACAAAGGCAACGCATCTTCCATCCAGAACGCAACAATCTCATAGCTGCAGAGGTTGATAAACTTCTCGACGCCCAGTTTATCCGGAATGTGGATTACCCCAAGTGGCTGTCCAACGTGGTCCTGGTCCGCAAAAACAATGGCAAGTGGCGTCTCTGCGTCGATTACTCTGATTTGAACCGAGCTTGTCCCAAAGATAGCTATCCTCTCCCCCGCATTGATCTACTGGTCGACGCCACGGCCGGTCATCAAATGCTCAGCTTCATGGATGCTTTTTCAGGGTACAACCAAATCGTGATGCACTCATCTGACCAGGAACACACATCTTTCATCACCGATCGGGGCACCTACCACTACCGTGTCATGCCGTTCGGACTAAAGAATGCTGGGGCCACCTACCAACGTTTGGTCAACGCAGTCTTCCACCATCAAATCGGACGGAACATGGAAGTATATGTGGATGACATGCTAGTTAAAAGCAAGCTCTCTGCTGACCACCTCACCGACCTGCGTGAGACTTTTGCCACGCTCCGCAAATATCAGATGAAACTCAACCCAGAGAAGTGCGCCTTTGGCGTAGGATCTGGTAAGTTCCTAGGCTTCATGGTCAGTCAGCGCGGCATCGAGGCCAACCCTAAGAAGATCAAGGCCTTGATCGAGATGCAGTCACCCAGAACCGTTAAAGAGGTCCAAAGGCTCACCGGCAGAGTGGCAGCCCTTAACCGTTTCATCTCTCGTGCAACGGATAAATGCTTACCGTTCTTCAAAGTCCTGCGGCAGACTTTTGAATGGACAACTGAATCAGAAGAAGCCTTTCAACAGTTGAAACAGTGCATGGCCAACCCTCCCCTTCTCTCACAGTAATCACGCGAGCCCTCTTTCTCTACCTAGCGATATCGAGCACCGCAATCGCGGCAAAGACTCATCGAGAGGACGGCTGGCCCAACGGCCGCCTATTACATCGCAGGGGCTCTAAGGGGGCGAGCAAAACTACCCTTGTTAGAAAATTGTCCCCTGGCCTTAGTCACTGCCTCGAGACGACTCCGCCCCTACTTCCAAGCCCATTCAATAGTGGTTCTCACCGACCAGCCTCTGAAGAAGGTCATGCAGCAACCCGAGCTCTCAGGAAGACTAATGCAGTGGTCAGTAGAGCTAAGCCAGTTCGACATCTCTTATCGCCCTGACAAAGAATCAATCAAGCGGTGGGCCGACTTCATCTTGAATTTACCAATCCAAATTTCAACCACTAACCCTCCACCCGCACCAACTCCACCAGAGCCCGAAGATCCTCATTGTTGGACACTCAACGTCGATGGCTCGTCTCGCAGGGAGGGAAGCGGGGCTGGCCTCATCCTCACATCCCCCGAAGGGGGATATTTCAAATGTGCCCTCCGCCTCTTGTTTGCGGCCAGCAACAACGAGGCCGAGTACGAAGCATTGATAGCCGGACTTCGTCTAGCCAAAGACATTGGTGTTAGCCACATCAGAGTGTTCAGTGACTCCCAACTTATCGTCGGCCAGATCACGGGTGAATTCGATGCGAAGGATACCACAATGCGGACTTACAGGGACATGGCACTCACCCTTGTTCGTCTCTTCAACACCTTCCAAATCAGACACATACCTAGGGCGGAAAACTCCAAAGCAGATGAGATGGCTCAACTGGCTTCCGCCGACCAATCCGACCTCAGCCATGGAGTCCGCCTCGAATACCTGACTCACCCAGCCATCTCACCCGACCTACAAGAAGTGCAATTCCTTCAGACAGAACCCATCCCTTGGGCATCCGTCATCCTCCTCTTCTTGACCCTGGCGAACTCCCAGATGACCAACAAAGAAGTCGCCAAGGTTAGAGCCCGATCGCCAACTACACCCTAGTCGACGGTGTTCTTATAAGCGGTTTCTCACGACCATACTGCGATGTCTCAATCCCGCCTAAGCAACCTATGTAATGCAAGAGATCCATGAAGGAATCTGCGGTAATCATTCGGTGGCGGTCTTCGCACACAAAGTGCTCCGCGACAGCTACTTCGCCGACCTCAAAGAAAGATGCCTCGATTTAGATCCGAATGCGACAAGTGCGGTAACCGCCAACATCCCCATGCTCCCCGCCGAGTTGATCGCTCTTTCTTACCCGTTAAGCAAATGGGGTATCGACCTGGTAGGTCCACTTCCCACTGGTCGAGGCCAGACCAAGTTCGCAATTGTTGCCATTGATTACTTCACCAAGTGGGTCGAGGCAGATCCCCTTGCCACAATCACCGAGCGCAACACCACCCAGTTTATCCGCAATCGATTGTCCGCAGATTTGGCATCCTCGTGCCATCGCTCCCATAACGCAAGCAGGTTCGATAACGCCAAATACAGGAAATTTTGTGCAGATCTCCAAATTCAACCATGCTTCTCTTCCCCCGGCCATCCCCAAGCAAATGGTCAAGTTGAGGTCACCAACCGCTCTCTCCTGAAGATCATCAAAACTAAGCTTGAGGCTGCTAAAGGCCTTTGGGCTGAGGGACTACCACATGTACTGGGCTTACCAACCTTTGCCTGACTCCTACTGGAGAAACCCCTTTTCGCCTAACATATGGCGCTGAGGCGGTCATTCCTGTAGAAGTCGGTCTGCCCACCCCCAGGGTCTTACATCCCGACCTCGCCTCAACCGAAGAACTCCGTCGAGCAGACCTGGATCTCATTGAGGAACTCGAGAGATCGCTGCCGATCGCCACATACCAAAGAAAATGAGAGCACACTACAACGGCAGAGCCCGACCACGGGAATTCCCCAATGGCGACCCTGTCTAGAGAGAAACAACCGTTGCCACAAAGAATCCAGCTGAGGGCAAGTTGGCGACCAAATGGGAGGGGCCCTATGTAGTGAAAGCCGACCGACTGGGCACTTACCGACTTCAAGATATGGATGGCGAGACCTTCCCCATCCTCGAATCTTGAACATCTGAAACGTTACTATCAATAAATCCTCACTTTTGTATTGTCAAAGTTGTTGTATTTTCCTTTTTCAGTACATAATACAAATGTCGACTGGAGCTCCCACTTTCTATGATTCAACTGTCTGAATGTAACTTTCATGCAACTCTTCTTTGCAAATACCACTTTTTTCAAAAGCCTCGGCGGTCCGAAAGACTCAAAGCCTCACCAGACTGAAAGCACCTTCAAAAGCCTCGGCCAGACTGAGCACCTTCAAAGCCTCACCAGACTGAGACGTCCAAAGCCTCGGCCAGTCCGAGCACTCAAAGCCTCAGCCAGACCTGAGCACCTTCAAAAGCCTCGGCCAGTCCGAGCACTCAAAGCCTCAGCCAGACCTGAGCACCTTCAAAAGCCTCAGCCAGACCTGAGCACCTTCAAAAGCCTCAGCCAGACCTGAGCACGTCCAAAGCCTCGGCCAGTCCGAGCACTCAAAGCCTCGGCCAGTCCGAGCACTCAAAGCCTCAGTCCGACCTGAGCACCTTCAAAAGCCTCGGCCAGTCCGAGCACTCAAAGCCTCAGTCCGACCTGAGCACCTTCAAAAGCCTCAGCCAGACCTGAGCACCTTCAAAAGCCTCAGTCAGACCTGAGCACGTTCAAAGCCTCAGCCAGACCTGAGCACCTCCAAAGCCTCGGCCAGTCCGAGCATCCAAAGCCTCGGCCAGCCCGAGCACTCAAAGCCTCAGTCCGACCTGAGCACCTTCAAAAGCCTCAGCCAGACCTGATCACCTCCAAAGCCTCGGCCAGTCCGAGCATCCAAAGCCTCGGCCAGCCCGAGCACTCAAAGCCTCAGCCAGACCTGAGCACCTCCAAAGCCTCGGCCAGTCCGAGCATCCAAAGCCTCGGCCAGCCCGAGCACTCAAAGCCTCAGTCCGACCTGAGCACCTCCAAAGCCTCGGCCAGTCCGAGCATCCAAAGCCTCGGCCAACCCGAGCACTCAAAGCCTCAGCCAGACCTGAGCACCTCCAAAGCCTCGGCCAGTCCGAGCATCCAAAGCCTCGGCCAGCCCGAGCACTCAAAGCCTCAGTCCGACCTGAGCACCTTCAAAAGCCTCGGCCAGACCGAGCACTCAAAGCCTCAGCCAGACCTGAGCACCTTCAAAAGCCTCGGCCAGATCTGAGCACTTTCACAAGCTCTAGTCAGACCTATGAATGAAGGGTCATAAAACAACACACTCAGTCATGGTCTGACGTTCAACCTAATTTTTCAAGGCAATCTGACACTTAGTCATATTCTAAAGATGTCTGCCCATATTTCACTTGCAAATCACATGTTCAACATTGCATTTCAACCTACTTTTTCAATACAATCTGACACTTAGTCATATTTTAAAGATGTTAGCCCACATTCCATTGGCAAATTACACCTTCAACTTCACATTCTAGTCTACCTTTTTCACAGTAATATGACACTAAGTCATGTTTTTGAACACATCAGTGCACAAAATGATCACAAGAAAAGTAAATCACAATCAAGCCAATACAAGAGGAAGTATATTGAAATCATCAACTGGAACCATTTTATTCATTCAAAAACATGTGTACATCCATTTATTACAACATTTCAAAAACAAAACGAAACAAAAAGATATATACAAGGAGGAAACAAAAACTGCCAAGTCTACTTATTATGAAGATCACTCCTCTTCCTCGCTCGAAACAAGGTCAGCCTCTTCAACCCCCTCATCCAGCGGGGTCTGGGCCACGTCATCCTCTTCCACCACTACCCTGCTGAAGTCCAGCTCTGGGAACAGCTGTTCAGCCTTGCGTTTGAACATTCTCCAGCCGCTGTCCCAGAACTCCGCCATCTCATGCTTATAAAAATCTGACCGTTGGAAGCTCTCTATGACTTCAGACTCTGGTCTTCCTTCAGCGGTCGTTTGTGATGGGCCAGCCCCAGACTCTTCCTCGGCCAAGGCTGTTGGCAGCTAACTTTGCATCAACCATCTGGAACTCGAGACCCTTTGAATTCAAAGACCGCTATACAAAGATCGGGGTCGCCCTCCGAGGTCGCCTTCTCTTCGTTCACTCTTCTGAGGGCCTCCTTCTCAGCTGCGGCCTTGACCCTTTTAGCCTCCAACTCTCTCCTCCAGGCATCCCCCTCAGCAGCCAACTTCATCTTCTCCTCCTCCACCTCCTTCCTTAGGCTCTCGCTCTCCGCCCTCGCCTTTTCACCCTCCACTTCCAACTCCTTCTCGGTTCGCCTTCTCCTCCTCTGCCTTGGCGGCTCGTCCGCCAACACCTTCTGAGCCTCCACCCTAGCATCTGCCTCGTCCTTTTGCCTAACGGCTCTTCGTTGTTGCTCATGGCCTCTTCATGCCGATCGTTGGCAATGACACGAACTTTCTTTGGGACTGCCAACTTCTTACGCTCCGACAAAATTTGGAACTCGAGTGACACAACCCTGCGGCGTGTATCCTCCAACTCCGACTTGACTGCTTGCAGTTCAGCCTGGCCACTTGTCCATTTCGCCTTCTCCACCTTCAACTTCTCCAACTGTGCTTCCGCCTTCTCTGCCTTCAACCTGGCTCCCCCCGCCTTCCTAAGGAGAGCCCCTGCCAGGGCAGTTACCTCCATTTGAGCGGAGCATAACCCCCTCAGCAGGTCGGCTTCGTTGAACCTGGCGGCCGCACGAAGGTCTGACCCTTCGGCAATCTTCAACAGACGGTCAGCCCCTGCCCTGGCTGGCCCCACTTCCCCTTCCACCCTCCCAGCGACCGCACGCGCGTGGTAGAAGGCGGTGTTCAGACCCACTCCCCCCTCCTGGGCGGCAGGACCCCTTGTGATCTGTTGTTCTCCACTCGGGCCCACACTGCTTACACTCCCCGCCATTTGAATTGCTGGGGCAACCTTTTCAGACTCCAGTACTGGGACGACCTTTGATGCTTCTACTACTACTGGGGTCTCCCTCACAGCCTCCACTACAGTCTCCCCCATAACTGGGGTCTCTTTCAATTTCTTGGGCCCAGACTGCTCTGCCCCCCCTTCTGAGACACTCCTCTTCTTTTTCTTTCTCTTCAGAGCTTCTCCCTCTTTTCTGGCTTTCTCCTTCAAAGGGTCCATAGGGGCCCTCCGCGGTTCAAAAGTGCTCAAGTCCTTTCCTCCCAACGGTTTTGGCCGAGGCCTTATCCTCTCCTTCGCAATTGGCTGGGCAGGTCGGTCGTCCTGAGCTTTCTGGAACCTAGCAGCTCTGGCAAGAAGGGCTTGATCCTCAGCCTCCTGCGCCTTCCTTCTCGCCTCCAACTCCGCTCGGTCCACATCTCCTCCGGTCGGCTGCGGACCCAGCCCCGCCTCAAACAATGCAGACGGCTGTACAAGCTCGTCCCATCTAACTTTCTCCTTTTCCCTCCATTCTTTCACCCTTTTCACCCTCTCCTCTGCCTCAGCCCCCAACCTTGCCTCCACCGTCTTGATTGGCACCTTCCAAATGGTGCGCACCCCAACTCCCCCGTTGCCAGAAACATAGAACCATCGCGTACGCCAACCCTTAATCGATGTAGGCAGACCAGTCACCAGCCCCTTCCCCGCCACCGCCTGCAGTGTTACCCACGTCTCTTGCTGACCAGAGGCTTTGTAGCAAGCGAAGAACTCCTCCACCGCCATCCCCCTCCCCTCATTCGCCTTCCCCCACGAACTCGCGCAGGCCAGCACGATTTTCCAAGCGTTGGGCATCAGTTGGCCCGGCGCTACTTCCAGGTGGTTAAGCACGTCCACCACTATTTGAGGCAGCGGCAGCCTCAGTCCTCCCTTCAGAGCCTCCTCGTACAAGGAGAACTCCCCTGGCCTGCTGTCCGATGGCCTCTCCGTTGATGTTGGCAATAGCAACTCCACTTCTGCTGGAATTTGATACTTCTCGCGGATAGCTTCCAACTCCGCCTCGATTCTGGTCGATTTGTCCGCCTTTGTATGCCAATGATCGGCCCGCCTCACTAATCGGCGTCGGGCGCCACCAAGGTGGAACCATGGAAACGCCTCGTCGATTCCCCACCCTCTCCGTCTCAGTCATGGTACCAATTCCTCCGCATCGTCGTCCCTAGTAGATCTACCCTAACAATCGCGGACACTACGTTAGCCATTTCTAGACAATGTCTGCGAATAACCTGCTGCAGTGTTAACAAATCAAAGAAATGCCTCAATGGAGTATCGTGCAACGAAGGCGGTACTTGGGCGTTTTAGTTTTGAGAAGAAGTAAATCGTATGATCCCAAAGGCCCAAGGTTTACCCGTATTCCAAGGATCCAAGTTAAGTTTCGCCAGTTTGAAAACTTTTCAAATCATCCGCCAAAATTGTACCATCAACGCCCATAATAATGCCCTGACGTTTCGCTCCTAATCTAACGCTTGACCTTTCACCTCCTCCGACATTTTGCCACGTGTATGGTCCAGATGCACTGACTTCTGCCCTCCCCTTGTCTTTTCCACTTCAAATCACCACGTGACACGCCGCCCCTTGAGCCCCGTGCCCTCTCCAGCTCGGCCACCCTCACGGTCGGCCTCTCCAGCTCGGCCACCCTCACGGTCGGCCTCTCCCGCTCGGCCACCCTCACGGTCGGCTTCTCCAGCTCGGCCACCCTCACGGTCGGCTCGGCCACCGGCACGGTCAGACTTACCCTCCTTACTATTATTATTCCCTTCGTTGGACTAAAGCTGCACTCGGGAATGGGGGACTACTGATAGGGATAGGCCCATAGAGCCCACGGCCCACCATTCAAACCCCATTATACAACCCGGTTAGCCAAACCCAACACAGCTGGAGTCCAACTGGACAGGGAAGACCAATGATGCTCCGACAAGTGGCGGTAGCGAGAGCGTCACGCCGCAGACAAAGATCTCGCAAAGTTACGCAAAGTTATTGCCCAAAGACATCACCATTAATGCAACCCATCACCGCATTTATTGCGACAACACCCCTCAGCCGGAATGACACCCCCTCGCCCTGAACAAGGCGAACCACGCCTCAAGCTTTCGGCGGGGACAATCAGAACGACAGAGACAGCGAAATGATGACAGTTAGATATAAGCCAAACTCGAAGAAAAGAAGAAGGTTAAGTTTTCCATCTCCTCTCTCTCTCTCTACATATATTTTTTCTGTCTATCACCTTTTCTAATTCATACGCCGGAGGGTTCGCCGGGGGACTACCCCGTTCCCCGATTGGACTTGCTTGCAGGTTATCCAGTGGGCTTGAAGAGCTTGGATCGGTCTAACCCATTCACTAGGACTCACTGTATCATCATTTAGTATAACAGTTTGTAAAGTAGGATTTATTGATAAATAATCCTATTATATTTTGTACATATATTAAAATTATATTATATATATAACATAATAAAAACTTAATATATTTTAATAAAATTTAACAATATATTACACATATTATATATATATAATATTATTATTTATTTATTACTATATTTGCAGATCAGATAAGATTCAAGTAAAAAATATTCTCTTTTATTCTTGAGCAGAACACAATCGAATTTTTTTTATAAAAAAATTCAATTCTGATCCTATCATATTCAGCTATTCCTAAATCCATCCTATTAGAGTCGAGGGGATTTAAAGCAATGGAAGAGTAGTTGGTTTGGTCTATGGTGTGGTGTCCAATTCAAACACTTCACTTGCTCTGCAGACGCGTCGGAATCGTTTTCTCCACGAATATTAATTGCACTATTTAAAGCAGTAAACGATCCCGAGACAATAAGAAATCCTATAATTATATGAGATTTGATTGTTTCCGAAGCAAGGCTTGGAAAAACAGCTACAAGACCTTCTTGGGATTGTCAAATCTTATGGGACGGCTCAAGTTTAACACTATGCATCATAATTAGCACGAATACATTAATTAACTTTTTTTTTTTTTTTTTCTTTTTTTTAGGCCACTTTTTTAAAAGGTTAATTGATGAAAAAATCACATTTATAAATAAGAGTGTGCACAATATGATTTGTGAGTAAAATTATAAATCAAATCTTAAATAGTGAATTGGTAGATAATACAATTTGTGGCATGTTGTGATTTGGTTGGAGGTTTATTTTTCTCTAGTTAAGTTGATAAAGCGTGGCGCTTTAACATAGGTTTCTTTTCCTTCTGGTTTGCGCTCTGTAAAATGTTTCTCTTCGGGAGGCCGATAAAGCGTGGTGCTTGAGACAAATTCCTCTTCCTTTCGGTTTGCATTCAGTAAAGTGTGAAATTGAGTTTCGTTTCTCTCTGGGAGGCCGGTAAAGTGTAGCGCCTTGAGACAGGTGCCTCTTTCTTCCAATTTGCGCCTGGTAAAGTGTAACATTGGGATCGTTTCCCGCCGAGTGAGGCTAGTACAGCGTTAAGTGTTATGTGGGTTGTATCATTTTATTATCCGTGTTGTAGGCCAGTGAAAATGAAAGTATATATTACGTTTAGTTATTTATATTTAGAACTATATGTTTTCTCAGTATCCTGTTATGGATGTTCATTACCCTTAGGCCAATGGTCAGGGAAGATAGTAGATATATTGTTGCATAAGTATGTGTAGTAGGTTGAGTTATAGGATTAGATTATGACTTGTATATGTAAACATACTTTCAAAACAAATGTGGTGACAAAATTCTTTTATATTAACGTGGAGTTTTAAAGAAATAAGATTGTGTTGTAAATAAATGCTTTTGGAATTAAACTGGATAATTGGAAAGAAAAACAAATAGTTTCACATCTTTTGTGGTGTTCAAATGGATGTTTTTTGAGAAAATGCACTTATATAAGTATATTTTGAATATTAAACTGTCACATTATTTATATTGTGCGTCATTGTGCATTTATGATCATAGATATCTGTATATTGTTATTGCTTAGGATCATGTTGAAATCTCTACTGAACTTTCTGTTCTTCTCACATTAATAATCATTTTTCAAGTGCAAGTTGAGAGATGATTCAAGATCGGCGATCTTCTTTAATTATTGGCCACGAGACCTATACTTGTTGGCAAAACGCCATTGTTATAAAAGGATTAAACCCTTTCTTTTAATATAAAGATGTTAGCCTATGAACATTTTGTTTAAACGTAATTCCTGTTGCATTCCATATATGTACTATTGAGAGGACTTTCATTTATTTATGGATGTAATGTTTGTATAGTTCCGCATGTTCTTAATGGAAATGGATTTATGTTAATGGATATGGTAATATTTTTGAGTAATAAAAAGTGAGGCGTGACATATATTGCCTAATTTGGTATATATTGAATAGAGATAATTATTTTTGGCAACCAGCAGTTAGTTGTATTGATTATTGTAGAAATTACATATGCATTAGGTAGATTGGAATACTTGCTAAATTCATGCATTACATTAAACATTCCATATAATCATGTTTGAACTCTTACTTTGGAATTGAAGAAATGTTTGCAAAATTGCTATTGAAAATATGATGAGTATAAGGTAAATACTTAGTGAAATCCGATAGGGGGTATAGTTTGAGAAATAAGTTGGCTTGAGTATCCATACTGAAAGATAGAAAACATGTGCGGGGTAGGTAACCACGTTCCTTCTAATTAGAAGTCGGTAAAGTGGGTTTGGTAGTGCCCTGAGGGGCCTACTTGCAGATACCTTACTTAGGAATTTTCAATGTTATATTTACCGCCCACGATTTGTCAAACAATTATTGATTTTGATTTCAATTATTGAAAAGAAGTACATGGCATGTGAATTTCGAAAACAACCCCCCCCCCCCCACACACACACACACAAAAACACCTATATGTTGGCATAGCATAGCATATGCATTGCACCTCATGATATTGTTAAGTTTTGTATACTTTATTTAGATTATTTCCGTTGGGCCTTGAGCTCATCCCTTAGTAGAAATCATTTTTCAGGTGATGATGGTATGACTCTGCCGAGATGATGGCGTGGATGATCTTTTGGAGCACAAGGCTCTAACTTTTTTTTTTTTTTTTTTGGTGGCAAACCAAGGGCTAACATGTATGTTTTTTTAAAAACCATTTTTGTTGTAACGGGCAAAACCTTGGAACTTGTAACCATTAGGACGTTATCTTATATTTGAATTACTTTAATCACTTTTATATTACATACTATAGATTCATATCGTAGGGAAAATGAATATGTAAGATCACTTTTGTAAAACCTCAACTTGAACATCATGAATGAAAGGAAATTGAGGTATAGCATGATTATTGGTGGATGGATCATCTAGAAGGTCAATGTTATGTAAATACTGATTGGAGGATAATGAGAATTAGACCTTGTATATGAGATAAATCTAGGTTATCGGATGTTAATATTTTGGGGCGTTACAACACATCCTTAAAAAATGTGTGTACCATATGTAAGTTATAACATTTGTGTGTTTGAGTACCACAAATGTCATAACTTAATCCTATAGAAGTCATAACTTAAAAAAATAAATTAAAAAAAAAAAAGGGTAAATTACAAATACACCTTTTGATTTTTGTTTAAAATATGGATTCCCTCATGTGGTTTGAAAAATTACGAATATCCCTTTGTTGAAATTTTTAATTTAACAAAATTAATTGAAAAATGAAATTTTTAATTGCTAAATGATAAAATTACCTGAATTATTAATTGAAATAAAATTTTGACATCATTAAAAATGGTTCAAAAATGAAATTTCTAACTGCTCGTCTATACAATGATAAAATTATCTGAATTATTAATTGAAATAAATTTTTGACATCATTAAAAACTGTTAATTGACTTGATATTTTATTAATAAAATGGGTCATTTGTTATGAAATTAGAAATTTCAAGAGACGATATGTAATTTTCAGGACTACAAGGGCAAATCGAATTTTAAACAAATCTCAAGGTGTATATTTGTAATCTATTCCCCCCTCCCCCCCCTCCCCCCCCCCCAAAAAAAAGAGAGAGAGAGAGAGAGAGAGAGAGAGAGAGAGAGAGAGAGTTATAACCAAACACATAACTAAAATAATGTCATAATTAACATTACAATAAGTTACAACTAATATAATAATAAATCATAATCAATAACCATAACAATCATAATTAAAAATACATATATGATACACATATTAAGGGGGGTTTACCATAAAATTTCCCGTCTTGTTACCATGACAAATAGTATGTACACACTTATTTAGCATCAATTAATATTCTAAAAAATTGTATTTAATATGATTGTTTATAATCATGTTATAAATATAGGGTCCAGATTGGATAACAATAGTTACTGTTTGCTCATTTTGAATTTCAATTTGATAATTTAAATTATTTATTTTTTAGAGTACATCAAGTAGATTATAGTTGAAAAATAATAAGTTGATCAGACATCGACAATACTTTTATCGAATTATATTTGTAGTTTAAAAAAAAATGGTTAGTGTGATATTAAGTATAAAATTGAATACAAATATTAATTGATGAAAAAGCTAACGATATTCGCTTAATTTAATTTTTTTCTAGTTATATTTTACTCGACGTATCCTACAAATAAACGGTCTTGATAATTAAAGTAGGGCTTGGAATGGGCCCAATTGTGCCACCATTCTTCACTCTAGATGGCTTTCAATCCAAATCTAAATTGGAGGGTGCTAACCAAACCCGAAATAAATCTCCACAGGCACTGTTTTGATGGAATTGCTAACTACAAGCACAAATCCTTCAAAAAACTAAGCGCTTGTAAATTTCTTCTAGTCTCCCCAGTTGCCAAGGGTGATATAAATGATATTTTTATATCATTTATATAAAAATAATGTGTGACAAATATGATAAGTTGAATAGGTAATGATTAGCCAATCGACCTGATTTTATGTGTAGACAATATACATGAAAAGCTTTAGAAATTAAACAATTGAGATTATTGAAATAAGGTCCATGATGAACCCTATAGGCCTAGACATCCGGTCCAAATCTTGGACTCGAGGAAAACTCAACCCTTATAAATATTGACAGATAAAATTTTAATACAACTCGTATGGAAAGCTATGAGCTCGAATAGTAAGGAATGAGCAATAGTTAAGTATTTCATTACTCTCCCTTAAAATTACCATCCACACTTAGGCTTAATGGCCATTGAGGGTGGTGGTGGCGTGGAAAGGTGTTGGCCTTCTACATAGATGAGCATGGCTCAAATTCTTGGGGTGCAACTAACCATCTATTTATTTGGTTGAAATTAACTGTCATGTATTCTACTCGTGACTCTATCTCCTGTGCTAGGGGTTAATGCATTCCCTCTTACCAAGGTGATTGATCTCTTCCTTTGGATTAGGGTAAATCTGGCCATATATACTGGAGCCTAGGGTTGTAATAATGTCACCAGAGAGCATACTTTTTTCCAGTTAAAAATAAAAAAATAAAATAAAAAATAAAGGCTTAGGCTTAATGATTAGTTGGCATATGTGGCGCTATTTGATAAAAAACTTCGAGCATCCTCATGATAAAAATTTAAAAAAAAAAATTTAAATTAATGCAACATGATAAATAAATTAGTTTTCAATATTACTTAAGTATTCATCATTATTTTTTTTAAAAAAATTAAGCAATGGGATATTTAGTATTACAAATTTTAATTAGTGCTACAAAATAAATTCAATCGGTTGAGCAACCTCTCATTTAATTACTCATTTAATGGTCAATATTAGTTTACTAATTTTTTTAAGTAAGAAGATAAAAATTTTTGTTAATGTATATATATATATTTTTGACACTACACATCAATAGGGGGTTAGTTTTTTAGTCATTAGTAGGAGAGAAGGGCAACACATGGTACAAAAGACTAGAGATATTGTTAATATGTGCGTCCGTAGAGCAAGTCTTAATAAATTTAAAAAAAACTATACATTTTGCCTATAATTACATGTAATAATGTACAATATTTTTGAACATTCTTAAATGAAAAATGCTTGAGACACTAAATTTATCACTCTTAAAAATTACTTCTAATGATATATTTGATAAGTGTTAAATTTTAATTTATCAAATATTTCATCATGTGAGATCTAACCTTAATGCCACATTATTAAAGATGATTTAGGGGTGATAAATTAAGAGATATGGAATTGTTGTTCTTAAATTTTAATGACATACGTTTATTAGACCCAATAATAAATTATTAAAAATATAGTCTAGCAAATATTCTTGTGCAGTTATTGAGTCTTCTATAATACAAATTAAGGTCTCGTTTGGAAACATGCTATTTTAGTAATTTTTTGGTTTTTTGGCCAAAATATGAGATAAAAAAAACTAGTATGTTTGGGATGACTTTTTGACTTTTTACAAAAAAAAAAATGTGCAAAAAGTAGAGAGAAAAAGGAATCTTTGACTTTTTGGTATAAGTTATTAGCTTTTTGATTTTTTTAATAATTTTTTGGCTTTTAAACTAAAACAGCCACTTGCTAAACGAGGCCTAAATTTGTATTAATATGTACTTTTAGGGAAATAGTTATTCTCTTAAATAGTTGTACATTCATAAAACCAAATTAAGAATTTATAGACAAAAGTTTAGGAACGAAATCATTTTTAAAGAACGAAATATTTTAATTATTAAAATGTCATTATTATTTTTTTAGGGACGAAATTAGATATTTTTAACAATCAATTATTATCCATTTGAAACTAAAATTTGTCTA
Source organism: Camellia lanceoleosa (assembly GCA_025200525.1). NCBI lineage: Eukaryota > Viridiplantae > Streptophyta > Magnoliopsida > Ericales > Theaceae > Camellia > Camellia lanceoleosa. The sequence goes on along the minus strand of CM045763.1, from coordinate 163,375,259 downwards.
AACTTTTTGGCATGAAATTATGTTGTCTTTAAAAATGTAGTTATTAGCAACATTTTCAAAATTATGAAGTTAAAAGATTATTTTGGAGTTTCATGACGATTGAGATTGGTCTCTACCTAGTATTTTTTGCAATCAAATTTTTTATTTTCTAAGATAAAAAATTGATCCATAAAAAATTGGTCACCTACTAATCAAAATTAAAAAATTGATCCATAAATTAGTGGACTTATAGTATAAGATTGGGATTGCTAGTCCACGGACCCACAATCCCGTGTTTAATTGCAAATTTCATTAATGGAATTACATGTACGGCGGACATTTAATATGAAAAATTAAGGGAAAATTATTTAGAAGTCCTATTAGGGAGACTTGTGCTACATTTGGTCCCACAAAAAAACTTATGTTCCCATAAGTCCTATAAGAAGTTTCTTGACATATTTACCCTCAATATTAGTTGTTAATATCATAATTAATAATAAAACCATATATAGGGAAATTGATATAAACGTAACGTAACGTGACACCTACATAAACGTAACTTGACACCTATACGTAACGTGACATCTACATAAACGTAACGTAACGTGACACCTACATAAGCGTGGCGTGACACCTATATAAGCGTGGCGTGACATATCTACATAAGCGTGGCGTGACACCTAGATAAACGTGGCGTGACATATCTATATAAGCGTAACGTGGCGTGACACCTATATAAGCGTGGCGTGGCGTGACACCAATATGAGCGTGGCGTGACACCTACATAAGCGTGGCGTGGCGTGACACCTATATAAACGTAATGTGACATTTACATAAACGTAACGTAATGTGTTACGTTACGTTTCGCAAACTTAATAAGTTTTTATTTTTTTAATCCGTTTGTTTTGAAATAGATATATAATCTTAATATATTTTTATTTTGTATTATTAATTGTAAAATTTAAAAAATTATCAATAATATATGTGAAGAATATCGTCAGATCAACCACAATTAATTAACCAAAACAATAATTCATAAATCACATTTCAATAACATTTTCACATTTCAGCACCAATCAAACAGGTGCATAACTCACTTTTTACCCAGCAGACAATAAATAACACAACACGATCATTCGAAAGAGCTGTGGATATACATATATCAGATTTGATCAGGTCCTTTCATTGTCAATTGCTCAGACGTAATCGACCTCACACGAAAGGTATCCAATGCTCTCTTTTATACTTTCTCGCTCTTATAACATTTTCTATTCAACATATTTTCTGAGAAAATTCTCATTTTTGACTTGCACTTTCCCTGATTCGATCCTCACATTTTGATTTTCGCTTTCTGTGCATTTTTATTTTTTAACCGTACAATTGAGCTTTTTTGATGCTAAACCAAAAAAAAAAAAAAAATGTAGATTTTTCTGAGAAAATAAATTTTGTATTTTCCTGAGCTGTAACTTTCCGATGAAACAAGGTTTCCGATTCTTACATTCCCGAGAAAGTGTTAATTTTTCCGAGAAAAAAGCGCATTCGAGTTTTTTTTAATGATTTTCTGTGTGTTTATCTAGGTTTTATAGTGTTTGTAAATTTTGGGTTTTGGTTGTGAAATGGGAGTAAAAAGATTAGGATCTTGTGGAATACATTCTTATGAAAATAGGACTTGAGACTCTATAAGAAATTACACAGGACATAACCTACCATAAGGTTCTGAAAAAGGACTTATAAATAAGTCTCCCAAAAATTAACGAATTTTTAATAATGAGAAAGGCTGGATCATAATTTTAAGTACGAAGAAAAAAAATAAATAAATAGTTCTCTCACTAATTTAATTAAATAACTAATCATACATTAATTCATACTATTATTAATCTTTTCATCATTAATAGTGTTAATCAAACAAGACCTTATGGATTGTAGTGATTATTTATAATACTTACTTTTTAAAAGAATATAAAATTATTTCAATAACTCTAAGTTGAAAAAATCCAAACAATAATAATAATAATAATAATAGATAAGAAGGTTTGATAACAGTTGGAGACGCAATCGCCATAGCTGGAGCATTGCGCATGTGCATGAGAGACGGCGACTTTGAGGAGGTTTGAGATTAATTTACTTGATTCAATTGCACGCTTCCTTTCTGTTTTTTCTACTATCTTTTCATTTAATTTCATTTTCTTTATTATTATATCCCCATTTTCACGGGGTCTACAAATCATAATTAATATTAGGATAAATTATAAATATTCCCTTGACAGAATTTTTTATTTAATAGAATTAACTACGAAAATGAAATTCATAATTGTTCTCCTATAAAATAATAAAATTACCTAAATTTTTTTTTATTCAAATAAAATTACCTAAATTATTGATTGAATCATATTTCTAATATTATTAAAAACTGTTAATTGATTTGATGATTTATTAATAAAATTGACGATTTGTTATGAAATTAATAGTCTCGGGAGGTGGGATGTAATTTTTAAAATTACAAAAATGATTCATGTTTTAATGAAATCCCAATGAACATATTTATAATTTATCTTAATATTAAGATGTTTCAAAGATCTCAACCTTCTAATATACATATTATTATTGGGTACATATTATATATAGCTAATATAATGTATATTAGCTAGGTTGGACTGATTGATTACTAGGTGCAGTCCGATGCGTCTTTGCCACGTTGTTACAAAAAAAAAATTTGTCCCCTTAACGAATGACATTTCTTTAAAAAGTAAGTTCAAATTCCTCAAATTAGTCTAGGGTCCTCCCTCACTTTTCGTAATGGAAGAGATTCACAAAATTATTTTTTGATATCTAAGATCCTTAAACATATATCAGAGAAATTTGACTCTTTGCCCACAATTTCTCTCTGTCTTTGATTTTGCGTTGTTGATTCTTCATCAGATATGGCCGAGCCCAGCAACAATAACATTGCGTCTTCCTCTTCTGCTTCTACACCTATGGAAATAGCCATCGATGGATCCGACTCCGACGAGTGATAGTCTGAAGTGAAGCACCAAGATGAGGTGGAGATGGTATCGGCATGAACCGATGGTAGCCAGAGCTGTCGCGACATTAATTGTAACCGAAGCTATGACCACCGATGGTGTGCAAGGTGGCTTGGGCTTCGGTGATGACGACGGCCCCTAGAGTGGCAGCCATGGGCTATGAGCAAACTGGGTTTTGCCCTTGTGGAGAGAGAGAAGGTGATAGATAGAGAGATTATACATGTGTCTCACAAACAATGTTGTCTCTCCTACCCAAGAGAGAGAGGGGTCTGGGTTTGTGTCTATTCATTCGAACCTCGGTCGCTTGGTTTCTTGCTTCACCCGAATAGCAGCATCGTCCATGGTGGTTTTAAAGGATTTGCTTGCATGTGATGGATGGTCTCGGGCTAGAGAGAGAGGAGGAGGTCACCTGAATTTTTGAAAACCAATTTTATTCATAACCCAACAAAGTGGAAGATTTGAAATCACAGCTTCAAATTCAAGATTCTAATAATTGTACCAATTTTCTCTGGGCTTGGGAAGTCCAGAATTTATCAATTTTCTCTGGTTTGAAAATTGGTCAAACTGAACCCAGAGAAATTTGAATTTTCTCTGTGATTGAATCATTTATACAATGCCTATGCTGTAGAACAATTCTATTGTATCCATGCATTTTGGTGCTGTTACTCTTTCTTTTACCAATATATATATGCATGCTCCCATATTGTATAGTCTCTCATTTAGTTATCCTTCCATCTAGTAACTTATTTTACCTATGATGTATTTGGTAGACAGTGGATTTGAAGTTATGAGTTGGAATAATTTAAATTATTTGTGATCACTATACTAGGTTTTTTGAAACCTTTAACAATATCATGAGAATGAAACTATGTATAGTAAGCAAAATGTGAGTATTCTAAGAACACCACTTTCCCTGATCTCCCTTGATAAGCTTCAGATTTTCACCAATATGCAGAGTCATTGCCATCTTGGCCAAATATCAAATATTTGTGTTGTTTTGTTATGACCATACCCAGATCCAGATTGGATTTTCCTATAATTGATTTGCCCTGAATAGAGAGAGAAACTGGAAAAGGCCTATAATGGATTGTACATACACTCAGTTCTCACTGATAATCTTTGGAAAATATACGAATGTAGAAAAGTTTTCACCTCGTGCATGGTTTGGTTTATGAAATTGTGAAAGAAAGAAAACACATGATCAACGTGCATATATATATATAGATTGTTATAACTAGCTACAAAAATGATAATTTTCTCTAGACCAATTTTCTCTGGACTAATGGTATTTGAATTTCAATACTACTGCATATATATCACTGCGTCTTCATTTTCTTAATGCATGTGTAATCCACCAATGCACCGCTCTAGAGTTTCTAAACATTCTTCTCGCCAACACTCGTTGCCTTTTTGTCAAGACCATAAGCAATGGCAGCGGTAGTGGGTTCATTGATGATACGCATCACATTGAGACCAGCAATTACACCAGCATCCTTTGTTGCCTCACTACTATTGGTGTTAATAATGGGTTTGTGAAGAAGACTTGACTGTTTTATTAATACAACTAGTATAAGCACTACTATTGGTGTTCATGTATAGTGGAGAATTCACTGGATTTTCACATTCCATCAACACTGTTACAGCTTCAAGACAGGGAAACTCCCATGGCCATGGCCATTCACCTGAACTGAATTTTATCTGGGTTGAAACCAGAGAAATTCTCTGGTTTTTTAACTGAATTTTCTCTGGGTTGGTCTAGAAAAATTATTTGGTTTTTAAACTGAATTTTCCCAATTCAAGAATTTCAGTATTATGGAGATCCAGGTAGATTTTGGCAAATCATCACAAATCTCATGGGTAATTCAATCAAGGTAAGTATGTATCAGCTTCTCAAATTTCAGTCCAACAACCCAGAGAAAATTCAGACTAACCAAACCAGAGAAATTCTCTGGACCAACCCAGAGAAAGTCCAGAGAAAATTCAGTTCAGACCAAAGAAAATTCAGTCTAAACCAAAGAATTTCTCTGGACCATGTAAACAAACCCATATGGTAACGCTGCAAATTCAAACAGGTGAAGAAATTATGAAAATATTGAGGAATTTTCTCTGGATCAATTTTCTCTGAACCAATTTTCTCTGGATCAACTTGAGGGACCTTAGATATTATGAAAATATTGAGTGTCCTTTATGCTGTAAAGTCTTAATACCAGGGACCTGAAAAAAAATTCTCCTAAAATTTATATAAAAAATTTTACAAGAATAATGTGATAATATTGTATGGAAATAAATTTCTTTACACATTAATAATGCGATAATATTGTATGGAAATAAATTTCTTTACACATTAATAATGTGTGACGAGGATTTTTTTTTAGACCTCTGAGGATGATTTTTTTTCGACCTATAAGAGAGAAAAAAGTTGGACTGGCCGGCGACATTACGGAAACTAACCGGTGGTTTGATAATTCAATCAAAGAATATGAGAGAAATTTACAAAATAAATGACCTAGGTATTTTCCTCAGGTCTTTAGGCTCTCAAGGCAGACCGTGTATGCTCAAAACTTCAAGAAAGGCCTCCATTTTTTAGGATTTTGGAAGAGTTGCGAATTTCAATCTATTTTATCAGAGACTTGATATAAACAATATGCATCAATAGCCACCTCATTTATAATTTTGAAAACATTTTTAAAATATTATTTTAGGTAAAGCCGAAAATTATTTTAAAAACTCAAGTTTATTTTGAAAAAATAATATAGAAAGTCCATTGGAGTTCTAAGAGCTTCGTTCTATTAGAAATGTCACTGTTTTATCATTGAAAAACCAGTCGGGGATGCCACAGTCATAAAACAAGTCAAAATGATCTACACCTTGATGCCGAAAGCAAAAATATTGCTATAAACTATAGGTTATGTATAAAGTGGTTAATACAATTAATTCTTTTACGTTGTGTTTAGTTGAGAAATTTGAAAAAAGATTTAGAAAGAGAAATGGAAAAAGAAGGTGAAATGTGAATAAAATATACTTACATTTTATCTAGTTTCACATTTTTTTCCTTTTTCTTTCCAAATTTCTTCTCAAATCCTCCAACCAAATACAATATTAGTAAATTTGTACCTAAAGTAGAGTTATTTGAAAAAACGAATATTCATTCTAAAAAATTTCAAGCTACAAAAGTTAATGGAAACAGTTACCATGACCTAAAAAATGAATTATTGGCAAATTTTCAAATAAAAAAACTCAAAATTTAACAATTTAAAATTGGTGTATCTAATATAAACTAGACAAAAATCAAAAAGTGATTTTCTTATCGGATCTAGTTATGCAACTAATCTAGAAAGAACCAAAAACAAATATAAAACTATAATAAAAGAATCTATCGTACAAGAAATTTCAAATTAAGAATAAGATACAAAATAACAAGTATCTCTATTACAAATAAATATTTATCAAAAAATTGATAGAAGAACAACAAAACCTAAAAATGGTTTCTTATATGATCTATCTATTATTATAAAGGGTTAACTTCATTTTACTCCCTCGTGATCAGAAAACCCCCATATAGTTTTGGATTAAAATGTCACAACTAATTTTTCATTCAAATTAATTGAAAATGTATCACACGCACCATTTTTTAGAGTAGGCTTTATTTTTTGAAAAAATAAAGTGAAATGAATACAATTGAAAGACAATTTTACCCAAATTTTTCAAAACCTAAATTTATATTAATAAGTTAATTAAAATAAAATAAATTAAAATATAATTAAGGATTGATCTAAAATATAAAATATAATTAAGCTATTAAATAAAAATATAAAATAAGTGATAATCAAGAATTGATTTCAAATATAATTAAATTAAAAGCAAATTAACATGTTAGGAATTACAATAAATAATTAACAATTTATAATTAATTGTGATTTAAATTAAAATTAGCTTAAAAAGTAAGAATTAAAGTAAATAAGAGTTAATTACCTAAAAGTCCTATCTATATGTTTGGTGGTAGCTTAGGTCCTATCAAAAAGTTTTCGAATCAATAAGTCCTATTTAGAGGTAAAAAGACGTTTTTGCCCTTTAACATAAACAACTGTATATAAAATTCCATTCACGTTATTTACTAGAAAGAAAAAAAGAATCTGTTAACAGATCAGTTATGGAAGTAGCTGACGATTCGAATCGTGAACGATCTTGAAGGATTTATTGCATTGGTTCGCTATTATACGTAATTGATTTCTCGATTTTGATTCGAATAGGAAAGGATTTTGAAGGATTTCTTAGTTTGGTTCGCATTTTGAGTTGAAATCTGTGGGAGTTTGTTATGTGCGATTTCGATTTGTAAATTGAAGAATTGATTTGCTGGATATTTGATCTTCGATCTGTTAATAGGTATGTATTGTTTCGATTTTGTATATTATGTTTTTGCTGGATATTTGATCTTCCATTCACGTTATGTTTTGTAAATTGAAGACGTGTTTTGCTGGATGATTTCTCGGTTTTGGTTATTTATTTTTATGAATTGGAAACGTGATTTGTGAAGTATTTGTATTGTTATGAAGTTTTTTGTTCTGGTGTTTATTGTTATGAAGTATTTGTGAAAACTGAGAAAGTTCTTAGTTTTGTTATGATTTGATTGATGCGATCTTTTTTTCTTGTTTAGATTGAAAGATGAGTGAAGGTTGTACAAGTGCGCCTATTTTTTTGTTGTGCAAGTATAATGGTTGCACATTTGCAATTAAGATTGATCCGAATGTTACATATGATCAGTTGGTTGAGAAGCTATGTTTGAAATGGGATAATTTGCAATCTGATAATATTTGTCTATCTTACTCACTGCCTGGACATCCTAATTGTACGTTGGACAACAATGAGGAGTTAGATTTGTTGTTGGCATTAGTTGTGCATTTTGATTCAAAGTGTATTGATGTTGTTGTGTGAGTAAAAGACTCAACCATTGACTGTGGTTATCTGAACAACAGATTGGATTATGGAGAAAGAGAGTCAATGTTGGATCTTGAAGTTTGTGATATTGCATTGTCTCATGACAGCAGTAAGTCTGTGAACTTGTCAAACAGAGCATCTACATCTTCCAAAAGGAATTCAAGGTTGGAGGTTAAAGAAGAGGTTGATATGTTATCATCATTTTGTCGACACAAGGGAAAAGTACTGTTGTCTGCTGGTTGGGCAGTTAGTATTACACATGTAGGACAGAAATTTGAAGGTGGAATTGTTGAATTTTGTAATGCATTGTCGAAGTTTTCTATTGAGTGTGGATTTGAGTTTATATTTGTTAAGAATGATAAAGTTCGTGTTACTGCACAATGTTTGTTTAGAGAGACAAAAGGTTGTATGTGGAATGTTCATGGTAGAGTGGAGAATGCTAATGGGTTCTTTTATATAAGGAAGTTGAACAATGTCCACACATGTGGTCTTTGAACGCATACGATGACTCATTCTCGTATGAGTTCGATTTAGTTGCCGATTTGATTGTTGAAAGTATTCGTGATACTCCATTGACACGCCCGCCTATGTTGTTCAGGATTTTAAGTTGGGGTATGGGCTAAGAGTTAGTTATCGTCAAGCTTGGTTGGGGGTAGAAAAAGCAAAATGTGAGATTTTTGGAGACTACTTAATGTCATTTGACCAGTTAAGATGGTATGTGGATGTTGCAAAGAGTTGCAATCCAGGGAGTTACATTGAGTTTGAGTGTGATGATGATACTAAACGGTTTAAGAGATTATTTGTTTCTTTTCATGGTTCCATTAGTGGATTTGATTATTGTCGACCTCTCTTATTCCTTGATGGCACATTTTTGAAGGGAAGATTTAGAGGAAATTTACTTGCTGCTACAGGAAAAGATGGAAATCAAAGTACATAAGAAATTTGTTTTCTCTGTTCTGAAATTGAGAAAGTTCTCAGTTTACTAATATGATTGAATGTTTTAAATTTTATATAATATTGTTGTTGTATATGCATTTTTTATGTTTTCAGTTATTCATTTTAGTGTTTGATATTTTGAATGTTAGAGTGTTACCATTTTCTAATAATAATATAATATTTTCATTTTTTCTGTTTTGTACATGCAGGGTTCTTTCCTGTTTATTTTGCAGTTGTTGGCTCAGAGAATCAAGATAATTGGCGCTGGTTTTTGGAGCATTTGAGTAGAATTGTTTCACTAGAACGAAATGTTACATTTGTGTCAGATCGTAACCTTGGATTAGTTAAAGTGTTGCCAAAGGTTTTTTCAATGGCTTTCCATGCTTATTGTTTATATCATTTGAAGATGAACTTGAGGCATCATTTGCGTGGTATGTTTCATGGATTGAAAGAAAAGTTGATCACTTTGTTTGGGAAATGTGCATATGCTCCAACTGAAGAAACATTTCATCAATGTTTGGTTGAGTTAAAGACTGAAGGTGGGTTAAGAGTTGAGAAGTTTTTAGATGACATACCATATGATCATTGGAGTAATGCATACTTTTGAGGGCAACGCTTTGGAGAAATGTGGTCAAATGTAGCTGAATCTTTCAATTCGTGGATACGAGAGGAACGCCACTTGCCTATCACAAAGTTGATTGATAGTGTAAGAATTAAGTTGATGAGGAAAATTGCTAAGAGGAGGGAACTTGTTAATAAATGGAATGGTTTGATTTGTCCTAAAATGGAGTCCAAGTTGTACGATGGTTTTAATACTTCGAGGCCATGGATTGTTAGTTCATCTGGAAATGATGTCTATGAGGTGTATTCACATCCATCTGTTTCAGTTGACATTAGTAGACGAATATGTTCTTGTGGCAAGTGGCAATTGAAAGGGTTTCCCTGTGCACATGCAGTTGGTGCTATACAAAAGAGTGGACATGATTTGAGTTTATTTGTTGATCAATACTTCTATGTTCAAAGTTATCGAGATTCCCATTCTTTTCCCATATATCATGTTCCTTCAATTTGGAAACCAGATTGTAATGTTGATGGTGATAGTGAAGTTGTTCTTCCTCCTTTGTCTAAGAAGCAACCAGGAAGGCCAAATAAGAAGATGATTCGTTCAAATGGTGAGAAAGTGAGGCAAATTACTTGTAGTAGATGTGGAAAGGTTGGCAATCACAATAAGAAATCGTGTAAGGAGGCTTTGTGATTTTTTGTAGTTGCTTTGTGATTGTAAAAATTTCGTATTCATAAATTTCTTGAAGTAGCAGTTTGTGCTGTTGAGTGCTGAGTAATAATCTTCTATGTTTTTGAATAAAGTGACATTGAATTGAAAGTGAAAATATTCTTAGTTTTAGATTTTAATTTTGAAATTGTTTGTGATAATATTGTTTGGTTTGCTTTTGGAAATAAAGTTGACTGTTGAATGTTTGTTTTGCAGATTGTGTGAATACTGTATAAAAGTGAACATATTCTCAGTTTAAGTTTTTAGTTCAAAACAGCTGATTTTGTGATAATAGTGTGAGGCTCTTGTTATGAATTGAAACTAGTTATAAATGTGATGAATTGAATGAGTGTGAATTAATATTCTAAATAGATGTGGTCAATGTTTTATGTTTTGATTAAAGTAAGAGTGGACTATAAGTGAAAATATTCTTTGTTTCGAATTTCAGTTTTTCATATTGTGAAATTATTGTGAGGCAGCAAATAAATTGTTGTGATAATGTTGTTTGGTTGGCTTTCAAAAATAAACTTGACTGTTGAATGTTTGTTTTGCAGATTATGTGAATACTATATAAAAAGTGAACATATTCTCAGTTTAAGTTTTTAGTTCAAAATAACTATTTTTGTGATAATAATGTGAGGCTCTTGTTATAAATTGGAACTAGTTATAAGTGTGATGAATTAAATGAATGTGAATTAATATTCTAAATAGATGTGGTCAATGCTTTATGTTTTGAGTAAAGTAACAGTGGACTGTAAGTGAAAATATTCTTTGTTTGGAATTTTAGTTTTTCAAATTGTCATAATATTGTGAAGCAGCAAATAAATTGTTGTGGTAATATTGTTGTTTGAAAATTGAGTGATCTGTATAAAACTGAAAATATTCTCAGTTTTAAAGTTTCTAAGTTTGAAAATAAGTGATTGAAACAACAGTAAAGTTTTGTGTCCACTATTTTCACATGTAATACTATTTTCACTTTTGCCATATAGTAGTGTGAGGAACAGAATAATAGAAATTGAGAATATGGACAAAAACATCAACAAAGCTCGGGTGCATATATCTTTGAGAGTATGACAAAATATTCCATTACACATCATAGAAATTGTAATATGTTTGTTACGTAATATGCTTGGAACTATTAACAAAAACATTAGTCATTGTATCAGAGTGTTACAAAAAAGAGTTCATTGAGTTACAAATCAAAAAAGATTTCATTGAAGGTTGCAATCTTGACTCTACTTGACTTTGATTGATATTTGTGGATTACTGAGGAACTCATGTACCATGTCTGCTCTAAGTCTTGTGGATGTGCCTGGTGGTAATGTGTTTGGAATTGGTTGATGCCTGATGTATTGTCTTATGATGTAGCAAACAATAATTCCACAGTCATTCCTGCAAGATTCCATTTTTGACACAGTTAGGGAAAAAAGAAATTTTTTTGAAAAAGATACTAAAATTTGTTAGTTAGAATAAATTAACGTACGCCATTGCTTCTTGTTGAGGGCTGTCTTTGACTGATTCAATCTTGACATCAGGATTCCAAGCTTTTTTTGCTTGACAAGGTGTATCCTTCATGTATTGATGGATGATTTTTTGCTGTAAAAAACATCAACACAAAGTATGTAATGATTTACATCTGATTATTGTAATGCTAATCTGAAATTGTTCTTACCAATTGATTTGCAACATTGTAGTGCTTGTCCTTTCCTTTTCTTGGTCTCAAAGAGTTGAAATGTTTCCAAGTCCCCAAGTGTTTGTCGATAACAAGTAATGTCCAATGATTGAAATTGTGGATGGGGATATGGATGTATCAACATGGGAGGGATTCTTGCAAAGTATTTTTCAAAATCTTTTTCCTTTGTTCTGAAGTTTTCTTCTTCAACATTGGCTGTTTTTTACAAAACATATGTGAATATTCACAGTAATGGTACGAACTCAATATTCATGTCGATTAACTATGATTAACTATGATTAACATATGGATGTATTGACATATGTGAATATTCATAGTAATGGTTCGAACTCAATATGTGAAAAGCAACAAAACATGATTAACTACGATTTGTCACTCAAATTGTTTTGAAATGTGAGTATATTCCCAGTAATGGCACCAAAATCAAAATTTGAAAACATTCACAAGAATGATAACAAACACAAAAAATTTACTTTGAAACCAAAATTGAATGGAAGATAAAGTATAGAATTGACACATGCACATTGATTCCTTACCCAATATAGACTTGACAGTATGAAATAATTGCCATTGTGCTCTGCTCCATCACCAGAATTCTGTGCTTGTGGTTCTCTTTAAAGAATCTCAGCATATGCATCAATTGTCTATCAAATTGAAACACAAAAGTGATGTTAACAAATTAATAAGAAGTTTTTCAGTGTTAAAATATTATAAATATTATACGTACACAGCTGGATATGTCTGTCCCTTTTACCAAGTTCTTGATATCATTAATAAACACACAATTTTCATATCTTTCGCCAAACCATATATAAGCACTACAAAACAATAAAAAAATGTGTTAATAAGTAAGTCAGAATATTTTTAGAAAATAGAGCTATTTCTCAGTTTCATTTCATATATTTGTACTACATGAAAAATTGAAAGATTTATGTAAGATTATACCTTGATTCTGTTTGCTTTTCTTTCCAAAGAATTTGTAGTTTATATTTATCTTCAGGAGGTAGGAATTGAGCCACAGCATACTTGTTTGAAATTGTCTCATCTTTGTGTTCCTTCTCTATCTCAACTTTAACTTTCTTGCCTCTATACTCATAATCTGACACCTCAGTAGTCTTCCTTGCTTTAGCTTTGATATTTTTAATCATGGAATTCTGCAGATTTGTTTGTCTTAATTCTGTCAGATCATCGGCTTTTATTGCCCAAACTTGTTGGTTTAAGTCATGGACTTCTTCCTCCAGTAACTGATTCTGGAACTGAGAATTTTGGCAATCTTTCACATTTGTATTTGTCTCACAATGTTTTGTTACAATAGGCTGTTGCGTTATCTCATGGACCTCTTTGTGATGGAGCTCTTTGTCTACAATTTCAGAATTTTCATGGACCTCTTTCTGATGGAGCTCTTTGTCCACCACTTCAGAATTTTCATGGACCTCTTTCTCCAGCACTCGATAATTTTCATCATCTATTGTATGACCTTCATTCTTTCCATCTGTCTCAGAATGTTTTACTGCACAAACTTCTTGGGTTATCTCGTGGACCTCTTTTTCAACCAATTGGTTATGCAATCGAGAATTTTCATCTTTCAATTGTTTTATTTGTGCTCTAAGTAGTCTGTTATCCTCTTCAAGTTTATTTATGTAGATGGTCTTCACTGTGTTGTCTAGTTGCAAATTGTTGTTCTCAGTTTGAAGTTTCTCAAGTGTTTGTTGATGAATTTGTTCTTCTCCCTCAGGTGCATCATTGAGTATAATGTTGCAGAAGTCATTAAAGTCTTCATTTGCTGGCTTTTGTTCTTGGTGGCAGTCTTCATCATATTGACCATCTTCTTCTTCTTCAGTATTTTCAGCATCTTGTTTTTGTTGTTCTTGTTCTTGTACTTCTTGTTCTTTTTCTTCAGCGTATTCAACATTTTTAGCATCTTCTTTTTCTTCTTCTTCAGTGTCATCAAGTTCTTCATCACTTTCCTCATTCAATTGAGCAGTAGTTACCTGTAGGTCAACATACAATAGATATTAGTTTTTGAAATAATTGAAGTTTAGGAAACTAAAAACTTTCTCAGTAATAATTCAGTGTATAAAAATAGGGATTTTTCCCAACTTGAATTGTAATTCAAATGAGATGAGGATGTGACCTGTCTTGTTGTCAGCTGATGTAGTGATATGAATTTCATACGTTTATGTAATTTGATAAGATTCCACTTGATCACCCTGAACATGCTTCGCTAACTTCAGGGTGGATGATCAGTGTGTGCTCACACAACCAATACTACAAAGCAAATGTAAATAATTTTTGTCATTTGACTAAGAAATAATACTATGTGTTATTAACAACAAACTAATAGAATAGAGTAAAGATGTGACTTACTAAGAGAGCCATAACACATCCTGTGACTTTTGCTAGATTTTTGTGGTATTTTTCAATTGAAGGCATCAGTGTGTTCCTTATTGCTTCAGCCCAATTGTATTTTCTCATTGAGTTTATGTCTTCCATGTAATTAAGAAATACCCAACCAACTGTTGTTCCTGATGTAGAGAAAAAAAGCTTCAAACAAGTATACATACACAGCATCCTTATCACATCTTCAGTGTCTTCTTTCTTCTTGCCTTTCAATGCTTTTTGCAACAAGTTGGTGATGGTTGTGCTTGATCGCGTTTCAGTTTGTATGTATTTTCTTGCCATAAATGATGATCTTCTTTTATTTCCATAGCCAAGATGTATTGGCTCATCTCCACAAGATATACCAAAGATGGACTTGATGTCTTCTATTGTTAGCTTTACAGTTTCTGGTCCTAACTGGAAAGAACCACTGCTGCCTGGCTGGTATGTTTGAATTATTTTCAGTGAAATGTCATCATATTTGCTGCATTCTTTACAATTCATCTTGTTTTTCAATATTGCATCAAACAATGCCCAAAATGGGGTTTTCTTCAAGCCATTAATATGTTCATTCCTGAGTTTGATACACTGTAATAGCTTCACTATTGCCACCATGTTTGATCTGAAAGTTTGTTCTTGTACTTTTTGTTCTTCTTCTTCAGCATCTTCTTCTTCTTCGTCTTCAGTATTTTCAGCATCTTCTTTTTCTTCTTCTTCAGTGTCATCAATTTCTTCATCACTTTCCTCACTGAATTGAGCAGTAGTTACCTGTAGGTCAACATACCATAGATATTAGTTTTTGAAATAATTGAAGTTTAGGAAACTAAAAACTTTCTCAGTGATAATTCAGTGTATAAAAATAGGGATTTTTCCCAACTTGAATTGAAATTCAAATGAGATGAGGATGTGACCTGTCTTGTTGTCAGCTGATGTAGTGATATGACTTTCATACGTTTATGTAATTTGATAAGATTCCACTTGATCACCCTTGGGCATGCTTCGCTAACTTCAGGGTGGATGATCAGTGTATGCTCACACAACCAATACTACAAAGCAAATGTAAATAATTTTTGTCATTTGACTAAGAAATAATACTATGTGTTATTAACAACAAACTAATAGAATAGAGTAAAGATGTGACTTACTAAGAGAGCCATAACACATCCTGTGACTTTTGCTGGATTTTTGTGGTATTTTTCAATTGAAGGCATCAGTGTGTTCCTTATTGCTTCAGCCCAATTGTATTTTCTCATTGAGTTTATGTCTTCCATGTAATTAAGAAATACCCATCCAACTGTTGTTCCTGATGTAGAGAAAAAAAGCTTCAAACAAGTATACATACACAGCATCCTTATCACATCTTCAGTGTCTTCTTTCTTCTTGCCTTTCAATGCTTTTTGCAACAAGTCTATGATGGTTGTGCTCGATAGCTTTTCAGTTTGTATGGATCTTCTTGTGAGAAATGATGATCTGCTTTTATTTCCATAACCAAGATGTATTGGTTCATCTCCACAAGATATACCGAAGATGGACTTGATGTCTTCTGTTGTTAGCTTTACAGTTTCTAGTCCTAACTGGAAAGAACCACTGCTGCCTGGCTGGTATGTTTGAATTATTTTCAATGCAATGTCATTATATTTTCTGCATTGTTTATAATTCAGTTTGTTTTGCAATATTGCATCAAACAATGCCCAAAATGGGGTTTTCTTCAAGCCATTAATATGCTCATTCCTAAGTTTGATGTGCTGTAATAGCTTCACTATTGTCCCCATGTTTGATCTGAAAGTTAATCTCCATTCTCTACACTTTCCCTTTTGCTTTTTATCCGTTGAAGTTGATTTTGTATGCTTTCTTATCATTTTCTTTGCATTACTTTTTAGTCTTGGGGTTTTCATGAGTTGCTTTCCTGTACGGAAAATCAACATAGACAAGATATAAATGCTGAGAATGTTCCCTAAAAGAATCAATCTAATGTCATTCTCATGAAGTCTAAGTTTGATGACATTCATGGCTATAAAAACAAAATCAACATTGAAAGTTAAATTGAAAGCAAGAGAAGATTATTAACTATGGTTTTTCACTCAAATTGATTCGGAATATGAGAACATTCACAACAATCGCAGCAAAATCAGCATTGAAACTTAAATTGAAAGCAAGAGAACATGATTAACTAGGGTTTTCAGTCTAATTGATTGAAAACTTGAGAAAATTGACAACAATCATGTCAAACTCAATATTGAAACCTAAATTGAAATAGAGAGAATATGATTAAGTCCGGGTTTTCACTCAAATTGACTAAGAATCTAAGAACATTAACACAATCGAATGAAAATCAACATTGAAACCTAAATTGAAGGCAATAGAATATGATTAACTAGGGTTTTTTTATTCAAGTTGATTAAGATTGAAACCCAAATTGAAATCAAGAGAATATGATTCACTAAGGTTTTTTTACTCAATTTTTCTAAGAATATGAGAACATTCACAGCAATCACAGCAAAATCAACAATGAAAGCTAAATTGAAACCAAGAGAATATGATTAACTAAGGTTTTTCACAGAAATTAATTGAAAATATGAGAACATTGACAGCAATGGCACCACACTCAACATTGAAACTTAAATTTAAAGGAATGGGATATGATTAAGTAGGGTTTTTTACTCAAATTCATTCAGAATATGAGAACATTGATAGCAATAGCAGCAAAATCAATATTCAAACTTAGATTGGGGAGCAAGAGAACATGATTCACTAAGGTTTTTTACTCAAATTGTCTAAGAATCTAAAAACATTCATAGGAATCATACCAAAATCAACATTGAAAGCTAAATTTAAACCATAGAATAAGATTCACTAAGGTTCTTTACTCAAATTGTCTAAGAATTTGAGGACATTCACTGGAATCGTGCCAAAATGAACATTGAAAGCTAAATTGAAACCAGAGAATAAGTTTGACTAAGGTTTTTTACTCAAATTGTGTAAGAATCTGAGAACATTCACAGGAATCATACCAAAATCAACATTGAAAGCTAAATTGAAACCAAGAGAACATGATTCAGTAAAGTTTTTTACTCAAATCGTCTAAGAATCTGAGAACATTCATAGGAATCATACCAAAATCAACATTGAAAGCTAAATTTAAAGCAAAGAACAAGATTCACTAAGGTTTTTTACTCAAATTGTCTAAGAATTTGAGGACATTCACAGGAATCGTGCCAAAATGAACATTGAAAGCTAAATTGATACCAGAGAATAAGTTTGGCTAAGGTTTTTTACTCAAATTCTGTAAGAATCTGAGAACATTCACAGGAATCATATCAAAATCAACATTGAAAGCTAAATTGAAACCAAGAGAACATGATTCAGTAAGGTTTTTTACTCAAATCGTCTAAGAATCTGAGAACATTCATAGGAATCATACCAAAATCAACATTGAAAGCTAAATTTAAAGCAAAGAACAAGATTCACTAAGGTTTTTTACTCAAATTGTCTAAGAATTTGAGGACATTCACAGGAATCGTGCCAAAATGAACATTGAAAGCTAAATTCATACCAGAGAATAAGTTTGACTAAGGTTTTTTACTCAAATTGTGTAAGAATCTGAGAACATTCACAGGAATCATACCAAAATCAACATTGAAAGATAAATTAAAACCAGAGAACAAGATTCACTAAGGTTTTTAACTCAAATTGTCTAAGAATCTGAGAACATTCACAGGAATCATACCAAAATCAACATTGAAAGCTAAATTGAAACCAAAGAACAAGATTCACTAAGGTTTTTTACTCAAATTGTCTAAGAATATGAGAGCATTCACAGGAATCATACCAAAATCAACATTGAAAGCTAAATTGAAACCAAAGAATAAGATTCACTAAGGTTTTTTACTCAAATTGTCTAAGAATTTGAGAACATTCATAGGAATCATGCCAAAATCAAGAATGAAAGCTAAATTGAAGCCAATATAATATGATTAAGGTTTTTGAGTAAAATTGATTGGAAATGTGAGAACATTTACAGCAATGGTACCACACTCAACATTGAAACCTAAATTGAAAGGAATGGGATATGATTAAGTAGGGTTTTTCACTCAAATTCATTCAGAATATGAGAACATTGACAGCAATAGCAGCAAAATCAATATTCAAACTTAGATTGGGGAGCAAAAGAACATGATTCACTAAGGTTTTTTACTCAAATCGTCTAAGAATCTGAGAACATTCATAGGAATCATACCAAAATCAACATTGAAAGCTAAATTTAAACCATAGAATAAGATTCACTAAGGTTTTTTACTCAAATCGTCTAAGAATCTGAGAATATTCATTGGAATCATACCAAAATCAACATTGAAAGCTAAATTTAAACCAAAGAACAAGATTCACTAAGGTTTTTTACTCAAATTGTCTAAGAATTTGAGGACATTCACAGGAATCGTGCCAAAATGAAAATTGAAAGCTAAATTGAAACCAGAGAGAAGAAGATTCACTAAGGTTTTTTACTCAAATTGTGTAAGAATCTGAGAACATTCACAGAAATCATACCAAAATCAACATTGAAAGCTAAATTGAAACCAAAGAACAAGATTCACTAAGGTTTTTTACTCAAATTGTCTAAGAATCTGAGAACATTCATAGGAATCATACCAAAATGAACATTGAAAGCTAAATTGAAACGAAAGAACAAGATTCACTAAGGTTTTTTACTCAAATTGTCTAAGAATCTGAGAACATTCACAGGAATCATACCAAAATCAACATTGAAAGCTAAATTGAAACCAAAGAACAAGATTCACTAAGGTTTTTTACTCAAATTGTCTAAGAATATGAGAACATTCACAGGAATCATACCAAAATCAACATTGAAAGCTAAATTGAAACCAAAGAATAAGATTCACTAAGGTTTTTTACTCAAATTGTCTAAGAATTTGAGAACATTCACAGGAATCATGCCAAAATCAAGAATGAAAGCTAAATTGAAGCCAATATAATATGATTAAGGTTTTTGAGTAAAATTGATTGGAAATGTGAGAACATTGACAGCAATGGTACCACACTCAACATTGAAACCTAAATTGAAAGGAATATGATATGATTAAGTAGGGTTTTTCACATAATTTTAGTAAGAGTCTGAGAACATTAACAGCAATGGTACCCAAATCAACATTGAATCCTAAATTGGAAGTAACAGAAGTTGATTAATTAAGGTTTTTCACTCATATTCAATATGAATCTGAAAACATTAACAGCAATGGTACTAGAATCAACATTGAAACCTAAACAGAAAGCAAGGCAACATGATTAAGTAGGGTTTTTCTCTCAAATTCACTAAGAATCTGAGAATATTCACAGCAATCGCACCAAAATCAACATTAAAACCTAAACAGAAAGCAAGGCAACATGATTAACTAGTGTTTTTCACTCAAATACACTAAGAATCTGAGAATATTCACAGCAATCGCACCAAAATCAACAATGAAACCTAAACAGAAAGCAAGGCAACATGATTAACTAAGGTTTTTCACTCAAATTCACTAAGAATCTGAGAATATGCACAGCAATTACACCAAAATCAACAATGAAACCTAAACAGAAAGCAAGGCAATATGATTAACTAGGGTTTTTCACTCAAATTCACTAAGAATCTGAGAATATTCACAGCAATCGCACCAAAATCAACAATGAAACCTAAACAGAAAGCAAGGCAACATAATTAACTAGGGTTTTTTCACTCAAATGCACTAAGAATCTGAGAATATTGACAGCAATCGCACTAAAATCAACATTAAAACCTAAATAGAAAGCAAGAGAACATGATTTTTGTGGCATTACAATGAATGTTCTCAGATTCACAAACAAAAACAAAAACAAAAGTTTCGAACTCAACATTATAAAAAACAAAAGGTTCGAAAATGAAAGTTTCAAATTCAACATTCAAGCTGAAATGGAAATGAAAAACAAAAGTTTCGAAAATGAAAGTTTCGAACTCAACATTCAAGCTGAAATGGAAATGAAAAACAAAAGTTTCGAAAATGAAAGTTTCGAACTCAACATTCAAGCTGAAATGGAAATGAAAAACAAAAGTTTCGAAAATGAAAGATTTCGCAAAAACTAGGGTTTAAGATACTTGAATCTTACTTGTTTTCACCATTTTTGGTTGTTCGATTGTTTGAATGTTTGATGATCTAGTTTGTTTTTGGGAAATCTGAGACGAGATTGATGAAGGAAGACGAGATTGATGAAGGTAGACGAAATGTGAGGCGAAATTGATGAAGGTGAGAATGAAATCTGCGAGAGTGAGAAATGGCGGGATGAGCTGTCAATAAAATCGTGAATCAGCGATTTTTGTTTTGTGTTCTGATTTGGTAAGGGTAGTTTCGTCATATTAATGGATTATGGGACTTACTGGTGAAAAGTTTTTGAACTAGGACTTAATGGATCATTATTTGCTAAAACGGGACTTACCTGTAAATCACCCTATTATAAATTATGTGTATGAGAGAAGAGAGAGAAAGAAAATAATATATATATATATATATAGGATTTATTACAGTTATTTCACATCTATAGTTAATAGTGTTAACGGCTGTACTTTGATCCAAAACTACATGGGGACTTGATGGCTATATTTGAACCATAGGGAGATAAAATATTTTAGCCTCAAGTCACAAGGGAGTAAAATGAATTTTACCCTACTATAAATAAGCAATTGATAGAAAGAGGATTATCGGGTGATGAACTTCGAAAAAGATTAAAAGAAATAATCTAAAAAATAATTGAAAATATGAATAAACAACCTCTAGAATTTTTTGGAAAATTGTAGAAATAATCTAAAAATAATTTACAATTTATAATTAATTGTGATCTAAATTATAATTAAATTAAAATTAGATTCAAAAGTAAGAATTAAAGTAAATAATTAAATATTTAGGATTAATTGTGATCAAAATATAATTACATTAAAATTAGAATAAAAAGATAAGAATTAAAATAAATAATTAAGAATTTATAACTAATTTTGATTTAATTGAATTAATATTAGATATTATAAATTATGTGGATGAGAGAAGAGAGAGAAATAAAATAACAATATATATATATATAGGATTTATTACAGTCATTTCACATCTATATTTAACTGTGTTAACGGTTGTACTTTAGTCCAAAATTATATGGAGACTTGATGGCTATATTCGAACCACAGGGGGATAAAATGCTTTAGCCTCAAATTGCGAGGGAGTAAAATGAATTTTACCCTACTATAAATAAGCAATTGATAGAAAAAGGATTATCGGGAGATGAACTTCGAAAAGGATTAAAAGAAATAATCTAAAAAATAATTGAAAATATGAGTAAACAACCTCTAGAATTTTTTGGAAAACTGTAGACATTAGCCTTACAAATTCATGTGTGAAATTATGATTCAACTTTTCTGGTTATCATTCTTACAATATTTAATACATTAGTTGACACTAGTACTTCATATAGTTTAACAAAATACAAAGTTTGCCTCCAAATAAATGGGTTCTATATGAAAATCTCATTGTATTAAAATTGACAATTGGTCAATCTGTAACCACACAGAAATTGAAAACTATCATGTTGCTATTATTCTTAATCAAATAAATAAATAAATTATCATAGAAAGGATAATTTAATTCTCATTTTTAGATGAAAACTTTTTGGTGTGAAATGCATTTTTGAAACAAACTTTCAAAATACATAAAATTCCATTGCTTAGATATGTATCTCAAAAATATGAATTTAGTTTGTTAAACTTACAAATTGAATTTCATAATATCTATTGGACCTCTTTACGCAGCCAAACATGGTAAGCTCAAAACAATTGATGACCAAGAAAAAAACTTAACAACAACTATTTGAAGATGAAATTGGCAGTGAAATAAAACTCTAACTCATAGTGAATATGAAATTGATAGTGAAAAAGAAGATAGACAATGAATTATTGATATCACAAATCACTATCAAAGTAAACAAAACAAACAAGAAAAAGATATTCCTACTTTAGATAGTGATGATACAGTTCGTTCCAATGAACGGGTTGGATTGATCCACGCTCCTCACACCTATGTCCGAATGACCAAGAGCACCGGAAGACCTGCACACGAGTTCAGCGGGAAATGGGGAGTCCCCCAGTGAACCCTCCGACAAGCAAGTTAGAAAGAGGAGTGGAGTATAGAGCGAGATTAAAGATAGAAAGCTTAACCTTCTTCTTGTCTTCAACGTCTGCTTATATCCTCTGGTAATCATTTCGTTGTCCCTTCCGACTTGTCACCTTGGCCAAAAGTCTATGTTGTAGCTTACCTTGTTCGGGGTGAGGGCATGATGTCCCGACAAAGAGTGGTTATCGCAATAAATGTTGTAAGGGGCCTCATTAATGGCGATATGGCGTAGCAATAACTTTGCAGATCTTTGTCTGCTGATGTGGCTTGCCCTTCTCTTGCCATGTATCTTGATACCATTGGTTCTTATTGCTATGTGGGGCTTCAGCAGTGCTGGGTTTCATTAATTGGATTATGTATTCATAATGGGCTGTAGCCTTTATGGGCCTACCCATGTCAGTAGTCCTTCATTCCCAAGTGCAGCTTTAGTCCAACGAAAGGAATAATGAAGAAAATAAGGGTTGTTAGAGACCGGCAGGATGGAGGCTGACCGATAAGAGTGACCAAGTGGATGGACCGACCATGAGGAGGGCCGGCTGCGAAGGGTGGCCGAGTAGAGGGACCGACCATGAGGAGGGCCGATTGTGGAGGGTCGCCGAGTGGAGAGACCAACCATGAGGAAGGCCGACCGCGAAGGGTGGCCGAGTGGAGTGACTGACCATGAGGAGGGCCGACTGCGGAGGGTCACCGAGTGGAGGGACTGACCACGAGGACGGCCGACCGCGAAGGGTAGCCGAGTGGAGGGACCAACCATAAGGAGGGCCGACCGCGAAGGAGGAGGTGGCGGGGTGCAGGGCTCGAAAGGCGGCGGGTCACGTAGTGACTTGAAGTGGAAAAGACAGGGTAGGGGAAGGGGGCAGTGAATCGTGGCCGTACACGTGGCAGAATCACGTGGTGGGGAAGGTTAGGCGTTGGGCCAGAAGTGAAACGATTGGTCATTACGAGTGTTGAAAACACAATTTTGGCGGATGGTTGAAAATTTTTCAAACTGGCGAAAATTAATTGTGACCCCTGGAATATAGGCGAGCCTTGGGCTTTTGATATTATACATTTTACCTACCTTTTTTCGAAAAATCAAAACATTCCAAGTGTAGACTCCTTCGTTGCAAGTGATACACTCTTGCGACATTTTTTGAATTTCCTTGCGCCCGCATTCGAAGCTATTCGTAGACACACCACAGAAATGGCCCAAAAAGAAGCTGCAAACACCAGGGTTGATCCATTGGGGGACGACGATGCGGTGGATTTGGCGGAGCAATACAGGACGGAGAGGCGAGTGGGGAGTGGAGGAGAGCCGTCGGGGCGACCTCGTTAGTACACAATGATGGCGGCGCCGACGCCAATAACCAGGTAGAGCCAGATCACTAGCATACAAAGGCCGATAAGTCGATCATTACCGCGAAGGAGCTGGAGGGTATGCGGGAGAAGTACCAGATTCCCGCAAAGATAGAGTTAAAACTGCCAGAATCAAAGAAGAGGGCATCCGATGTTCGATTGGGGGAATTCGCTCTATACGAGGAGGCACTAAAGGGGGGTTTGAGGTTGCCACTACCCCAGATAGTGGTGGACGTGTTGAAACGGTTTGAGGTAGCTCCAAGCCAACTGATGCCCAATGCGTGGAAAATCTTACTTGCCTGTGCGAGCGCATGGCCGAAGGCGAACGGGGGGGCTGAAATGACGGTGAACGAGTTTTTTGCGTGCTACAAGGTGTCGGGGCAGCAAGAAACTTGGGTCACTTTGCAGGCGGCGGCAGGGAATGGGCTGGTGGCGGGATTGCTGTAATCAATAAAGGGGTGGAGGCCGCGGTGGTTCTATGTGTCCGCCAACGGAGGGGTTGGAGTGCGCACAGTTTGGAAAGTGCCCACCAAGTCTGTGGAGCCAAAACTGGAGGCAGCAGCAGAGGCGAGAGTGAAGAAGGTGAAGGAATTGAGGGAGAAGAGGGCGCCTGATGGGACGAGCTTGTTCGGCCGTCAGCCTTGTTTGTGGTAGGGTTAGGTCCTCAGCCGATCAGTGGAGACCTGGAACCGACGGAGTTAGAGACGAGAAGGAAAGCGCAAGAGGCTGAGGATATGACCATCTTCGCCAAAGCCAGTAAGTTCAAAGAGTCCCAGGCAGACCGACCGCTGAAGCCGATCGCGAGGGAGAGGATCCAGCCGCGCCCCAAACCCCTGGGGGAAAAGGACTTAGGTAGATTTGAGCCATGGCCGCCCCCCGTTGATCCTTTGAAGGAGAGAGCCTGCAAGGAGATGGAAGGTGTGGTAAAGAAGAAGAGGAGAGTGAGGAGGAGTGAAGAGGAGCCTGCCTTGAAGAGGAGGAAGGAGGTGACGACGGAACAGACACCCCTGGCGGGGAAGGCAGAGGGGACCCCTGAAATGGGGTTGGAGGGGGCGGCCAAAGAGGCAAAGAGTGGGGCGATTGGCCTTGGGGAGCAAATGCAAAGTGGTGGGGTCAGCGCTGAGCAAAGGGTAGAGCCAAGGGAAGATCCACAACCACAGGAGGGTCTAGCATCCCAAGGAGAGGGAGAAAGGCCTGGGTTGAAGACCGCCTTCTACCATGTCCCTGTAGTGTCTGGACAAGTGGAAGGGGAAAGGAGAGAGGCCAGGATGGCTGCAGACCACCTCTTGGGGGTGGTGGAAGACGCACTTTGCTTTCGGTAATTTGGTTATCTTGAGTGGTGATGAAGGGGTTGTGCTCAGCCCAAATGGAGGCGGTTGCCTTAGCAGGAGCCTTATTGAATAAGGCGGCGGTGGTGAAGGGCGAATTGAGAAGGGAGAGTGTGGACGTGCCCGCGTGGGGCCTCATGCCACAGTTTGGACTCAAATTGTTACAGTTCTTAATCTGAACCAAAGAGTCCAAATCCGACAAATCGTTTTGAGAAAACAGATTTTTGTAAAGAAGTGCCAAACATGGACTGCTTTGCCAGATACAGAGTCGCCACCTAAATATTTTATTTTGGAGAATTTAGGAAACCCTGACTCGTTTGCCTAAGGCCACGTGTCCGTCATCACCAAAGTTGCCTCAGCTCGGGAACTTGGGTACGATTGGGGAAGGTCAGTTATGAGCACCCCCTCTCGCTCGATCCGAAGATCAGCCTCTACTAACCATGATATCTTGTTTTAAAAACGTTATGTGTTCTTATTCCGATTAATTAGCTAGTCTTACTATGTGATGTGCACAACACAAAAGTATAGACTAGATCGCCTAATTTGGAACGAAGCATTGCATATCCGTTTGTTTGGAAAATGATTTGAGATTTGCTACTCGCAAGTAGGCTAAAACACGGATTTCAATGAGTTGTCCCAACTCAAACAATCCAACCTTCACCCACAGGCATTCAGGCAGTTATATCACTTAAGCGCATAGCCACATGGTAAGCATGCCGTCATGTTCAACATTCACACTCATTCGAGATGCTAAAACATAAAACACTTATAGTGTACTCCAAGCCAAAACAATAAACATGTTAGCAATCATGCATAATCCAAGTTCATGTTAAGATGGCTAATGCAACGCATACAGAATGTCAATAGAATAGGCTTGGCTAATCCTAGGATGGCATGTGAGATGCAACAAGCAGCACGTATTCAATTTGGAATTGAAATACAATGCAGTTAGCATGATGCGCCAAACCTGGTACATGCAATACTGATGAATGATGCACGCATGCATAGCATAAGGTATGCTAATTTAAATGTGTCCTAATACTAACCATCAAAAGCAGGTAAGTAAAAGGGAAAAAGAAGTGGGGGTTGGAAGACATGCTGTAGACACCCCATTTTTGACCGTCCTCAAGACCTGGACGTCACCGCTTGAACACTCGGTGATAATCCATGATTCGTGTTCGTTTGGAGTTCCCGGAGTCCTCGGCTACGTGCCTTGCCTCAGGACCTCCGAACTTGACCGTTTTGTGTCTGGTTTTGTGCCAAGCACTTGTGCTTTGCCTTTGAGGGGCAGGGAATGCCTTCTGAGGCATCCCTACACACCACCGGCAGTGGCTAGAGGCCACCGGCTGGTGATTGTTTCCATCGGCACTATATTGTGCCAGTCGGCACTATTTTGTGCCGGTCGGCACTACTTTTGGCAAAATGACCATTTTGCCCTGCCGACCACTTTACAGCTGTTGTTGGAGATATTTTCAGACAGCTTTTTACCACTTTCTTCCCCTCCATACACGTGTATGGAGGGATGAGCCTCTTGTTTGCTTAGTTGCTAAGCTTACAAGATTGCCTCCTCTATAAGAGGAGGCCTTGTCTTCTTGGCTTAGGGGTTAGCCATTTTGAGAGACTAAAAACCAGAGCTCACATACCTCTCTCTCTATATTTTCCATCTCTCTCATCCTTGTGTGTGTGTGTTCTAAGCCTAAAAGGTGTGTTTTACCATACTTTTGCACCATTACACACACCAATACACCTTAGCTCGAGATTGAGAGACTTAGAGGGTTGTTTGTTGAAGTTTTGGACTGACTTTGATCACTAGAGAGTGGCTGCTCCACCTGTTCTTCAAAGGATCTTCAAGGGTGAGCTTGTTACTTTAGTTTCCCCATTCTTGCACTAGTTTTCTACCCGTCTTGCTTTGTGTTTTTGGATTTGTGTTTAACATAAAAAAGGCTTATATTTTCATGCTCTTGAACATTCATTAAGATTGATTTGTGGTTTGGGTAGAGTCTCACCCTCTTAGGCCTTGTTTTGGCCATTTTGGTGTCTTTTCTTGAAGCTTTGCTTACTTGGTGTTCTCGGTCTTCTCACCACTGAAAACCAGTGGGTTTTCAGTGGTGAGGAAGGTACTTCCAAGTCTCAAATAGGGGAGGGACACCCCTCTCCCCCTTGTCCTTTGCTTGCCTTTGTATTTGGCCTAAAGAGTAGCATGTATGCATACTTGCATTTAGTTTCATTTCAGAATTTTTTTGAGTGTTTTGGAGCATGTTTAACCTCTGTTTTTGGTCGGATTTGTAGCCCTTAGTATGTATCTTATACTTGCTTTGAAATGCTCCATTATGCTAGGAAGAATGCCTTGCATTTAGGCCATGTTCTTTGCATGTATTAGCCTCACTTCATGAAGATACTAGTATTATTTTGCCACATTTAAGGGCTGTGGGCCACTGTTTTTGTCATATTTAGCATGTTTGACATGGTTGTTTTGCATGATGGCTTGTAAGCCTTAGGTAGGTGATCCATGTACATGCATTGGATAGTCTTTTTAGATGATTTGGGATCATTTGACATGCTATTTCAGACCCTAATCCACGCTCATATGCTTGTACTTGTCATCTCTTTCATGCTTTAAAGGTGTGTCCCTTTATGCCT
Organism: Camellia lanceoleosa; assembly: GCA_025200525.1. NCBI lineage: Eukaryota > Viridiplantae > Streptophyta > Magnoliopsida > Ericales > Theaceae > Camellia > Camellia lanceoleosa. The sequence continues at coordinate 163,347,558 of CM045763.1, read as the reverse complement.
ACGAATAGGCCTTGTGTATCCTTCCATAATCAATGCACTTTGGGAGTGCCATGTGAGGGGATTTGGGTGTCATTTTGCATACTAAAAATCTGTTTTTGGTTGTTAGATTCATGCCATGAGTGGTTGTGCAAGTGGTAGTAAAATGCTCCTTTTGGTGCCTTAGGTTTAGGCCCATAAACTTGCATGTTTGTATAGCATTTTGGTCATCATTTGGGGCTTGTTTGGCCACTGTTTTGGGGTGGTTTGAGGGCTGCCCCATTGAAGTTAAGGCCACCATTGTATTTTCTTTATATGCTTGATGCATGCTTGGCTCATTGAGTGTTGTAGTAGATTGGTCTCATTGCTTGATTGGCCCATGTTTGGCATGCCATTTATACCTTGCATACTCTAGCATTTTGCATGCCTATTGTGATAGTTGCATGACACTTGATATGCCTTGCATCTTAGTCCCATTGTTGTATCATTTGAGCTATGTTGCATACATGCATTCCATGGCTTGGCTTGGGGATTGTCAAGCCAAGCATAGGATTGAGAGGAGTTCACACTTCAAGTGGTGCAACTCATCCCAATTCTTGGTTACCAAGACCTTTGACTAACATATGATAAGGCCTTGGATTTCATTTGTTTGTTTGCATGCATTACCATTAAAATGCAACCTTGGTTCCTTAGGCCATCATGCATCAAGATGCATAATTGATGGCCCAAGAACTAAGGGTCATGCTTCCTTGAGTTCCCAAACATGATAGGAGGCAATGGCCATGCTTACATATGCTCAAAATCCATGCCATGCACTGTTGGTTTGCTGCTGCTGTCAAACTGTCCTCTGCAGGAACTTTCTGCCGACCGGCAGAACAATGTGCCGACCGGCACACCTTTTGTGCCGATAAACTCTACAAGGAGCCGGTGACCAATTTAAGCAGCCGGTGAACATTACCTCCAGCCGGTGGTATGCAGCAGTATGAAAGGAAGGCATTCTGGGACTTTGGGAATTCTTGGAGAGGCAGGGCAGTGGAAACAGAGGCAGCAGTGGTACGGTTTGGGTTTTCCGGGCGAGTCGGATTCGAGCATGCATCATTCACGCATCCCGAGGCAGGGCTGAAGCCCCCTTCTTTTTACATATGATTTAATTTGATAAATAGAAATTTCTGTAATAATTAATTTATTTATTATTCGAACTGTGATATTTATTCGGTCCCTCTGGGTGAGGGCATAATTGTAATAAGTGTGCGTGAGTGGGTGTATGTCTTCCAACCCCCATTTCTTTCTCCCTTTTATTTACCTGCTTATGATGGTAGATTAGGGCACGTTTATTTTAGCATACCTTATGCCACGCATGCGTGCATTCATGCATTTGCTTACATGCATCGGGCTCGGCACATCATGCAAACTGCATCGTACTTTCAATTCCAAATTGAATACATGGTAGTTGCTGCATTTCATGTGCCATGCTTAGGGTAGCCGAGCCTGTCTAGATTACATCCCTATATGCGATGCATTAGCCACTTAACATGAACTAGGACATGCATGTTTGCTAACTAGTTTTTTTGTTTTGGCACGGAGTACGATGTAAGTATTTACGCTTTAGCATACCACATGCGTGTGAGTGTTGCCATGACAGTATGCTTGCCATGCGGTTAAGTGCTTACATGAGATAAACTGTTTGAATGCCTGTGGGTGGAGGTTGGATTGCTTGAGTTAGAATAACTCGTTGAAATCCGTATTTTAGCCTACTTGCGAGTAGCAATTTTAAACTGTTTTCAAAACAAACGGATATGCAATGTTTATTTCCAAATTAGGCAATCTAGTCTATACTTGTCTGCTGCGCGCATAACATAGTAATTCTAGGTTAATAATTGGAATAAGAGCATGTAATGTTTTCAAAAACGGATATCACGGTTAGTAGAGGCCGGTCCTCGGACCGGCGAAAAGGTGCTCATAGTCGACCTTCCCGATCGCACTAAGCTCCCGAGCCAAGACCGCTTTGGTGATGATGGACACGTGGCCTTCGGCACCGAGTCAGGGTTTCCTAAATTTCCCATTTTAAAATATTTAGGTGGGGACTCTGTAATCTGGCAAAGCAGTCCATGTTTGGCACTACTTTTCAAAAAATCTATTTTTCTTCAAAACGATTTGTCGGATTTGGACTCTTTGGTTCAGATTTAGAACCGACACAAAATCGAGTCCGAACTGTTAGATGGAAGGCCATGGGCGCGTCTACACATGCACACACGCATCCACACTTATTACAAATATGCCCTCACTCGGAGGGACCGAAAGAATAATACAGATTTAACTAACCTACTAGCTAATTAAATATTACAAACCAATTAAACTAGTTAAGAAAATTAACTAATCTAATAAAACAGTAAATAGCCTCGGGAAGAGGGCCCAATGCAATGCGTGCTCGGCTCCGCTTGGAAGTCCACTGCCATGCACAAGTTGCCTCTGTCCACACTGTTTTCCTTCTCTGATTATTACAAAATTCCCAAGGTGCACTCTATGAACCCTGTGGGATACCACCGGCCAAGGGAAAATGGTCACCGGCCAAAGGTAATTATCACCGGCCACTGGTTAAGCTATCAGCCACTAATTGTTGGTCGGTCGGCACTAAAGATGGCCGGCCAGCCAAATATTTCTGCAGAATCCTGTTTTGACAGCAGCAGAGGGCAAAACAAGGCATAGCAATGCATTCCAAGCAAATGTGTGCACCAACACATCCCTTATCATGTTTGTGACTCAAAAGGACATGGTTCTCGATTCTCGGACCACCAATTGCGCATTTCGATGCGTGATGGCCCAAGAAACCAAGTTATGCGCTTTGATGTCAAATGAAATGCACATAAACAAACAAGGAGCTCAACCTCTATCATGATCAATTCAAGAGGCTAAGCATGCATGCCAAATGCAACCTAAACATATGAACTAAGTATGCAACATGGCAATGCAAACAAGCAAGCAATCAACAAATATGCAAGCTAGTGGAATGCATGACATGATGCAATCAAAGCATGCAAAGTGCAAGACATGTAGCAACATGTAAAGAGTGGACTTAAACTAATTTGGGCAGCTCTATACTAAGCCCAAAACAGTGGCCAAAAGCTATGAGGATGGGGCCAAATGCACATACAAGCATGCATGCAAATGGACCAACACTTTAGCATCAAAGAGACAACTTTTAAGCACACTTAAAAGGAGATAAACATGGACACATAGCATGCATAGAAAGCTCTGAAAATCATGTCATAAAGGTGCCAAACCAAGTAAACAAAAGAAGCTAAACATGCAACAATGGTCCAACATTCAAGGAAAGCCTAAGGGGCTTAAACCATGGTTAAGTCAAACAAGCCTCACAGAGCAAAAAGGACTTAAAACAGGTCCAAGGCAGACCTAAACAAAGCTAAGGACACGCCTAGATGGCATCTAAGTGGTCTAAACATGTAAGCATACAAAAGAGGCCACACATGGAGCATAAGATGACAACCTTGTAAAACATTAAAGGGACATCAAATGCAAGCATACAAGCATACCATGAGGACTGAAATGATGCTATAAGTAGTGCCAAACCACTGAAATGATGCAAGGATGGCATGCTAGAGGGGTCAATGCTCAAGGCATACAAGAGAGTTTGCATGGTAGCTATACAAAGCAAAGCATGGATGACTCAAATGACCAAAAACAGACCTCTAACACATCAAAACAAGCATAAAAGCTTCACAAAGCTAAGCCAAAAACATGCTAGAACAAGGCACAAAGCACAAAGCATGTTAAGGCAATTCATGGCATTACAAGACACATATGCTAAGCAAGCATGGTGTACCTAAACCAAGTAAAAACATAGCTATATTATGACATAACAAGCACGAATAACAGCTAAGGCATGGCCATCATACACTTAAACAAGATGCTCACACATGAGGCAAAAATGACACTTTTCAAGGACAACATGGAGAGGGGGTGGCCCTCTCTTTCTTAGGACCTTAGGCCACCATCCTCACCACTGAAATCCCTCAAGATTTCAGTGGTGAGGAGGCCCAAACAAAGTGGTCCCGGAGCTCACCAAAATGGCACAAAAATGGGGCCAAACAAGGCCTATGAGGGGTCAAACAACCCTAAACAACAAAACACTCTGAAACAACTATGTTAAGTACTCAAAATCAAGACTTTTATTAGTTATATACAAAGTCTAAAAATAGTTGCAAGATTGGTTAAAAAACTATGCAAAAATGGGGAATAAAGGGTGAAGTTCTTACCCTTGATGACCCTCTTCAAGAACAGCACTCCAGCTGGTTCTCCAAGCTTGAATCTACTCAAGAACACTAAGAACAGCTCCCCATCACCTCAGTAACTAAGGTAAGGTGTAACACTAGGTGTTTATGAGCAATAGTAAGACTAAAACACCTTAAGGCAAAAGAGAGAGAGATATAGAGATAGAATAGCTACAACTATGATCTAACCCTAACTCAGAGCTCCCTCTGGAAATTTTATAACCCTAATGGAGGGAGAAGAGGCCCCCTCTTATAGACAATCCCTCTTGCAAAGCTTCCAAAGTAAGCTAGTCAAGAGGGAAATCCCTCTATACACGTGTATGGAGGGGAGCAAAGATGTAAGCCAGCTAGCACAGCTAGCATAAAAATATTTGCAAAAGCAGATGCACAGTGGTTGGCCGGCCAAAAATGCAATTTGACTAAAATAGATGGCCGGTCGACTACAAAGTGTGCTGGTCGGCCAAACATTTAGCCGATGGCAACAAACCAGTGGCCGATGGCCTCAAGCCATGGCCGGTGATGTGTGGGGATGGTCAACAAGCCATTCCCTACCCCTCAAAGGCAAAACACAAGTGTTTGGTACAAAACCAGACACAAAACAGTTGAGTCGAGAGATCTTGAGGCAAGGTGCGTGGCCGAGACCTCCGGGAACTCAGGACGAACGCAAACATGGATGATCACCGAGTGTTCAAGCGGTGACATCCAAGTCTTGAGGACGGTCAAAAATGGGGTGTCTACAGTTGCCCCTCTTTGACAGAACTCGAAAGTCATAACAATGACGGGAGTGAATGTCAAAGCTTAGAGACGACCCATTTTTGACAAGGCTGAAGACTTAGACAAAGCATGCAAGACAAACAAGATATGTGCCCGAAGGCAGGGGCAAAATGCAAACTGACAATGCAAAAAGTCGAGCATAACTTATGATCATGCAAAGAAAGCTGTAACGAAGCACATACAATGCAACAGTTTTAAGCAATCAAACACAAATCCAACTACATTACAGTGCGGAAAGGATGTAAGAGAATTATGCAATTCTCAATACGTCTCACTCGGAGGATACAATACCTATGCGGCTCGTCTGGTTGCACCCGCCTCAAATGAACCGTACATACAATATCGTGCCTGAAAAAGAAAGAAAACTTAACAGGTACGATATCGTTAGCAACATGCATAACATGCAAAATGAATGCGAAATGATATGCAATATATACAAAACTATGTATAATATTGCAAATGAAAATGGAATGCAATTAAATCATGATTAAATCATGAGCGGTTCAAAACCACACAAATGTCAAAAGGATGATGGAGATGCAAAGTCCGTCTACTATAGAAAAGGTGCCACAACCCTCAAACCAACATACCAGCGTGGAATAGGAGCGTACACTTGTAGAACTATGAGTGATGTAGACGGACACAAGAACAAGTAATTGGGTGGAATGACATAAGTGGGGAAATGACCCGCTAACGAAAGAACATGATCCTAATGCTGGATGCAAAAATTCCACTACAATGTAATATATACAATGTATATGGCATGCAGCCAAACCAAATCTTGCCTAGGAAAGGCATGTACACAAACGAACCGCGTCTAACACAGAAAAGGTGCCGCAACCCTCAAACCAACATACCAGCGTGGAATAGGCGCGTACACATGCAGAACTGTGTTTTAACGTGAAAAGTATGGGCACATACCAGACCAAGCTCAACATGGAAAGGCGCAAGCCATAAATGGAGGTGATGCAGTGAATGCATGCAAGCTATAATGCAATTTATACAATATGCACTGGAATGGACAGGATACAATGGATAAGGCACGCGAGCCAAACCAAATCTTGTCTAGGAAAGGCATGTACACAAACGAACCGCGTCTAACACAGAAAAGGTGCTGCAACCCTCAAACCAACATACCAGCGTGGAATAGGCGCGTAAACATGTGGAACTGTGCTTTAACGTGAAAAGTATGGGCACATACCAGACCAAGCTCAACATGGAAAGGCGCAAACCATAAATGGAGGCGATGCAGTGAATGCATGCAAGCTATAATGCAATATATACACAATATGCACTGGAATGGAAGATATACAAAAAAATGCATGACATATGCAATATTTACAGTGATATGCATAACATATGCAATATTTACAATGATGCGCATGACATATGCAATATTTACAGTGATGCATGACATATGCAATATTTACAATGATATGCATGACATATGCAATATTTACAATGATGCACATGACATATGCAATATTTACAGTGATGCATGACATATGCAATATTTACAGTGATATGCATGACATATGCAATATTTACAGTGATGCATGACATATGCATGTTTGTTTTTTGTTTTGTTTTTTGAATGCATGACAATGCATGATGAAGGGAAAATGCATGATAATGCATGTTTTTGTGTTTTTGTTTTTGAAATGCAAATGATGCATGTTGTTTTTGTTGTTTTCTTTCTTTTCTGAAATGCAAATGATGCATGCATGATTTTGAAACGCGCGACAACACGCGGCTTTTGAGATGCATGACAAATGCAACTAATCTTGGAATGCGCGACACCGCGCGGCTTTTTGAAATGCATGTGAACTCGAATGTGCGACGACGCGCGTCGCTTGAAATGCATGATAATGCATGTGAATTTGAAATACACAACAACGCGTGACGTGAAATGCATGACAATGCAACTTATTGGAATACATGACAATGCAAATGAACTCAAATGCGCGTTATAACGCACATTTCTTGAAATGCATGACAATGCAAATGAAGTGCGTATGATAGTGCAAATGGGAGGTACGCATGACGATGCGACCTAAGAATGTGCATACTAATGCAAATATGGCATGTGCATGACAATGCGAGATGTGTGCGTAACGAGGCGAGTGAGCTGGCGTATAACCAACGCGCGTTTCATGACAAAACGTTGTAACGCATGCATGTGGGGCAACTTTTGAATCTCTTATGAGACAAAAGGATACAAAAATAATACGCCACGCACGTACTCGAGTGCTTCGCACAGAAAACACGGTCCGAGGTCAAAACGGAGTCTGGTTGAGCTTCGGAAATGCACTGTCTTGCACTGTGTTGAGAAATGGAGGCCCCAAACCACATATCTGACCTAAACAAGGATGTAGGAGGCTCACCGGCCATCATAGAAGGTCACCGGCTGCCCACCGGCCACAAAAACATTCCTCCGGCCAAATATTTGGCCGACCGGCCAACAGTGTGGTCGACCGGCCAAATCTGCCTGAATCGGGGCAGTTTGGTCTTTTGGCCTTGGGTCTTATAAAATAGGGCCTCTAGTCCTATTTTTTTCACTTGTTCTTGGCCGAAATTTCTTCCTCTCTCTCTCTTGAGTATTTTCCTTCCTTCGATCCTCCGTTTTCTTTGGTTTTCGTGGCCGTTTCGCCGTTCGATTTGCGAATACCTCACCGTTTCGGACATTTTGAACCGAACGAAGCTTTGTTTCGGTGTCTCTTTCTCGATTTTCACCTTTTAGGGTTTGTTCCCCTCGAGTTTCTCTTGGTTTCCGTGCCTTTTCTATATTCCGACTTTTCTGGCCATTTTCCGCCCTCTTGGGGTTGACTTTCCGTTGACTTTTCATATTTTAGCTCGATTCCCACATTTCCGGCCATTTTCACACTCTTACTGAGATGGCAGACGATCTTCCACAGGGCGGGACTCCCCTGGAGCACGAGATGGATCCCGAGGCCGAGCTCTTGCCCTTAAGCGTCCGCCCGTTCGACCCGGCGACCTACCGGCCGGCGATTCACATACTGCCTCCTGACAGACTTCGCCAGTTCCAGAGTTTCGATAGGATGGTGGCTCTAGAGCTTCTCCTGTGCAAGCCGGAGTCACATCTATCATACGGCGCTTCCGAGGTATACTCTTCCCCATTTCATTTTCTGCAATGCAGAACACTTAACTGCCATGGTTGATTCTGTTCTTTAACTGCTTAACCCGGATACACTGATACACTGTATGTTGTAGTTGACTGTGAACACACTCACACTTGATATCTGTTTGAATCTGAACACGCGCACACACACTGTATTTGCCCTAAACCACTCAAACACACTGACACATCTTACACTGTAGTTCACTGTGAGCACACTGGCACCCGATGTCTGTTTGAACTTGAAAAACGTGCACACACGCTATATCTATACTGAACCACTCGAACATACTGATACGTCATATGTTGTAGTTCACTGCAAGCACACCGGCACCCGATGTTTGTTTGAACTTGAAAAACATGCACACACGCTGTACTGTACTGATTTTGACTGTTCTTCAAAACTATATATTGAATATTGCTTCGCTACTGTTTGTTTTCGAATACAAGGAGATTCGCATACCTTCTGGGGGTATAAGAATGTCGCCGCCCGCAATTGGTACATGGAGTTGCCCGATGCGGTCCACCACATTGTAGATCAGGCCGGCTTCGGCGCCTTCTGTAGAGGACTCTCCCGACTTACTGCGAGCAGGCCTCTTCTCGCTGCTCTAGTGGAGAAGTGGTGGGATACCACCGACTCCTTCCACCTTTCCGTCGCAGGAGACATGACGATGACTCTCTATGACTTCTCGATGCTCACTGGCATCGGGGTAGGGGGTGATCCGATCCCCTTCGACACCGATATGGATGAGTGGGAGGCCGCTCAGATTTACTTGCTCGGCGAGATGCCGCCTCTTACGCCCCCAGGATTTGTTAGATATTCATGGTTCGAGAGCCGTTTCCGGACTCAACCGGCTTTAGCTGAGGAGGCGCCGATAACCCAGGAGGAGGTGGAGCAGTACGCCAGCGGCTTCCTGATGTTTCTGCTGGGGACTACCATTTTTGCCGATTGGGCGAACACCATGCCTTTCTGTTTGTTGAGTGGCGCTGCCCTGGCCACTCTATACGGATACATGAGCTCAACCTCTCGTTGCAACGGGCAGTTGCTCGAAGGCTATTGGCGGGCTTGGGAGGTACATCTTCTTTTCTGCTTTACATTTCTGCTTTACATTTTCTGTACTCTGTACACTGCACACACTGCGGTCTGCTTCACGCTGACTGTATACTGCACACACGGCACACATATACTCTGTTTTACACTGACTGTACACTGCACACACTGTACACTCTGCACAATACACTGCACAATACACGGTTCTGCAATTTCTGCTTTATTCTGTATTCTGCTTTATCTGATAAGCGTACTGATATTTACTCTATAGTTGTGGGTCTACGCCTACGCCTACGTTCCGAGACTCGCCCCAATACCAGACGTGGAGACTCCTCTCGGCGTTCCATTCTCCAGCCGCTTCGACGTTAGGTGTGTGCGGAGACCCCGAGAGACGTTCATCTTCTTCCGCCGCTACTTTGACACCATCACCCCCGCGGAGGTATGTTCAACTTTAAAGTTTATTTAAGCTTCACTTTACACTGTATTTTCAATAACAATAGATAACAAACTGCATGCCATTCACAAATCACCTGGCAGCCTTGGGCTCCATTGTCGGCCGTGATTCAAGAGCGATTCGTTGGTGTGGAGGAGACTGCACGCTTCAGGATCTTGCTGGAGGGCCCGGTCTGTCGGGCTTGGTACTTGGGTGAGCTTTTCCTACGCCAGACCCTGGGTTTGCCAGAGCAGATAGTTCCGGTTCACCCTCCCGAGCATATGAGGGATACCGAGAGGTTCACCCCTGAGCAGATAGCCGACTACACGATCGGCTGGGATGCGATACGCTTCAGAGGCATAGGCGACTACTCAGAGTACGTTCAGACGTATATCATGCGGCTTTTGAGCAGTAGCCGTCAAGCTGAGAGAGAGAGAGGCCTATGGTGCCGGTAGCTGGAGTGAGAGTAGGGGCTTGGACATCGAGGACGGCTCGAGTCCGTGGCAGGAGTGGAGCTTGGAGGGGACGGGGGCTAGTTGGCTAGCACTGCCCACGACGATGATATGTAGAGGGCAGGGTGGGGCGACTTAGCAGATCCCCCATTGCTCCCCCTCCGGCTGATCATGAGTTAGTCAGGTTCTACGGCTTACCTCCGGTATGTACTACTGCATTTTGCATTCTGCACAGTCATTTTATTTCAATTCATTTGATATTCTCCAGAATACTGAGACTTCTTAACACTTTTGTAAGCTTCCTCCGAGTACACTCGGCAGTCCCTAGAGTTGACTGCTTCGGTGATGGGGATGCTTCAGTAGAGCCTCGACCTCCTGGCCATTTACAGTATTCCGGTATGTTCTTCTGACCACGGCCTCAAACCATACATAAACTGTTTCACATAATTTGATGCACAACTCAACACTTGATACACGGCCCTCATGACGTCTGACACACTGTAGCCCACAGACTGTTCACAACACTAATCACGGCATTCATACACTGTACTTATACACTGCATTCTGCACTGATACACTGCTCACAGTATTCACACACTGTATTCATACACTGCATTCTGTAGCATACTGATGCGTTTGCCATTTGTACTTTTCAGCCTCCCTTCCAGCTTCCTACTGTAGAAGGTGCTTCAGCTGGACCTTCCGCTCCTACCCGAGATGGCAGAGTATACCCCCGCACCAAAGCGAGGCGCACTCACGTTGGGAGTAGCTCACGGGCGCCAGTCCCCGATGACGATAAGGCGGAGGTGGAGGCGGAGGCGGAGTCATCTGAGGAGGAGACTGGAGATGGCACTGACTTAGGCTCAGATGACGGCGCTAATGACGATGCTCCTGGACCTTCGTCCAAGAAGAGGACGAGGACAGACCTTTAGGCCCGAGGCCGCTTCACATTGATCCAGATTTTTGCTACTTTTCTTTTTTTTTTTTTGTACTTTTCTTTTTTTGCTTGTAGCTAGAGTACCTTGTACTGCCGCAGGCAGGTTTTGTTTTCTCCAAAACTTTGTACTTGAAAAAGATGATGAAATGAAACAAAGCTTTTTATCTAAAAAAGTGTTACATTTTGGTACATTTTCATGCTTCGCATTGCATCACATCACATCACATAACAATGTAATGGAATTGATCTCCTGTCTGAAAGTCAAACATTTGTATTGTAATAACCAGGTAACGAACCGGCCAACGGCAAAACAACTCATACAACCCACTACTTAGTCTGAACACTCAGCCCATACTCTGCTGGGAATTAATCTGCATACAGGCCATTTTGTTTATTCTGCACACGGCAAACCCTGAACAAGCGGTCCAATTTGACAAGATGGAATACAAAGGTAGAATCGGCTGAAGTTGAAGCACACTCAGATGCCCCAAATTTTCCCTTCTTTCTTTTGCTTCGCATAAATGTGGAGAATGGCACAGCATTTTGAGCATAGCATGATTAAATTTTTGCGATTGAAAAAGGGTTTTTCAAACCGGAGTATTGAGCCTACAACTGAACACAGTAAAAAAGACTCAAACAGAAAGTACACGACCTAATCACGACGAGACACACTCAGAAAAAACTCGAAATAAAAGTTAAGGTAAACAAAACAAAAGACACGACATACAGACGTGTTACAAAAATGAGAGACCTCAAATGACGAGGAGCCAATTCCTTCAGGCATTATTTCCCACCCTTTCTAATTTGTGATTCTCACATCGCTCGGCCCTCAGGCTCAATTTTTTTTTTTTTCAAAACCCTTTTCTTACTTTTTCTCTCATCGTACATCTCTCTATTCTTTAATCTCTTATTTTTCATCCCTCCCCAGGGTGATTAGTAGATGAATAGGAAGTTGCGGGTTCACGCCCAACACTATTAGCTCATGGCTATTTCTTCCCGGGACGTCTAGTCGATGTTCCGGATAGAGTATCTTGATCCATTCCAAATTGCGCTTCGGCTTGATACCTCGTTGTTTGGAGGTTGTTAAGAGCTTTTAGCCCTTTACTGACAGCTTCAGTTGTGTCTTCTTCTGGCGAATAGAGTGCCCTTCTAGCAAGCATTGACAATCGGGGAAAAGATAGGGAGCCTGACTCAATTGTGCCCCTCGTTCATCATTTTGACCATTTTTTGTTTTAGTTTTCTACTAAAACAGTTTTGACCAATATGAGAGTTAGATTAACATACTTGTTCGATTTTTAATTTGAAACTCATGCGAGTTAGGCTATGAGCACTGAAAATTTTCCTTTTTTGGGTCCAAGAAAATGGTCCAGTTTTGGAAAATGTGGAATAATTTTCGAGAAAATAGTCAACCTTGGTGAAAATTCCCAAAAACTATTTTTGCAAACGGTCAATGCTCAACGAGCACGAAACTTACTCTCGAGATGCGCAACCTCGGATCGGAGGCAATGGAAAATTGCCCATTGCTTGAAAGAGCTTCATGGCAACGGAAAGTTGCCCCTGGTTTGAATGGCGACTTATGGCAACGGAAAGTTGCCCCTGGTTTGAATGGCGACTTATGGCAACGGAAAGTTGCCCCTTGTCTGGATGACGCTGCAGCATTTTGTAAACAGTCCTCATTAGTGATGATCACAACCGAACTCTCGGACATGGAGAAGACGAAGATGGTCAGAACCAATATATGGACACAATCACTTTGAAAACGTTGGTGGCTGGACTTCAGGATGAAGTTGCCTATGTATCCCAAACATGGGAATCAAGCCTACGTAGTTCACGGTGTCACAACCGAACTATCGGATTCAGAGAAGGCAAGGGTGATCAAAACCATTACATGGACTAAATCGCTTTGAAAGCGTTGGGGGCTGGACTTCGGAATGAAGTTGCCTACGTATCCCAAACATGGGAATCAAGCCTTACGTAGTTTCGGTTAAGGTACACTCGGGTATTTTAACCTTCACTTTTTTTTTTAGGCTTTAACTTTTGCCAAGGCGCCCGTTGTGGGTTTTCAACCTTGCGAGCTTCTGTTTTTCTTTTCTTTTCAATTCTTTTCTTCTTTTTCTTTTTCCTTTTTTCTTTTTTTCTCTTTTTGTATATATTTTTTCTTGCACTAACTTTTGCCTGGGTCGCCCTTCCAGGTTTTCAGCCCAACGAGCCTCTCAAAGGGTAAAAGTGTAACAAGTCCATGCCAAATGGTTTTAGGGTTTTGAAGCCATCCGTATCCAGGAGAGTGGCTGTTGTTATTGATTTGCAAAAAGGACTCATCTTCGGCTCTTCGAGTACATCGGACATTTTGCCTCTAGTTTAAGGGGTGCTTCTGTTCTAGTTTCACAAGCTTCTTCCGGCGAGATCTGATCTTCTTGATCTGACTTTGATGCCTCTTGTTCGAGGACTGCTTCAAATCTGGCCACACAGGCCTCTCTTGATGATTGATCGTTGAACGTTCTGAATGGGTTCAAGGTTTGAAAACAAATGGATTGAATCTTGAGGCTGAGAGCGATCCTAGGTTGCACAATCTCAAGAGCGATTCCACACAGGTCTTCACAGGACCACACAAAACATTTTGTTTTTGAAAGTTTTTACGAAAGCGACAAATCGCTCGTGCTAAAGATAGTATGGAACCAATCTGGATCAAGCCAGGGTCCTTCTCAGTATTCACGCTAACAAGCATGATTTCATTCATTAAGGGCTTAGCATGCCTCACTTTCTCTCAAATTGATCAAAGTTTTGTAAAACCCGAGGAATTTCTTCCTCTTTGTTTTCATCACCACAGTGTTCAAAAAAAGTTTTGAAAAACTTAGGTCAATACAATGAGTTTAGAGCACAGAAGAGTAAGTGAGATGCTCCGCCGTTTCATTCAAATCCTCTGGCACAACTAGCTCAAGGTAGCAATAAGCACGGAAACATGATAGTCGCAGCTGTTTCATTCAGATTTCCTGGTTGTAACTGGCTCCACAGCAGAGACAGACTCAAAAGAAAACAAAAACGGTGTTCGAGGCAACAACCCCAGAATCACCTGACATTCTATACAAGGGAACTGACTCGCTACAACAAGACAGACCCTTAAGCAAAAAGAACTGACTCAAAACGATGAGACAGACTCAAAACAAAACAAAGGACTGACTCGACACCCAAGCCAGAAGTTATAAAACTAGCATTCGCAGATGCTCAAAAATGCGTGCCAGACGCCATATCCAAAATACGCCGAGGGTCGCCCGCAGGTGGTTTACTCCCTGATCACATACTCGCAGTATCCTCAAAATTTAACAACCCAGCAGTGACAAACTTCGCTGAGGTGGGTGGGAGGATGACCTCATTGTCGATCAAATCTTGCACTTCATGACGAAAGCAGATTATCGATAGCGTGACGGTTTCTTTGGTAATGCGTCATGCGATACAAAGCGACATCATGTGTGGGAGGGAGATTCTTTGGGAGAGGCCTAGGCTCGAGGGGTTTAAGATGCCCTCTTTCGGCCAGGATCTAGAGTGCCTTAGACAACGGCATGTAGAGAGTGTGAAAGACCCTTCGCTCTCGAGGTAGGTACTTTGAAGTCTGAGAATTCTTGCTAGACGCATTAGCGAAAGGGTCGGCAGGCACTGCCTTGACTTTCTGATCTTTCCCAGGTGTAGAGTTGGGAGTGTAAGGAACTGTTCTAGCATAACGGGGCCTATCCCGATTTTCTGCCTGGCTTGAACTGCCTTCAATTGGAGTGGGGAAGGCATCATCCACAGTCTTGGCTGCGACTGCGAATACCTGTTGCTTATTCATCCCCCCGGCTTTCAAAGCCTCGACTGCCCACAACAGTTGTTCAATGGGATCGACATATGTCTTCATCTTGTTCTTACCTCTGGCCTCAGTCTAATCGAGGGCTTGGGTTGATGTTGACACGTCATTGCTATAACTTGAGACAACCTCAGGTTGGCTGAGCTCGATTACAATCCGTCCCAATAGGTGAGGCTCCTGCGGTACAAAATTCCCGGCATATGGTGCAGCTAGTGGCGAAGCCGATATTCCATAAGCGAGATCTGCTATAGACCTCTGGAGGTCACCAATCATCCCCATCAATTCGAACGTGGTGGGCTCACGAGCCTGATACAACTGGGGTGCCCAGATCGGGTGCGCAGTAGGCGACTTAGGCGGATGCGGTACATCAACATTGGTCTCACTTTGCAGGGTGATTCCTTGATCTAATGCGGCTGTCATAACCACGATTTTCTCTGAATTCTGTGTCATGATAAGTCCGCTAATCTTGAACGGTGACTAACGGATCAGATAGATGCCTTGCCTCAGCGAGAGAGAACACTGGTTATTCTGTACTCGAATCTCTGAACTGAAAGAGAAAACATGCATCATTTCAGCCCAAACAGAACAAACACAGGCGTAGCTGAACTGCTGTACTCTAATACTAATCACTGTTTCCCAAAATCACTGCCCCAAAACGCTGAATCGGATACCCACAGATATAACTGTTTCTCAAAAACACTGATACTGATGCTCGCAGGCCTGATGCTCAAACTCATAGACTGATATGTACGTTCCCTGTAGAGATACACTCTAAAAGCATATAACAAGTAAAAGAGAGCCAAAACACCCCTATGTTGGGATAGGGTTTCCGTGTCCTATTTTGTCAGGAGCTAGGGTTTCACTACGCACGCAGCGGTTTCAAACAACCTATATCGGGTAAGCAAGCTGTCCTAGTTTGGAATGGTCACTATGGATTCCGAGTATACATTAGGTCGAATGATCGAAAAGGGTGCCCCGGTAAAACCAGGGTTTGTGTTCCCATACTGGCAGAGCCCGCAACCGATTAGCCTTATGGCATGCTTTGACAAAGTCAAACCTCCGGCAAACCGCTCAGGAATAGCAGATGGCCAACACGATGTCCTAGGCGCACCAATGCACATGCAATGCAAAGAAACACATAAGTGTAGTCAAAACAAGATATCATGAGTTCGAGTCAAGCTCTCTAATCTCCCCAGCAGAGTCGCCAGAAACTGTGGACGCGCCCGCGTGGGGACTTATGCCACAGTTCGGACTCAAATTGTCACGGTTCTTAATCTGAACCAAAGAGTCCAAATCCAGCAAATCGTTTTGAGAAAACAGATTTTTGTAAAGAAGTGCCAAACATGGACTGCTTTGTCAGATATAGAGTCGCCACCTAAATATTTTATTTCGGGGAATTTAGGAAACCCTGACTCGTTTGCCTAAGGCCACGTGTCTGTCATCACCAAAGTTGCCTCGGCTCGGGAACTTGGGTGCAATTGGGGAAGGTCAACTATGAGCACCCCCTCTCGCCCGATCCGAAGATCAGCTTCTACTAACCATGATATCTTGTTTTAAAAACGTTATGTGTTCTCATTCCGATTAATTAGCTAGTCTTACTATGTAATGCGCACATCACAAAAGTATAGATTAGATCGCCTAATTTGGAACGAAGCATTGCATATCCGTTTGTTTGGAAAATTATTTGAGATTTGCTACTCGCAAGTAGGATAAAACATGGATTTCAATGAGTTGTCCTAACTCAAACAATCCAACCTTCACCCACAAGCATTCAGGTAGTTATATCACTTAAGCACATAACCACATGGTAAGTATGCTGTCAAGTTTAACATTCACACTCATGCGAGATGCTAAAACATAAAACACTTACAGTGTACTCCAAGCCAAAACAATAAACATGTTAGCAATCATGCATGATCCAAGTTCATGTTAAGATGGCTAATGCAACGCATACAGAATGTCACTAGAATAGGCTCGGCTAATCCTAGGATGGCATGTGGGATGCAACAAGTAGCACATATCCAATTTGGAATTGAAATACAATGCAGTTAGCATGATGCGCCGAGCCCGGTGCATGGAAGACTGATGAATGATGCATGCATGCATAGCATAAGGTATGCTAATTTAAATGTGTCCTAATACTAACCATCAAAATCAGGTAAGTAAAAGGGAGAAAGAAGTGGGGGTTGGAAGACATGCACACACGCACCCACACTTATTACAAATATGCCCTCACTCGGAGGGACCGAAAGAATAATATAGATTTAACTAACCTACTAGCTAATTAAATATTATAGACCAATTAAACTAGTTAAGCAAATTAACTAATCTAATAAAACAGTAAATAGCCTCAGGAAGAGGGCCCAATGCAATGCGTGCTCGGCTCCGCTCGGAAGTCCACTGCCATGCACAAGTTGCCTCTGCCATGCAACAATGGTCCAAGATTCAAGGAAAGCCTAAGGGGCTTAAACCATGGCTAAGTCAAACAAGAATCACAAAGCAAAAAGGACTTAAAACAGGTTTAAGGCAGACCTAAACAAAGCTAAGGACACGCCTAGATGGCATCTAAGTGGTCTAAACATGTAAGCATACAAAAGAGGCCATACATGGAGTATAAGATGACAACCTTGTAAAGCATTAAAAGAACATCAAATGCAAGCATACAAGCATACCATGAAGACTGAAATGATGCTATAAGTAGTGCCAAACCACTAAAATGATGCAAGGATGGCATGCTAGAGGGGTCAATGCTCAAGGCATACAAGAGAGTTTGCATGGTAGCTATACAAAACAAAGCATAGATGACTCAAATGACCAAAAAAAGACCTCTAACACATCAAAACAAACATAAAAACTTCACAAAGCTAAGCCAAAAATATGCTAGAACAAGGCTCAAAGCACGAAGTATGTTAAAGCAATTCATGGCATTACAAGAGACATATGCTAAGCAAGCATGGTGTACCTAAACCAAGTAAAAATAGAGCTATATTATGACATAATAAGCACAAATAACAGCTAAAGCATGGCCATCATACACTTAAACAAGATGCTCACACATGAGGCAAAAATGGCCCTTTTCAAGGACAACAAGGAGAGGGGGTGGCCCTCTCCTTCTTAGGACCTTAAGCCACCATCCTCACCACTGAAATCCCTTAAGATTTCAGTGGTGAGAAGGCCCAAACAAAGTGGTCCCGGAGCTCACCAAAATGGCACAAAAATGGGGCCAAACAAGACCTATGAGGGGTCAAACAACCCTCAACAACAAAACACTCTTAAAAAACTATGTTAAGTACTCAAAATCAAGACTTTTATTAGTTATATACAAAGTCTAAAAACAGTTGCAAGATTGGTTAAAAAGCTATGCAAAAATAGGGAATAAAGGGTGAAGTTCTTACCCTTGATGACCCACTTCAAGAACAGCACTCCAGCTGGTTCTCCAAGTTTGAATCCACTCAAGAACACTAAGAAAAGCTCCCTAGCACCTCAGTAATCAAGATAAGGTGTAACACTAGGTGTTTATGAGCAATAGTAAGACTAAAACACCTTAAGGCAAAAGAGAGAGATATAGAGATAAAATAGCTACAACTATGATCTAACCCTAACTCAGAGCTCCCTCTAGAAATTTTGTAACCCTAATAGAGGGAGAAAAGGCCCCCTCTTATAGACAATCCCTCTTGCAAAGCTTCCAAAGTAAGCTAGTCAAGAGGGAAATCCCTCCATACACGTATGGAGGGAAGCAAAGGTGTATGCCAGCTAGCACAGCTGGCATAAAAATATCTACAAAAGTAGATGCACAGTGGTCGGCCGGCCAAAAAAGCAATTTGACCAAAATAGATGGCCGGTCGACTACAAAGAGTGCCGGTCGGCCAAACATTTGGCTAGTGGCAACAAACTAGTGGCCGGTGGCCTCAAGCCATGGCCGGTGATGTGTGGGGATGGTCAACAAGCCATTCCCTGCCCCTCAAAGGCAAAACACAAGTGTTTGGTGCAAAACCAGACACAAAACAGTCGAGTCGAGAGATCTTGAGGCAAGGCGTGTGGCCGAGACCTCCGGGAACTCAGAACGAACGCAAACATGGATGATCACCGAGTGTTCAAGCGGTGACGTCCAAGTCTTAAGGACGGTCAAAAATGGGGTGTCTACAGAGAGGGAGAGGTTGGGGCAGGTGGAGGCCCAACTTGAAAATTTCAAGAGGGAGAGCGTGGGTTGGAGGAGGGCTACGCGTTGTGCGTGTGCCAGGGGGTTGGGGGAGGCTAAGAAGGCGAAGAAGATGGAGGTGTTGGCGATCGTGCAGCGTAATGCTGCCGCTCGAGCCCATGCTGAGCTGCTCGCGGTCAAGTTGGAGATAGAGGACGAACGCCGCAAGGTAGTGTCGCTCGAGTTCCAGCTGGCTGGCGAGCAAAAGAAGCTAGGGGATGCTCAAAATGCCTACACAGTCGCCACCGAGCGGTTTGAGGAGGCTATGGCCAGCAATGAAGAACTGCACGCCCAGCAGATCAAAGAAAAGGATAAAGCATACCTGAAGATTGCTGGGCTACAGAAGGAGCTGGAAGATGAGCGTGCTAAGGCAATGGAGGAGAAGACGTGGTTAGAGAAGGAGTTGGAGGAAGAAAAAACCAAGGTAGCCTCTAAAGGGCAGCATACCTCGATCTGTACGTCGCAGTAGTAGAGCAATTTAAGGTGTCTGCTGACTTTCAAATGGCCATCGATGCTGCTATTGCCAGTAACTTGGCGAGAGAGGGGGTGGGGGGGCTGGTCCGTCTGGGACGACCACTGGGAGCAAGAGCCAAGACGAAGTGATCCAGAGCTTCCAGCTGTCGGACTTCTACAAACACGAAATGGCTGAATTCTGGAACAGTGGCTGGAAGGTGTTCAAGCGTAAAGCAGAAGAGCTGTTCCCAGACATAGACATCAGCAGTGTTAGAATTGATGAAGACGACGTGGCCCAGACCCCCCTAGATAAGGGCATTGAAGAGGAAGATCTCGCCTCAAGTGAATAAGAGGAGTGAGTGGAGTGGAGAAAATATGTACTTAGAGTTTTGGTTTTTTTTTTTTTTTTTGAATGGCTGTAATAAACTTATGTACAAGTTTGTGAATAAATAAAATTTTGAGTCGTGTTTTCATGCTATCGCTTTTGTTTGTGCATCTGAAATGAATGAGAATGGTGACTTGTATAAGGCTTGTGTATAAATCATTGTAAAGTGCAAAATGTAAGGAAAACTCAATGTAAAGTGAAGTTTAAAACGTAAGGCAACCTCAATGCAGAGTGACTGTAAAGAAAACTTAATGCAGAGTGAAATTTAACTTGTAAGAGTGTTAAAGATGCGAAGTTTGTGAATCCCGACCCAGCAAGGAACCAGTCTGATTTGGAAAACACTGGACTGGAATGTGACTAAGTATGGCCACTATGCTTACGATCATGAAGTTGCAATGGTGGCTCGGCCTGGCTAAGGCTTGAAGTAACTCGGTTTGGATGAGCTCTTCATCCTCAGTTTGGCTAAGGCCTTTTGTGCTCAATCTGGCTGAGGTTTTAAGTGACTCGGTCTGACCGAGCTCTACATGCTGAGGCTTTTTGTGCTCAATCTGGCTGAGGCTTTAAGTGACTCGGTCTGGCCAAGCTTTTCATGCTCAGGCTAGCTGAGACTTTTTGTGCTCAGTCTGGCTGAGGCTTTAAGTGACTCGGTCTGGCCGAGCTCTTCATGCTCAGTCTGGCTGAGGCTTTTTGTGCTCAGTCTGGCTGAGGCTTTAAGTGACTCGGTCTGGCCGAGCTCTTCATGCTCAGTCTGGCTGAGGCTTTTTGTGCTCAGTCTGGCTGAGGCTGCAATCAAAGCGTTATTGGAATACCACAGATAACTGAGATATAAGCTTGCTGTCATACAAAGTGTAGCCCATTGGACCATAAATTTACACCATATGAGGAGAAAATGAGAACATTCAAGTGTGCAGATTGTCAAAAAGAACATACAGCAATTGGACAATACAAAAATACAACTTTTATTGAAAATAGTGCGTCAAATGCTCAGCATTCCAAGGATGGAGGAGGTCTCGACCTTCCATGTCCTAAAGTTGGTAAGTGCCCGGACGTGGTCTGGCTTTCACAATGTAAGATCCCTCCCACTTGGCTGCCAGTTTGCCCTCAGTCGGATTTTTGGTGGCAAGAATTACTTCTCGCAAAACAAGGTCCCCCACGGCGAATTCCCTCGGTCTAACTTTGTGGTTGTAGTGTGTTCTCATTTTCTGTTGGTGTGAGGCCCATCTGACAGCAGTGGTTTCTTGAAGTTCTTCGATCAGATCTAGGTCTGCCCGACGCAGCTCTTCAGTTAGTTCTGGATTCGGGTGTAAAACCCTTGGGGTTGGTAGACCGACTTCCACTGGGATGACTGCCTTAGTGCCGTATGTTAATCGAAAGGGGGTCTCCCCAGTAGGAGTCCGAGCGGTGGTGTGGTAAGCCTAGAGTATATTGGGTAATTTCTCAGCCCAAAGTCCTTTAGTAGCTTCCAGCTTGGTTTTGATGATCTTCAGGAAGGAACGGTTGGTGACCTCAACTTGGCCATTGGCTTGGGGATGACCTGGGGAAGAGAAACATGGCTGGATTTGGAGTTCTGCACAAAACTTCCTAAACTTTGCGCTGTCAAATTGTTTTCCGTTGTCGGAGACGATGGCTTGAGGGATGCTAAACCTGCATACAATTAACTGCCAGATGAATCGGGTTGTGTTTCGCTCAGTAATGGTAGCAAAGTATAGACATCCCATTTTTGACCGTCCTCGAGACCTGGACGTCACCGCTTGAACATTCGGTGATTATCCATGTTCGTGTTCGTTTGGAGTTCCCGGAGTTCTCGGCTACGCGTCTTGCCTCAGGACCTCCGAACTTGACCGTTTTGTGTCTGGTTTTGCACCAAACATTTGTGCTTTGCCTTGGAGGGGCAGGGAATGCCTTGTAAGGCATCCCCACACACCACCGGCATTGGCTAGAGGCCACCGGCTGGTTGGTGTTGCCATCGGCACTATATTGTGCCGGTCGGCAGTCAATTTTGTCAAAATGACAATTTTGCCCGCTAACTCTTGCAGATTGCTTTTGAGATATTTTGAAGCAGCTGTATAGCATTTGTTTCCCCTCCATACACGTGTATGGAGGGATGAGCCTTTGGTTTGCTTAGCTTGTAAGCTTTGTTGCCTACAAGGAAAGGCTCTCTTCTCTTGGCTCAAAGGTTAGGAGAGTTAGACATTTTTAGAGAGAAAAGACAGAGAAGAAGCTCTGGTTTTAGGTTAGATCTTGTGTATCTCTCCTATCTCGCTTTTCCTCTCTTGTTTCTACACTAGGTGCTTTAATCCATATTATTGCACACAAGCACCTAGTGTTTCACCTTCCTTTGGTTACTGAGGTTCTAAGGGCTGGTTCTTGAAGTTTTTGGTTGGATTTGAGCTCAAGGAAGCAACAACATCAACCTTTGTGAAGGTGGTCTTCAAGGGTAAGAAACTACCCCTTTTTACCCAATTTTTGCAATCCATTTTTGCATAGTTTAGAACTGTTTTTGTGCTTAGCATTTAATACAAAAAAGTTCTATTTTTTAGTCCTCTTTATTGTTGGTTAAGAGTGTTTTGTGCTTTGGGGAAGTTTGGCCCCTCTTAGGCCTTGAAAGGCCTCATTTTGTGCTATTTTGTGAGAGCTCCGGGATTTTGGTGTTGGGGTCTCTTCACCACTGAAATCTTGAGGGATTTTAGTGGTGAAGATGATGCCTTGAAGTCCCAAGAAGGAGAGGGTCACCCCCTCTCCTTGTTGTCCTTGAAAAGGACAAGTTTTGGCCTCTTGAGGAAGCCTATGTTCAAGTGTGTGTTGAGCATGCCATGACTGTTTTTCATGCTTATTATACCATGATATAACATGATTTTAAGTTGGTTTTGGTCTCTTATGCATGCTTAGCATAGTTGCCATGTAATGCCTTGTAATGCCTTTAACATGTCTTAAGTTGTTAGCCTTTAGTTGAGCATGATTTAGGCTTAGAATTATGAATGTTTCGTGCTTATTTTGCCATGCTTTAGGTTTGTCCATGGTCGTTTGGATTGATTTTGGCATGTTTAGTATAGCTCCTTTGCATTTGTGGCTTGCCGGGCTTGTACGCCTCAAGTATGTGAATGTGTAGCTTGTGTTTCTTGCATCATTTCAGTGGTTTGGAACCACCTAACATGTAATTTCAGTCCCTTTGGCATGCTCATATGCTTGCCTAAGTCGCCTCTTTATTGCTTTGAAAGCATATGTTGCATGCCTTTTGTTTCGACCATTATGCATGCCTTTGAATTTGAGACCCTTAGGTGCCATCTAAGTGGTCCTTTGGACTTAGTTTTATGTGTTGAAACTCTGTTTTGGTCGCCTATTGCATGCCATGTATGGTTGTGTTAAGTATAGTCTATTACCTCCTTGATGAGCCTTGAATATTTGGCCCCTCTTGCATGCATTTGCTTGTCTTGTTTAACATGATTTGGCATCATTTTATAGCATGATTTTTTTAGAGCTTGTGTTGCATGCTAATTGCCCATGATATCTCTTTTCAAGTATGCTTGAATGTTGCTTGGTTAGTACTTGAAGTTTGAACCATAACATGTGCATGTGTGCATATGTGATTAGCCTCAATTTTTGGGCATTTTGACTACTGATTTTGGGCCTATTTGGAGTGGCCTAAGTCAAGTTTAAGTCCATCCCATTGTATGGTTTACATGTTTGTCTTGTAGGTGTGTTTGCATATTAACATCCTTACATTACATTGTCCATGTTGCATGCTAGCTATCATGTTTAGGATTGCATTACATCAATGCACATGCTTGGCCTCTTGAGATAAGCATGATAGAGGTTTGGCACCCTTTTATGTTTGTTTGGTTTGCATGCATTTGAAATAGAAGTTTCATATTTGGTTCTTTGGGCCATCATGCATGGAAATGCGTGATTGGTGGCCCGAGAATCGAGGCACATGCCCCTTTGAGGCACAAATATGATAAGGGGCATGATTGGTGCACACATTGTTGGAGTTACATTGCCATGCAAGTTTTTGCCCTCTGCTGCTGTGAGTTGCAGGTTCTGCAGACATTCAGTGCCGGCCGGCAGTATTTAGTGCCGACCGGCAGTCTATTGATGGCCGATGGATGAATTTTGTGCCGGTGACCTCATGCTGATGCCGGTGGAAGTCCTACTCAGCCGATGATGTCCCTCAGTGTCCTGGGAGGCACTCCTGAGACTTTGGCAGTCTTCTGAGATGCAAAGCAGGGAAAACAGAGGCAATCTAGGCATGGCAGTGCAATTCCGAGCAAGGCCCGAGCACGTGCTGCATTTGGCTCTCCTCCCGAGGCGGTTTACTGTTTTTCTCAGTTTAGTTAGTTTGTCAACTAATTAGGCAATTTGTAATATTTAATTAGCTTGCGTAGTTAATTATTTGTATTATTCTTTTGGTCCCCCCGAGTGAGGGCGTATTTGTAATAAGTGTGCGTGAGTGGGTGTATGTCTTCCAACCCCCATTTCTTTCTCCCCTTTATTTACCTGCTTATGATGGTAGATTAGGGCACGTTTATTTTAGCATACCTTATGCAATGCATGCGTGCATCCATGCATTTGTTGACATGCACCGGGCTCGGTACATCATACAAACTGCATTGTATTCTAAATTCCAACTTGAATACGTGCATCGAATGATTGCATTTCACGTGCCATTTTAGGGTTAGCCGAGCCTACTCTAAATTGCATCCTTGCCTGTGTTGCATTAGCCACTTAACATGACCTAGGGACATGCATGTCTGCTAACTAGTTTCTTGTTTTGGCACGGAGTACGATGTAAGTATTTTACGCTTTAGCATGTCGCATGCGTGTGAATGTTGCCATGACAGTATGCTTACCATGCGGCTAAGTGCTTATGTGAGATAAACTGTTTGAATGCCTGTGGGTGGAGGTTGGATTGCTTGAGTTGGAAAAACTCGTTGAAATCCGTGTTTTAGCCTACTCGCGAGTAGCAATTTCAAAACTATTTTCAAAACAAACGGATATGCAATGTTTATTTCCAAATTAGGCAATTTAGTCTATACTTGTTTGTTGTGCGCATAACATAGTAATTCTAGGTTAATAATTGAAATAAGAACACATAATGTTTTCAAAAACGGATATCATGGTTAGTAGAGGCCGGTCTTCGGACCTGGCGAAAGGGGGTGCTCATAGCTGACCTTCCCCGATCGTACCCAAGCTCCCGAGCCAAGACAACTTTGGCGATGACAGACATGTGGCCTTCGGCACCGAGTCAAGGTTTCCTAAATTTCCCATTTTAAAATATTTAGGTGGCGACTCTGTAATCTGGCAAAGCAATCCATGTTTGGCACTACTTTTTCAAAATCTGTTTTTCTTCAAAACGATTTGCCAGAGTTGGACTCTTTGGTTCAAGATTTAGAACCGCAACACAAAAAAGGAGTCCGAACTGTAGCATAGAGGCCCACGGGCGCTGTTACACAAAGGGTTCTGCTTCCACCCATTTAGTGAAGTAGTCGATGGCGACAATTGCGAATTTGGTTTGGCTTCGGCCAGTGGGCAACGGGCCAACCAGGTCGATCCCTTATTTGGCGAATAGGTAGGGGCTGCGAAGCGTGATCAATTCTGTAGGAGGAGCATGGGGGATATTGGCAAAACGTTGACACTTATCACATTTGAGTACGAAGTTAGTCGCATTTTGATTGAGAGTAGGCCAGAAATAACCAGTGCGAAGTATTTTATGGGCAAGGAACCGGGCGCCCGAATGATTACCACAGATACCCTCATGAACTTCCCTCATCATATAGGTTGCTTGAGCGAGATTAAGGCATCGCAGATACAGGTGTGAAAAGCCACATTTGTACAAGAGGCCGCTGACAATGGTGTAATTAGACAACCGGGTCCTGACTTTAGCGGCCTCCTGTTTGTCATCTGGAAGTTCCCCCGTTGTCAGATACAGAAAGATGTCTGCCGCCAATGGGATAGGTTCATCTTGGAGGAAGTGGACTTCCTGCAGGTTGGGGGAGATGGCCGGGTGGGTCAGGTATTCGAGGCGGACACCATGGTTGAGGTCTGACTAGTCTGCAGAAGCCAATTGGGCCATCTCATCTGCCTTGGAGTTTTCAGCCCGAGGGGTGTGCTTGATGTGGAAGGTATTGAAGAGGCGAGCAAGGGGGAGAGCAATATCCCTATATGCCCGCATGGTGTCCTCCTTGGCGTCGAATTCCCCTGTAATTTACCCGACGATGAGCTAGGAATTGCTGAACACCCGGATGTGGCTGACACCGATGTTTCTGGCTAGGCGGAGACCTGCTATCAATGCCTCATATTCGGCCTCATTATTGCTTGCATCGAACAGGAAACGGAGAGAACATTTGAAATAATCACCGTCAGGGGCGGTGAGGATGAGACCAGCCTCACTGCCTTCTTTGCGGAATGATCCGTCGACATTGAGGGTCCAAGAGTGAGGGTCTTCTAGCTCGGTAGAGGTTGGTGAGGGTAGAGGAATTGTGGTTGGGGTGAGGTTAGTGAATTCCAGGATGAAGTCAGCAACAGCCTATCACTTAATTGCTGTCCGAGGCCGGTAGGAGATATCAAACTGACTGAGTTCGACTGACCATTGCATAAGCTTGCCGAAAAGCTCTGGTTGTTGCATTATCTTCTTCAATAGTTGGTCAGTGAGGACCACTATGGAATGGGCTTGGAAGTAAGGGCGGAGTCGTCTGGAGGCGGTGACCAAGGCCAAAGACATTTTTTCTAACAATGGGTAGTTCTGTTCCGCCTCCTGAAAAGCCCGACTGATGTAGTAGATCGGTGGTCGATGAGAGCCATCTTCCCGACGAAAGTCTTACCTTGGACTGTAGTGTGTGACACGACTAGATAGAGGAAGAGGGGTTCGCCCGTGATGGCTTGAGAAAGTAGGAGGGGTTAGCCATGCACTGTGTCAACTGTTGAAAGGCCTCTTCAGATTCTGCCGTCCATTCAAAAGTTCGCCGAAGGACTTTGAAGAAGGGGAGGCACTTATCTGTTGCTCGGGAAATGAAGCGGTTGAGGGCGACCATTCGGCCAGTAAGCCTCTGAACCTCCTTGACCGTTCTAGGTGACTGCATTTCGATTAAGGCCTTGATCGTTTCGGGGTTAGCCTCGATATCCCGCTGACTGACCATAAATCCCAAAAACTTCCTAAATCCGACGCCGAAGGCACATTTTTCCAGATTGAGCTTCATCTGGTACTTTCGTAAGGTGGCGAAGGTTTCTCGCAGGTCGGCCAGATGATCGGTGCAGCGCTTGCTCTTGACCAGCATGTCATCGACATATACTTCCATGTTTCGACCAATTTGATGATGGAAGACAGCATTGACCAACCGTTGCTAAGTGGCCCCGGCATTCTTCAACCCAAATGGCATTACACGGTAGTGGTAGGTGCCTCGGTTGGTGATGAAGGAGGTGTACTCCTAGTCAGATGGGTGTATCAAGATTTGGTTGTATCCAGAGAAGGCATCCATGAAACTGAGCATTTGATGACCGGCCGTGGTGTCGACCAGCAGATCTATACGAGGGAGAAGGTAGCTGTCCTTGGGGCAAGCTCAGTTCAGGTCGAAGTAGTCGAAACAAAATCGCCATTTACCATTGTTTTAACGAACCAGAGCCACATTCGACAGCCATCTGGGGTAGTCCACATTAGTAATAAACTGTGCCTCAAGGAGTTTATTTACTTCAAGAGCAATAAGGTTATTGCATTCCAGGTGAAAAATGCGCTGCTTCTGGCAGATAGGTCCGAAATGGGACTCAACACTGAGACGGTGGCTGATGAAGGAGGGATCAATACCCGATATATCAGAGTGAGTTCCGGCAAACAAGTCATTGTGTTCAACTAGGAGGGCGATGAGGTTGGCCTTAGCTTGGGGGGATAGTTGGCTGCCGATCTTGGCGATTTTGGCCGGGTTGGTGGGGTCGACAAGGACCTCTACGAGCTCCTTCACTGGTTCCCCTCTGCCAGCTCGTCCTCATCTCTGACATCGAGTCCTTCGATGATCATAGCCTCCTTCAGCTTGACTTCTTTAAGTGAGGCGACATAACATTCTCTGGCCACGGTCTGCTCTCCTCTCATTGTTCCGACCCCAAGATTGGTGGGGAACTTGATGGCAAGGTGGTAAGTGGATGTGATAGCTTGGAAAGCATTTAGGGCAGTGTGGCCAAGGATGATGTTGTAGGCAGAGGGGCAGTCAACAACAAGGAAGGTGAGCGACTTTGTGGTCTGCCACGGGTACTCGCCAATTGTGATAGGAAGATCGATAGAGTTGATGGAGGTCACCCGGTCGCCAATGAAACCGACCAAAGGGGTTTGGAGGGGCGACAGACTTTCTTTCCCAATCTTGAGCTGGCGGAAGCAATTGAGGAAGATGATGTCTGAAGAACTACCGATGTCAACGAGAACCCGTCTGACCTTGTAATTAGAGAGTAGGGCGGAAATGACGAGAGGGTCGTCATGAGGATAACGGATGCCTGTGCAGTCGGCGTCCGTAAAGGTGATAGGCTCGGTCGACTGCCTGGGGTGTTTGGAGGGTCAGTCCAACGTGGCAACTTCTTTGTCTGAGCCCTACTTTATTTTTCTAAGTTCTGCCCGCTGAGCCAACCGGGATGGTCCTCCACAAGCAAGCCCGCTAGAGATAACTCTGATTTCTCCAATAGGTGGGGCGGGGTTACCTTGTGCCTGAGGTTGTTGTGGAGGGCGATCATGACCTTGGTTAGGCTGTGCTGGCTGTCGAGGAGGGGTGCGCCAGCGGTTGTTTCTGATGGGTTCAGTTCGCTGCCTCTGTTGAGGGTGAGTATTTGTGAATCGGCTGAGGCGTCCTGACGAATCAGGCCCTCGACCTGATCTTTGAGGTTAATACACTCCTCGGTATTATGGCCGTGATCCTGGTGAAAACGGCAATATTTGGACTGGTCTTTCTGATTGGAAGGAGTCCGTGATGGTTGGGGCCATTTTAGAGGGTAGTCCTGCTGGATCTGATGGAGCACTTGTTCCATGGGGGAGTTTAGGGAGATGTACCGCTCAAACCGGCGAATGGTGGTTTGGTCAATTCTGCCTCGGTTCGGCAAGATCTTGAGATGTTTGGTTATTGTACTAGGTATTTCTGGTTTCTGAATCTTTTCTCTTTTCTCTAGAGGTCGGGTTTTTGGTTATAGGATCTTGCCGGGCGGCTAGGGAATCTTTAGCATTTATGTATTTTTGGGCTTTGAAGAGTAGGGCTGCCATGGAGGTCGGGGGGTTTTTAGAGAGGGAGAAAAGGAAGTCAGACGACCGCAGACCAGCCATGAAAGCCGTAATGATGACCTTGTCATCGTTTTCCGCTACTTGCAGGGCTTCGGTGTTGAAGCGGGTAACGAAACTGCGTAGCGACTCCCCCTCGGTCTGACGGATGTTGAGGAGTTGGGTTGCCGGACGCCGCTGGCGCTGGGCTTCAATGAAATGGCTGAGGAAAGAGTCACTGAGGTGCTAGAAAGTTGAGACAAAGTCTGCTGGCAGTTGACTAAATCAAAGTCGAGCTGACCCCTTGAGTCTCACGGGGAAAGCCCGGCACATGATTTCGTCAGGGAAAGCATGGAGGATCATGAGGGTCCTGTAGGTCTCCGAGTGGTCGACTGGGTCCGTCGTACCGTCAAAAGAGTCGATGGTAGGCATTTTGAACTTGGAGGGTAGAGGTTTGTCCCGAATGGAGGCAACGAATGGCGAGTTGGCTGTGGTACAAGGTTTATGCTGGATGTTCTTCATAACCCCTTGAAGTTAGAGATTCATGGCTCGGAGTTTGGCGTCGCAGAGAGGAATGTTGTCACCACCGGAGGGCAGTGGGGGCTGGACGCTACTGGCCTCTCCTTCAGGGGTTGGTGCTAAGATCGATGGATGTGGGGGTCGGGGTGGTGGATTTATATTTAGGAGAAGAGGTTGCAAGCCTTCCAAGTTGGGTGGATAAGGCTGCTGGATAGTATGGCTCGGGGCTCATTCTTGGTTGGGTGGAATATCTGGAGGTGGTGGAGGGGGCATGGGAAGGTCTCTTTGGAGCAGGGCATTGATTAGAGCTTGGTTCTGCTCGGCAAGGCAGTTAATGCCGTTGGTGAGCTCGGTAAAATATTGTGGTGGATTGTTTGGATTAGGAGGGTCGGTTTGGTGATCGGGAACATTGGGGTGGGAAGCCATGGATCTAGTCGTGACCATTTACCTTCGCAGGTGACAGGAGGGGGTTATTGGGAAAGGGCCTTCGGTAACAATGAGCACAACTGGTGCACAAAGTAAGAAAGTTTTCCTACAGACGGCGCCAACTGATGATACAATTCGTTCCAATGAACGGGTCGGACTGATCTACGCTCTTCACGCCTATGTCCGAATGACCAAGAGCACCGGAAGACCTGCACACGAGTTCAGCGAGGAACGGGGAGTCCCCCAGCGAACCCTCCGACGAGCAAGTTAGAAAGAGGAGTGAAGTATAGAGCGAGATTAGAGATAAAAAGCTTAACCTTCTTCTTGTCTTCAACGTCTACTTATATCCTCTGGTAATCATTTCGTTGTCCCTTCCGACCCGTCACCTTGGCCGAAAGTCTATGTTGTAGCTTACCTTGTTCGGGGTGAGGGCGTGTTGTCCCGACGGAGAGGGGTTATCGCAATAAATGCTGTAAGGGGCCTCATTAATGGCGATGTGGCATAGCAATAACTTTGCAGATCTTTGTCTGCTGATGTGGCTTGCCCTTCTCTTGCCATGTGTCTGAATGCCATTGGTTCTTATTGCTATGTGGGGCTTCAGTAGTGCTGGGCTTCATTAATTAGATTATGTATTGGGCCTTAAGTGGTGGGCTTGGGTTGTTTAGCCTTTATGGGCCTACCCATGTTAGATAGTATTAAGAAAATGCAAGAAATAAAAATTCAATGATAATCCACTAAAACAATGAGAAAAATGACAAGTCTTGGATAAAGATAATGCTTTAGGATTCAAACTATGCAGTCAATGGAAAACCTATTATCCATAGTATTGAAATGATTATGAAATTTGAAAAACAAAAATGATTTGGACTCCCGTAGGGGAGGCACCCCTACGACCCCCTCTAGCTGTGATTGACCAGTTTTTTTTTCTTCTTTCTTCTCATCCAATCACCATCCTCCACGTGTGTGTGGGTGTGGTGATTAGAAGGGGTCTCAATCACTTCTCTTCGAAAAATAAATTTCTAATTTATTAAAACAAGAATTAATATGACCTAGCAAAAATCCCCATTCTTGCGCTGCATTTATGGTAATAAACCATGCATGGTAATAAATTACAGGGTTTTAAATAAGAAAATCATAAAAGATTATTATAAATTGCCTAACTAATATATTTTGATTAACATAATTAAGTTAACTAATTTCTTTTCTAAATTTGATTTAAAAAGTGGTTACTGACAAATTAGAATGGAAGAAAACTATATTTCTTTAACTATCAATGCTCTACAAGGGCATTATGAATAGATGATTTTACCATTAGACTTTATTCTAGAAAAGAATAGATAATATTTTCTAGAAACATGGAGAATATTATATGGTATATACAGATGATATTTTAATTTTATCTAAAACTATAGATGAATATTGAAATCATCTCAAAATAATAACTCCAAAATTCATAGATCATGTGTTAGTACTATCTGAAAAGAAAATTGAAAGAAAAAAGAATTTTATAAATACTTTAAGATTAATAATTGATGACAATAAAAAAATTACACTTTTAAATCATATCTCTGAAAAGGTCCCACATTTTCCTAACGAGTTGACAGATGTAAAACAACTTTAATGATTTTTGAAAATAATTAACCACAAAGTTTATTCTTAACTTATCTGAATTACTAGAATCATTGAGTAAAAAACTTAGCAAATGAAATTGAAGTTGAAATTCAAAAGATACAAAAAAGAGTATCTGATCTATACTATATATTAAGCAAAACGGGGTTTTAACCTCCAAGGCCTGTGGAAGCTCCAATATGTCAATCCTAATTTCTTGATTTTTTATTTTTTTTTTAAAAAAAAATTGACTTGGTAATTAGTTAAAAGATTATAATAATTACACTATTGACAAATGAAGGAGATAGAGGGTGGGAAAGAGAATAACGCAATAAATGAAATCCTAATTTCTTGATTTTTTATTTTTTTATTACTTTTTCCATCCCCAAGAGACCCATGTAATTATTATGTAAATGGCTCTTAATTTTTTTTCCTCTTAATTTTTTTATTTTTTTTTTGAAAAAAAAATAAATAAACACTTATTAAATTCTTTCAAACTCCTTGGTCAAACCCCAGGAATTTACATGCCATTACTTTTTGCATCCCCAAGAGACCCATGTAATTATTGGGTAAATGGCTCTTAACTTTTTATCTATCTATATCTATACTATATATTAAGCAATTCAATATCCCAATCGAAATTTTCTCAATTTATTATTAAAAAAAAAACTCAACATTTATTAATTTGGTCAAAATTTCCTGATCAACATTTATTAACTTTTTTCAATCCACATGTCTTTCTACATTCCTACATTTGTTGATACAATCCCCTGATCAATATTTAAAATTCCGTCATACAAATAATTATAGATACAATCTGTATATAATTAATGCTGTACCTTTTTAACTTCTCCCATACACTATGGTTAGTGATAAGATTGTGAAATTATTTTTATAAAAAATCTTAAAAAACATAATTTATATATTAAAAAAACTCTAAAATAAATATAAATATTTATAATTGTCCCGTGCATAGCACGGGTGATAGGCTAATACAAATAAATAGTAAAAACTCTTCCTAAACTAAGTCTACCTAACTGAGGTATACATTAATCGTAGAAACGTATGCTTCTGAAACTAGTTGGGCAGCAGTATTAAAATTGAGGAAAAATTACAATAAAAAAAAAATTCCAAGGTTTTTAATTTTATTAATTTAAACCTTAATTTTTTTTATTTGATTTCAATTTAAACCATCTACCTATTCCATTAAGTAAACTTGACCCCAAAAATAATATTTTAATAATTAAACTCAACGAAAAATGATTTTTTTTTTCATTGGTTTTACTTGGCAAAAAAATGTGAATAGTTTAGATTTTTTTTTTTTAAATTAAGGTTTAAATTGACAAAATAGGATTTATTTTGTACAAGGGTCAAATCAGGAAGTATTTTCTGAAAAAAAAAAATTCCCTTAAAATCCGTACATTCTAATCAAACTGAAGAAAAAATATATGAACATTGGAGTAATAGTTTAAAGAATGCTAAAATAAGATACCACATAAATAAAAAATAATTTCTTACCATAAAAATGGTATAAAATCATTATATATTTTCTTAGTTTCTAAATATTTCATTATCAAAACAAATAATAAATGTTTTAAAAAAATTTGATAAGAGATTTAAG
Source organism: Camellia lanceoleosa (assembly GCA_025200525.1). Taxonomy (NCBI): domain Eukaryota; kingdom Viridiplantae; phylum Streptophyta; class Magnoliopsida; order Ericales; family Theaceae; genus Camellia; species Camellia lanceoleosa. Next base: position 163,314,242 of record CM045763.1, on the reverse strand, counting down.
AGATATGAGTTAAAGCAGACTAAACATGTGAGTGCTCAAGCGAACAAGTCGTCGCTTGAGCGAAGATCAGGGGCTCCTAGTATCTCGTTTGCAGACAAAGATACTGAGAGGTATTGTTCACTGCTCGAGCCGTGAAAAGATTGCTCGAGCAGTCTGCTCAAATTCAGCATTTTAAAAATCACTTTTTAGATTATTTCTTTCACTTTTCTTTTTCTCTCTTCCTTCCACTCTCTCTAAGTCTTGAAACCCTATATTTCTCTCTCTACATATCTCTCATTTCACTAAGTTTCAAGCCAAATCACTTGCAAGAGGTGGAGTTTACGTAAAGATCTTGCTTTCTACCGATTGGATTTTGATTCTACGAAGGATTCTTCTAGTTTTCTTGCTTTTCCTTGAGGTAAGGTTATTTTTAACTTAGTATCTCTTTATTTTGAGGATGATTATGTGGTATTGTGGTGACTATGATATTTTAATTTAATGATTGAGCAAATGTTAAGTTTATAATTTAAAACAAAGGGATTTTAACCAACATTTGTTAAAATTTCAAATAAATTCTTATAGATTACGAGCATTGGTGTTGGGAAGTATCACATATATGAAGAGGGGGTAAAAACCGCAAATTTGTTAAAACACTAGTTTTGGATTTGGGGAAAATATGATGCTTGGATGGAATTGGATGTCAAATCTTGAATTGTGTGTATAATTAGAGTTTGGAATACATAATTAATGTATTTTGAGTTGAGATTGTAGACTTGAAAATTGATAACCCATGTATTCTATTTTCACTATTTATCTCATGTCTTATTAAATAGTAAAAAAGAGAGGTAAATAGGGTGTAAGTCCGGGTAGAGAATCGATTTTGTGAACAATGTGTTGTGTTGGTACCCGCGCGGAAAATTAAGGTGCCTAATTGTCCTGTCTTGAGCTTATCGTCAGATGAATGTGTGAAAAAGGTTTTTAGGTATCCACTGGTCTTGCCATATAATAGTCGGCAAAAGTGGAAAAAAAGAATGGTTTTGGGTGTCCACTTCCTGTTGTATTAATAGTCGGCAAATGTGAGAAATCATTTTGATTATAAATATATATATATATATGTAGTACGGGGCTCTTACTAGGGATTCATGGCATCTTTACCTCCTGTGTCGAGAAAGGTTTTCTTTTCTATGGAACAGAAATGTAATTGTCTTTTTTAACCGTTTTCAGTGTAAACTTGTTGGTATTTTTTCATAATAATACAAGAAAAATATATAAAACAAATTAAATAGAAATGACAAAATAATTTTTTTTATTAAATTTCAGATTTTGGGATTTTCTAGTGTTAAGTTTAGTTTATGGAAAAACAGAATAGTGAAATTATGTTGTGGTTTTTCCGAAATGGATTCAAAAGGTGACAACAGAAAATGTTGTTCTACCTGACAACCTTAAGCCTTGTAAGGTTCTTAAAGGAAGATTTAGAGAGATCAAGTGTGATTAAAGGAAATCATAAGATTGTATGATAATATCTCTAAATTAATCAGAGGCAATTAGTATGTTATCCTTGTGTCAATTATAGCATGTATGATTGCTATGTGACTTTGCTTGAAAGCAAAGATGAGACAACCTGTTAGGGTGGGTGAATATATTTTTGAATTTTTTAAATTCCAAATATATTCTTATATTGGTGGCTCCTAGTGAGTACAAGATCACTGAACACAGAGATAGAAAATTGTTGGTTCTTAAGAGGTGTTAAACCACTAGTTACACAGTTATAAGATTGTGGTTCTTAGTAGTGAATAGATTACTGACCACAGGTCAAGACATGATGGTTCCTAGTAGTGGAGATGCTACTAATCATATGTCAAGACATGATGATTCCTAGTAATATAAGAGTCTATTGATCCTATGTCAGGACGTTGTGATTTCTAGTAGTAAAGTGACTACTGATCATAGGTCTAAATATTGTGATTTCTAGTAGTAGAAAGTCTACTAACCACATGCTGAGAAATTAGTGATTCCTAGTGATAAAACTACTGCCCATGTTATAAAGTTCCGAATAGTAAACTATTGAACACTGGATTTGTGTTTCTTAATAGTAGACTATTGGCTTCAGAGTGACATGTTGGACCAAAATTGTTTTGGTACCTTGAATTCGAGAAAGACCTAATGACGGTCTGGGAATACATTTTTTGTGACATGATTTTGAGAGTTTCATATTCATTATAACACATGGGATTGTTTAAAGACCCTGTATGAATTTTTTGAGAGGCCGGGAGCCTTCATATAAATTCTACAAATGTGGGGGTGTTATGCAAAAAGTGGCAATATCTAAACCCAAGATGGTTAGGATAAGCCTTAAAATCCTTTGACTTTATATTCAATGGTTATACACAATATAGTAGTGCTTATCGGCTTTTTGTGTTGACAAATCTAATATTCAGATTTATACAATAATATTATCATGAAATTGAGGAAGCGATTTTCATGAGAAAAGAGATGAGCCTAGAAGATATTAATATGTTAGGACTTTAAAGTTCTTCTATCTAAATCTTCTTAAACCTATATGGTGGCTAGTGAGGCTAAAAGCTTCTTTGAAACTGTGATTTCTCTAAAAAATTTAGCTTTATCTTGCATTGGTAGTAAGCCTTAGAATGCAAGTGAATGAAATCCGATGAAATAGGCTTGTTATCAAAGGATACTAGCAAAGAGAAGGCATGGATTACTTTGATACGTGATCACCAGTTATGGTGAGTGTGATTGCAATTGTACGACATCTAGAAATACATCAAGATGGATGTTCAGATAGCTTTCCTATATGAAGATTTAATTGAATAAATCTTTAAGGTTTGAATACTTGAAAAGATATTCAATACTACCAAGTGGATGTTGTATTCTAAGTTTGATATGAAAGATATGGGCCTTGCAAATATGATTCTGTGATTCTGGGTGTTAAGGTTACTAGAACATCTGGTAGTATTGTATTTTCTCAGTCTCATTATGTTGATAAAATACTTAAAAAATTTAATAAATCAGATACAAGTGTGTCGAGGACACTAGTAGACTTATGTCTACATTTGGCCGAGAATAATAGTGAAAATGTATTTCAACTAGTATATTCTCGGGTTATTAGAAGTTTAAAGTATCTGATGAGTTGTACAAGGCTAAGTATAGTCTACTCAGGTAGCAGGCTTAGTAGATACACGAGTAATCTTAATGCTACTCATTGGAAGGGCATTATGCAGGTGTTGGATTATTTACACTACACCCGGGATTATGGATTGCATAACACTTGATATCTAGTTGTACTAGAAGGGTACAAAGGTGCCTACTGGATATCTGATGCAAAGACTACGAATCTATTAGTGGATATATTTTCTCTAATTGGAGCTGCAACCATGTCTTGGAGATCTTCCAAGCAAATGTGTATCACGAGATCAATGATGGAATCGAAATTCAGTACTTTAGATAAAGCTACAAAAGTAACTAAATGACTTTGCTGTTTTATTGAGGATATTCCATGTTGATCAAAACTTATATTAGTAATTTTGTATACTTTGCGACAGCCAATCAGGTATTGGTAGGGCACAGATGGAAGGTATGGACATTTTTGTCAAAGACATAGTTCCATACGACGACTACTCTCAAGTGTTGTCATTATAGACTATATATAGTCTAAGGATAATATTACGGATCCATTAACTAAAGGGTTAAATCGAGAGTTAGTAGGAAAGTCGTCAAAAGGAATGAGGTTAAGGCCTATAGTGAATGTTACCGAAATGGAAAACCCACCTAGTTGATTGGATATCCTAAGATCTAGGTTCAAAGAGACAACCTAATTGCGTGTAACAGGTGAGTCACTATGGAAGGAAATCCTCCTACCCATTCCTTTATACAGTGATACCCTATGGGATGAAAGGTTAAGCTGATGCTTTTAATGACCTAAGTATTGTGAAAAATCAACCGTGTTATAATAAGATACCTTATGTAGGTCACCTATGTGAGTGCGAAGTGGGGCTGATTCTTTAAGAATTGATGAGGCCGAATTCTTTAAAACACTCTCTAAACTAGGCTAGTCTTCTAGGGCCAAATCGGACACACCAGTGAGAACAAAAACAATGGTTAGAGTAACTCTTATGTGAGTTCTATTGTCTCGGTTTATACAAACGGCAAAACAGTTCAAGATATTACGTTCACTGGTCAACCAGTAAATCTTATAGGCTTTCACTACAAAAGGTTCAAGGCCAACATCTACCTTTTTTGATACAGGGTTATTTTGTTTACTCTCTCTGAGTCTTTATTGTTAAGCATTGTCCGTTTTTCTTTATTCGACCAATTTTATTCATGTGGGGGATTGTTGGAAAATAATGGATTTTCGACAACTTTAATTCAAAATTAAAGTGGGATTTAACCGCCGGTTGAGGTGGGTCTGAGTGGTTTTGTATTCTCTTAAGTGAGAAGATTGCAATACAAAAATAATGAGTCGAAACCATTGAGTTATAAATGAGAATTGTCTCATAAAGTAGGCATCAATAAAGTTGGGTTTAGATTTGGACTTAATCTTAGTTTGGATTGGGCCTAGACTTGTACTTGTGTATGTGTTGGGTTTGTTCTTAGACTTGGACTTGGACCTAGTCTTGAGCTTTGGGCTGAGCTATGCTGGGCATATTTTGTGCATGTGTTTGAGATTGGGCTTGGATCAAGTTGTGACTCAACACCCGTATCCATTTTGCAACCTATCTAGTTTAATTCTCAAAACTTATACATTATATACACATTATGATTTATATAATGGTTTTGGAGTTTTGAACCTTTGTAACTCTAGCACTAATGGCTAGAGTTGATGACATTTGATGACCCAATTGATGTTAGCTTTAATAGCTAAGGCTCTCCTCTACTAGTATAAATAGAGGCCTTTCTCCTCCAACTTAGTAGTTTGTTTTTTAAAGAGGTTTCGTGATGGAAAATAAGATGGTGTTTTGAAAGAAAAAGTTAAAGATAATTTTTTACACCAAAGAAAATTTTTCCTATCTTCTTTTGTTAGCCTCTTCTTTGGTTCTTGTTAGAGAGAGTATAGCCATTGTCAAGTTCGCCGAAACTATTCAGAATGTGTTTCTGCATTAGCTGGTTTTGATCATCGTATCTTGAGAGGTAGACACCGGCATACCTCCAGCATCCATCGAGAGGTGGTGAATCTGTTTTATGGAAACTGTGGTATCACGCATGCTTTAGTTTGCTTCTTTTCTTATTATTTCTTCTTTCATTTTTCATAATTTAGTTTACCTTGACGAATTTTAATCTTTAGTTATCCATGTTAATAATTTGTTCTTTTAGTAATGTAATCTAATTGATTTCTGTGTTTAGTTGTGTCGTTTATTCTGTATTTCATCCTTTAGTAAAAAAAATTGTTTTGTTATTTCTATTTAATTTATTTTATATATATTTCTTGCATTACTATGGAAAAATACCAACAAACATGAACTTTAAAATTTTATTTGAGTTATGATGATGCCACTTGGATGCTCAAATGACTAGATATTCTGTTAAATGTATCTCTACTGGGCATATTGGTTATCCCTATCTAACATTTTCAGGAATTGGTAATGTACCACCATCTCAGTAAGATGAAGCATACTCTTCATTTTGGATTGGAGCGCCGAAGCTCATGGATGTTTAAATGTGAAGCTCCGACCTTATTTGCTTAGGACCATGAGTCCATTTTTTGGTTTGTAACAAGGCAATGCCTTGAATTATTGTAAACCACTAAGGCAATTTATTTTGTCCTCTAGCTTATTGAACTTTGTTATAAATGGAAGTGTAATTAATATGTTGAAAATGGAGATGTAAAGGAAAAATCGTAGTTCAATGAGGAAGAGGATCTTTTAGAGTTAACTATGTTTTGATTGATGTATTTATATTATGTCTTTTGGGGGTGTTACAAAACATGTAGTAGTAATGGTTTTATTATATTAGTATTGATGTTGAATATATTTCTTCCAGAAAAAAAAAAAATCATTGTAGATTCTCTAAGTTTTATGGTTTAGGATCTAAAATTTCAATTGGAAAAAAGAAAAAGAAAACCTGTAATGCTAATTTGTTGGACTTGCAACAAATCAAGTCACAAAGTAGAAAATTACAACACGTGAAATTTAGAAGTTTTCAGCTAGCAAAGTGCGTACGACTGAAATCGTGACAACAAAGAAGAAAATTTTGAATTTTAAAACAAAGAATTCAAAAGACCTCTTAACAACAGAATCATACAAGGAGCAAAGGGACAAGTTAACCTTCGAACTTGAGGAATCAAAAAAAGAAAATATGGTAGAAACCTCTACTCTATAATTGAAAACCCGTTTACAATCCTGGAGTAGGATTAGAATGTAAATGAAATTCAAAGACTTTTTGTTTGCACTGAATAATAACAAAAGAAAAGATTTACACTGTTAAAAGTATTAAGGGAATAGAAAACTGTATATTCAAACACTGTGTAATTTTACAATACAATGAGAGGTCTATATATATGCAATGTAAGAGTGGTCACCAAGAAAGCTAACAATAGAAATAACCTAATATGGTAAAAGCTAATTACATTAGCTATATATATATTAATATATAATATATACAATATTCACTAACAGACCCCCTCAAACTCAAGGTGGTTGCAAAGAGATCGACTGGAGTTTGGAAAGTAACTCATGAAAACGGCCAGGAAGATGGGTTTTAGTGAACAGTTCAACAATTTGAACAGTGGAAAAAATAGACTGGAGTTGAATAGTGCCACTAGTGACATGCTGATGAATGAAATAATAGTCAATCTCTATGTGTTCGGTGCGATCATGGAAGATATCATTATGAGCAATCTGAATGGCACTATGACTGTCACAACGATGAGTAACAACAATGAAAGGAAGTACACCCATGTCCTCAAGTAACCAACAAAGCTATAATAGTTCCTGAGTGGTGTTGGCAAAATCGCGATATTCTGCCTTAGTACTGGACCTAAAAACAACAGTTTGCTTCTTATTACGCCAAGAAATCAGTGAACCACCGAGAAAGACATAATAACCAGTAGCAGAGCGATGATCAGTGGGATCACTGGCCCAATCAACATCAGAATAGGCAACATAACTCAAGAAGAGTGTGAGCAGAGTAATGAAGTCCATGAAATAAAGTACCCTTAACATATCGAAGAATTCAAAGTAATAAAGTCCATGAAATGAAGTACCCTTAACGTATCAGAGAATGCGAAGAATGACAACATAATGAGGAGAACACAGAGCAGACAAAAACTGACTGACAATATAAATTGCATGAGCAATATCAGGCCAAATAACAGTGAGATAGACCAGATTACCAACCAATTGTCGATAAAGTGTCGCATCAGAAAAGAGAGTACTCTCTAGAGAAGTAAGGCAAGTATTGTAATCAAGTGGTATAGGAGCAGTCTTGTTAAGAGACTAGACACATATTTGGCTTGAGTGAGACATAATGCACTCAGAGTAGAAGAAATCTCAAGGCCAAGAAAGTAACAAAGAGAACTCAGATCCTTCATCTCAAAATGAGAGCTGAGAAAATATTTTAGCTCATGAATATAGCGACTCAGGTTGAAACCTGACCCTTTTGTATTCTTCGATTCGAGATCTGGTATTCATAGTTGTTGTTTATACTCCTTGTTGTCTTGTTTTAATGTGGGATTGGTTGTTTGGAGTTGTTGGTTGTGTTTTGAACAAGTTGTAAGTTAGTTTTTCAAAAGTGTTTCTGCCTGTTTCTTTTCAGGTTTGCTCGAGCTGTCTTTCCTTTGCTCAAGTGGCCTTTGGTTTCTTCCAGTATCTGTGTTTGCAGTCTGAACTTCTGGAAATGGGGTGTTCTTCGCTCGAGCTATAGGTTAGTTGCTTGAGCGATATTCTGTGTCTGAGGCTCTAGTAGTCTTTATTTTGCTTGAGCGGTATCTTTGCAAATCTGAACTACTAGAAGGGGGTCATTTTGTGCTCAAGCCTTAAGTTGGTCGCTTGAGCGGTCCCTTGTGTCTAACGCTTGAGCAGTGTTTTGATCTCTCTCTCTCTCTCTCTAAAAGGTTACTTTCCCTCTATCTCTAGTTCTTGTCTAAACACCCTCATACACTCAAATTCGTTGGTCTCGCCGCCATAGTGCTTTGGAGAAAAGTGTAGAGCTCGTAAAGGTGAACATTCTAATCGGAAATGTTTTCATTTTCGACTCCGTCAAAAGTTGGTTCTTGTTCTTCTCTTCTTCTACTCTTGAGGTAGGGATTTCTTCAACCTCCTTGTATGATTCTTAGCCTCGCTATGTGTTCCTTAAAAAGTGTAGTGATTTGGGAGTAGTGGGTTTGATTTAGGGTTTGGTTTTGGGAATATAAAAAAGGGGTTTTCAAATGGATTCATGGGAAATATTGTGGAAATGAGTATATTGTTAAGTTGTGTTGAAACATTGGGAATTTCTCATTTAAATGTGCTTTTGAAAGGAATAGATGTTTTATTAGAAATCATTGGTTTTAAACTAAGAATAAAGAGAAAGATGTTGAGTTTTTGAAAAAACAAAATGGATGTATCTATTGATGATGAGAGTGAAGTTGGATATGTGTTACCACTCCTATATTGAGATTATGAAATTATAATTGTTGTTGGAGATTTATCTTTTGTATAGAGATATCTATTTTAGGCTATTGATGGAGGATAGATTTGATTGTTGTAAAAATTGCATGAGGATTAGGTTAAATGAAACCAACCGCTCATATATCTTGCATTGAACATTGTTTCATATTTATACATTGAAAAAGTATTATTTTGAGAAAAAAATGGGGATGAATACCTTGGTGAATCTAGTTAGGGGGTGTGGTTATGGTATTATCTATATTGGTCTGTATGTCCTTGGTGAAAGTCCAGAAACCTATGCGGTTAGATGCCGATCCTTCCGGTTAGTACCGGTGAAATAGCTTTGATAGTATTTTTATAGCCTACTTGTAGACATGTACCTAGATATTCTAGGTGTTGTGTATCAATTGTCCTATTTTATGATTTAAAAAGTATTATTTTATGAATTGATTTATAATCACGGCATTGCATTATTTTGAAAGAGAAAGTGTAATGTTTTGGTAAATAGCATGCATATTCATTCACCATATGACTTTGTTGAGCATCATACATTGTGTTCAAGTATTCTCTACTGGGTTAGCTCACCTTATGTGGAAACCAACTTTTAGGTGTTGATGGTATGCCTTCACTAAGGACTGAGGATCGTAGATCTGAAGACTCATTTTATTTTTCTTTTATTGTAAGTATCTTTTGTACAAGGCTTGCGCTTTTTACTTATTTTGAGCTGGACCCACTTTTGTTGTAACCAAGTATTGTCTTGGAAATATGTAGCCACTAAGTCATGAACTGCTTCAAATTTCCTTTCACTTCTTGTATATCGCCTTGTGTCACATGCTATACATTCAGAATCTAAGGTTTGTGAATGTATGATACAAGTGGTACCTTTTGTAATGATTATCAAATGAATTAATGAAAGAATTAAATCTTATTAGTTTCTGCATAATTAGTTTACTTTATGGGATTATCTGTTGTTGTTATTTGGGGGCGTCACAATGAATGCCAACAAGATCATCACTAGTAATAATATATCATTAACATAAAGCAATAGGAGAGTAATACCCTGTGCGGTCTTCTGAATAAAAAAAGAAAAATCATAAAAGCTGGAAAAGAACCCAAATTGAGTAATGGTGATATTGAACTTGGAAAACCAAGCATGATGAGCCTACTTAAGGCCATAGAGAGCACGATGGAGGCGACAAACAGTATCTGGAGAATGCTCATAGACAAGAGGAGGATGCATGTAAACTTCCTCATTAAGATCACCATTAAGAAATGCATTCTTGACATCCATTTGAGACAAATCCTATTGACGCGAGGTAGCGACATCAAGTAAACTAGGAACAGATATAAGATGGACAACAAGAGCAAAAGTCTCCTCATAATCAATACCATATTCCTGAGTCAAGCCTTTTGCAACAAGCCTGGATTTGTAACGTTCAACTGTACTATCATAATAAGTAATAAGTCTTGATTTTATAGACCTATTTACATCCAACAAGAGTTTTGTCAAGAGAAAAAGCAACCATATCACAAGTATGTGTCTTGTGTAAAGCCAGTAATTCGTCTGTCATTACTTGCTGCCAAGGAGGATTAGTACAAGCCTCAATGGTAGAAAAACAATAATAATCTTGTAAATGACCCGGTTGTTTATATATTTGTTTCAGAAGAGAGACATCAGATGGATCATCAAGAGAGTCGCTGCTAGATGAAGGAAGAGACTCTGAAGAACTGGCAATATTAGTACTCTCAGGGGATGGTAAAAGAACATGATTAGTATGCAGGATAAGAGCATTAGGAACAGCCAAAGAACCATTGCATAAAGAGGCATCTGTAGGAGCATCATCAAGGAAAAAATCAATGGAAGGATCAATGAAATATAAGATGGTGGAAGTGGAAGGAAGAGAGAGAATTTGAAAATGGAGGAGAACATTTGGTGTTCCTAGAAAATGACATAGTGAGAGAAACGAAGACGGTGAGAGACAGGATCCCAACATCGAAACCCTTTATGTTTTATGCCATAGACTAAGAAGCAACACTAGTGTGATCAGGGTTGTAATAACTTGTTGAGTTCATGAGGAGAAAGGAGAACAAGACAAGCACAACCGAAGACTTGGAGTTCTGTATAGAAAAGAGATATACCATGAAGACGTTCATATGGGGTTTTATTCTCAATGACATGAGATGGGATACGGTTAATAGTGTAAATAGCCATAAGGGCAGCTTCACTCCAAAAATGCTTAGGACAAGAAAAAGAGATGAGAAGAGCTCTGACTATATCTAGAATGTGTCTATGATTGCATTTAGCATAACCGTTTTGGTGGGAAGTGTGAAGACAAGAGCGATGGAAGTATACCATACTCACAAAGAAATTTTTAAAAACTAGTTTCTTTATAGGGCATTGTCAGACCAGAAAACTTTGATAGAATAACCAAATTTGGTTTTAATCATTTTAGTAAAGTCACCATATGTTTGGGGTAGCTCGGAACGTTGTTTTAAAATATAAATCCAAGTAAAGCAAGAATAATCATCCACAAAAATGACAAAGTATTTGGAGCCCTTCATAGTGGTATTGGGAGAAAGCTAAACATCAAAATGGGCCAAATCAAATGGAAATTTTGAAATAGAATTGATATAGGCCAAAAGGTACTACATTGAGGCCGCTTAAGATACATTTATAGTCTTTGAATTTTGTTTATTTGGTGGAGATGATGTGTTTTGTGCACTTGTACAGATTTGGTAGGCAACATGTAAATTCAAGCAAAAAGTGGCGTAAAAGTAGATTCTCCGTGTGAGTAGTGAAAATTCACGGCCTACCACCTCATCACATGTGCGGCCGAGCTCCACCGCACGTGTGGCCCACCACCGTTCGAGTGGCCCACTTAGGGTTGCGTGCATGAAAATTTCAGTCAGTTCTGCTGGGAATAAAAAGAAAAAAAAGGGCTGTTCTGGGGTTCGAAAATATTCTAAGGAAAAGGGAGGCTAAGGTTTGAAGAGAGGGATTTTTTTCAAACTTCAAGGGCAACTTTCATGGGGCCTTCTTCCTTTTCTATCTCTTCACACTCCTCCATGGGTAGCTAGTCTTCCAGTTTTAGGGTTTTGATAAAACCCTAGTGTAACTGGTTTCTCGTGTTCCTCAGAGGGGTTTAGTCTCCTCGGATACGATAGCCCTACAGTTCGGACTCCTGTGGTTTTGAATCTGGTTTCACAAGTGCAATGTGAAACAAAAAAAACATAAATGAGAGTCCAAATCTGGCAAATCTTTTGAAAAATCGATGTACAATCATAAATGCCAAAAATGGACTGCATTGCCAGATTTCAAAATCGCTACCTAAATATTTTTGAAAAATTTAGGAAACCCATGATTCATGCCAAAGGCCACTTGTCCGTCATCATCAAAGTGTCTCGGCTCGGAAACTTAGGTATGAGAGGGAAATGTCATGAATTGGGCATCCCACTCACCTGATCAAAGATTGGCCTCTACTAATCATGATGCGATTCTTATATACAGTATATGCTATTGTTCTAATTATTATGCTATCTTTACTATGTGATGCACACAAGTATAGACTAATTCGCCCACTTTGGAACATTTTGATTTCATGTGTGTTTTGAAAAGAGTTGTGAATATGTGCTACTTAAAATAGTAAGCTCATATGTACATTAGTCAAATCATCCCAACTTAAGCGAAAATGCCTTTGTCCACTGGTATTTAAAAGGTATATCAACTAAGCACTTAGCCTAATGGTAAACATACTTGATATGGCAAGCCAACACACATGCAATATGCTAAAGCAAGAAATGCTCACCTAGTACTCAACCGAGGCAAGCCAAAAAAAGAAGAAAATAGTTAGAAATATGCATGTTCTAATATGTAAGTGACTAATGTAAGACATACAAAATGCAACTAATAGGTTCGGTTTATTAACATGGCATGTGACTCAACTCAAAGCATGCAATAGCGCACGTATTCAATTAAATAAGAAATGACAATATGGTTAGAATGATGAACCGAGCTTAATGCATGCAAAAATGGGTATTTACACATGGTAATGATATGAAACCAAAATATGGTACCACATGTAAGCATCATAAGCGAGTAAATAAAAGGGAGAAAGAAATGGGGATTGAAAGACATACACAATATTACAATTTTGCCCTCATGTAAGAGTGTCCGAATAAATGTCTTAATTAGCTAAATATTACAAACACCAAATGAATGAAGAAGCTAATTTTAACTAATTATTACAAATTCGAAGGAATTTAATTAACTATTTACAATACACTAATTAATCTAAGAGCTACATACTAACGAATTTGAACGAGAGTCGAAAAACCACACATACAACTGAGAACATCCTCTTGAAAACTCCTTTGTTTTGCTGCAAGATTCTGTTCTGTTTGTAATTAGAAAATAATTCTATTTTTGCCTCAGCTTCTGCTCTATTCTGTCATGAAAATGACACTGTTTGTCCAAAATAGGGTAGCCAACCGGTCTTAAAAAGTGGTCGATCGGATGGAAGGGTAGCCGGCTGGCCACTGTTTTTAGGTATTGAAATTTCTTTGAGTTATGTTGACACAAGAACATAACGTTTTGTGGTTCAAGATTTTCATTGACCTTGCGGATGAACTTGTTTTGGTATTTGGTAAGGTTGTGTTGGTAGTTTGACAGATAGTTCTTGAATTGTTCATGCAATCTAGCATTTTTAGTTTCAAGCTCTAAAATTGAATGCCTCAATTGTTGCATTGTTTTTTCATCATCTTCTTTTTCAACCTGCAACATCCTTAGTTTCAGTTGGTTTGTACTGTTTCTTTCTTGAAGCTCTGAATTATTCGATATCATGGTTATTATTGCAATGTCCTTTTTTTTCAAGTAATTGATTCCAATTTTTCTTTTCTTCTATTTTGGATTTAGAAAGTGTCTTTAGTTTTTCATGTAGATTAGCAATTTGAGCATCCTTTGATTCCTCAGATTCTTGAGACTGTTGCATTGTTGAGCTACAAATGCTATCATGATGTTGGTTCATCCGCTCATTATTTTCTTTTTCATCACTTTTCTTATTGTTCTCTTCTTCCTCTTGAAATTCAGTGCCTTCATCTTCTTCTTCCTTGTCTTCTTCTTCTTTCCTTTCATATTCTTCTTTGTGTTCTACTTCTTCATTTTCTTCTCTAGCTTCCTCTTTTGCACTGCTTCCTTGATCTTCTTCTCCATTGCTTGTTTCTTGTTCTTCTTTGTTGCATTCTCCTTCTTTATTCCCTCATTCTTCTTCAAATGAATCTTCTAATGTCTGCTTGAATTTGGCCAATGTCTTTTTTGCTTCTTTCTTTTTGTTTTTACTATGACAAAACTCTTCTGATGGGTTTTTAACTAGCTTCTCGTTATCTACCTGTAACAGAAGGGTTTTTTATTAGAGAAATATTAAAATTTCACACACAAGAAGACATAATTTTATGGGTCAAAGAAAATTATGAAACAAGCAACATAAGTTGAAATTTCACAGAAAATTGATCTCAATAAGTCAAGGCACATAAGTTATTCCATATAAGTTATTGCATCGTAGAGAAAATTGCAGATAAATTTTGATTAACACTGGTTTATAAGTTATTCCATATAAATTAATGACAATGCGGGAGACAAACCAGTGGTTAGAGAAATTTTAGAATTTCACTGAGACTGGAGTGACAGTAGAAATCTAACCTGTCGAGGTGCAAGAGATTGGATTGGTGTTTTTTGCAATTGTTTGGTCAAACTTTGCAGGTTCCACTTGACACATCTTGGGAATTCGGTTGTGTTATTGTTTTCCTAGTCGATGATAGTTGTATGTTTGTATAGCCAATATTGTGATGGAAATTGAAGTATTTAAATTTTACTAAACATATAAATTTGTAAGTGTCATAATTGTAAATATAAATGGAAATTCTACTTACCAACAATACAATGACACATCCCGTAACTTTCTCTGGAGTTTTGTGCAATGCTGTTATAAAATCGATCAATGTTACTATTATTGCTTCTGGCCAATCATACTTCTTCATTGATTCAAGCGGTTCCACGTACTTGATAAAATCTCACCTTATTAAATTTCTACTTGTTACAAAAAAAAATAAGGTTTGTTGCAAAAAATATGGTTAGACACAAGTATAAGGTAACAATGATCGCTACATCTTTGAAGTCATTTGGTTGCTTCCCTTTCATTGTTTTGACCAATGCCTTCTGTAACGCCCTCAAAATAATAACATAAGGCCCAACAATATAGACATACATTAACAGATAAAAGATCCACGTTCTTCCATTAGCAGAGTTTCCTTACAAAAGTATTACATGTTAACAACAAAAGCAAATGCCCTAAGGGCTCACAGCTTTCCAAGTTAACACTTGGTTACAAAAAGATAGAGTGCTAACTCATTTACACATTAAGCCCTTGGCTTGAATTTATATGTAATATATCAAAAAAAGACAATAAAAGTCTGCCCCGCCCCTAGCCTCCCAAGCTATGTCCTTGGAGGTGGCATGCTGCCTGTACCTGAAAATGATGTTCCCATATAGGGTGAGACACAGCCCAGTAGAAATATACTAAACCAGTTATGAATAATGACTACAAGATTAACAGTTGATAGATGGTCCACCCTTTTACACTCCTTCATAACACATTACAGTTCCAAGACTTTCAAGCCTATGTTCAATTTAATCTCCATTCATAATACATGGCTCAGAACCTGGCCACACAATTCATATGAGACAATGACTCATATTAACCACTTACAATTTCATTACTTCCACAGATATGCAAATTAGCTATATCACATTCCCAAGACAAGCATATGAGCTCTATCTACGGAGTCCATCCCCTATCTTCTCCCAACAACATCCGGTTTAGAGGTACATCCCCTATCTTCCCCTAAACCGCGGAGTACATCCCCTATCTTCTCCAACACAACACAATGCATATAAACAGTAATTATACACATCACAAATCAATACATAAAGGTAATGTATTCTTCAACTGTCATACTCAATGACACATTTCAATGATTAGTTTTAGTTTACCTAATCATCATGCATTGTCTACAACAATCAAGACTATCCTCCACCGATAGCCCAAAGCAGATATTTCTAAATAGAAAATAAATGCACAAAAATGGATATTAAATCAACATTTCCACTTCAATTCCTCACTTCTCATAATTAATCATATCAATAAATTAATCAATGTAATTAGGGCATTTTTCCATAATTGACATTACAACCCTTAAGGTTCCATTTTCATCAATGTTTCAACATTAATCTCATGTTTTTATACCAAACATGCCTCTAGGTTCATTACAAATAAAATCCCAACTTTTGTAAAATTACACAAAGGCCCAAAGTTCCTCAAAATTACACAACAACTTCCAACACATCAAAATGCTAAAATTGAAAGACAAAATTCATAAAGAGGAGTAGGATATCCCTACCTCAAAGTTTGAGCTCAAAAGGAGATGAAGACCCAACACCCAACTTGCTCCAAAGCCAAATATTTTCAGATTAGATCGAAGCCCAAGTCACCCTATATCTTTTTAACAAAGCACTTAGGGTAGAATCACACTTTAGGGAGATGATTTCTTAGAGATAAGGCAAGTCTAGAGAGAGAGGCTCTCAAATTTAGGGTTTGAAGATATAAAAGTTTTGAAAAAGTGAAGTTTAGATCGATATAAATAGGCTCGCTCGGCGAAGACTGTCGCCGAGCGACGAAAACCGTAGCTCGAGCCAAGGTCTCGCCGAGCCAACAACGCTCGCCGGCGAAGCTCGCCGAGCGAAGCTCGACTTCAGTTCTGCAACTAGACGACGCCGGCGACAAACCGCTTCGCCGAGCGAAGTCGCTCGGCGAAGAAAAGCTCGCTCGAGCCAAAATTATAGTGTTGAGTCCGCCGCCGGCGAAGCCACTCGCTCGACCCAAAACTCAACGCCGCTCGGCGACCAACTCGCCGAGGCGAAGGATAAAGGCAACCCTTGGTTCCCAAACACAACCAACCTGAAACAAACCTGCCCAACACATCCTATAACTCAAATACAATAAAGAAAAGGATGTAAACAAGACAATACTCAACTATTAACACCCACGGACACATGTCCGGATCACCGTACAATAAGGGGTAAACCCGGGATCGCTATACCTTCTTTAGAACAGGACCAGTGAGTCTCGTTTCATTTGGGAATCTTCGCCTTAAGAATGACATGTTTGGCTTCTTTGAGTATCTTAATGACATGGCGCCTTTACCACATTCCAAACCAAAAATCAAGGTCATGTCATTGGTTGTAAAGGTCAAGTTCTTCTTACCAATTGTGAATGCTTTGGTTTTTTCATTGTATCATTGGATGATTGCAACTACATCATCATTTGATTTCCTACACTTCCTTGGATCCATCATTTCCGTTGTTAGAGCTTGGATCAAATACCAGAATGGAGTCTTTTGAAGTTCTACAACTTGGTTTGAATTGAATTTAAGTGTTTGAAAAAAGGACATAACAGATGAGAGGTTTGATCAGTATTGAATGTTGTAATTAGCTCTCTTCCTTTGGAGTTTCATAGATCTTTTTCCCTTTGAGCTTGAGTCTTTTGAAATTGGTGTATTCCTCTTGATGCATGTTGCTTCTTTGACTTGGACTTCTTTTTTTAGATGTCGAGTTTGTTGCGTTTTGCTGCTGCTACGTTTTGATCTAAGATCGTAACTGGAAAACTCAGAGACTTTCTGTTTTTTTTTGTTTTTTTTGTTTTTTGTTGTTTTTGGTGTTTTGCTACTTTTGCGTTTCGCTATTTCTAGACAATGAAAACATAAATATGTTAGCATTAAATCCTAGAGAAAATTAAACATGCCAGAGAAAATTAAACACAAGGGAAAAAAAGTAAGGTGGCTAGAGAAAATTATACACGGACAAGAGAGTTCTAAGTGTTTTCCCGTGGAATATGTCTAGTCACAGAAAATTTCAAAAAAAAAAAAATTAAAATGGCAGAGAAAATTAAGCCATGACAGAGAAATTTTCAATAATTGCTAAAATTACATATAGATGTAAAATATAGTCAGAGAAAATTCAAAAAAGAAACATAAATCTAGTAAGCCATAGAAAATTAAAATGCTAGAGAAAATTAAACATGGTAGAGAAAATTAAGCCATGACAAAGAAGGGACAATCAACTTATGTTTTTAACATCTTGTTGTGTTTTGGGTAACATGAATATTTGTTGGAATGGATTGCACAATGGGCCCATAGCATTTATTAAGTGGTTTTTAACAAAATAAATCAAACATGATATTGAAAATTAGACACACACAAGAGAGAAAAGTAATGTGGCCAGAGAAAATTATAAATGTTGGAGAAATTAGACACACGTGAGAGTACTAAGTGTTTTTCTGTGGAATACATCAAGCCAGAGAAAATTTCCATTCCCAAAGAAATTTTCTATAACTTAGAAAATTAACAAACGAATACACAATTAGCAAGAGAAAATAAATAAAGCAACATAAACATGTCACAGAAAATTACACAATAGAAAAATTTAGAGGAAAACAAGAATTGAACAAAATAAACATGCCAGAGAAGTTTTCAAAAAAGAAACATAAATCTAGTAAGCCATAGAATATTAAAATGCTAGAGAAAATTGGAGAGAAAATCAAAAAGACAACTAGCCAGAGGAAATCAAGCAAAGCACATAAAGTAAATGGAGTCCGATGTGTTCAGACAAATTTGATGGTTGTTTAAATGTGGTAAGAGAAAATTCAGACTCGAGAGAGAATTCATCAGAAGGAGAAAACTAATAAGTGAAAATCAAACAAACAATATAAAATTGAAATGGTAGGGAAAATTACAGAGAAAATCAAAGAGACAACTAGCCAAAGAAATTCAAGCAAGGAATAGAGAGTAAAAGGAATCTAGTGTGTTCATAGAAAATTGTAATGCCAGAGAAAATTCATCTCAAGGGGATATCTTAAAATTAATGGAACGGTATTATAAAATGCAATGAACTGTAGATATAGAGAAAAACTAGTTCAGGAATAAAAACCCTTATTAGAGTGAGGTGATGAGGATGAAACCCTAATTACGAATAAAGATGAACTGAAATGAAGATGAATAGACTCAAAAATAAATAGTAAAATGCGTCAGAGAAATTTGTGAGGAAGAAATTTCAAAGATTTTCGAAGAAGATGAAATCATAGCTTCGATGAATGTGATGAAACCGTAATGTGGATCGTGACGATGATGAGACCTTAGTTTGCTCGTGTGTAGCTTGTGGATGTTAGTCGGGGATATCAGGCATCGGAATACCAGTTCGTTTTTCTCTGATGAATGTGGAGGGTATTTTCGTCCAAAAACTGAATAAAAAGTGTGCGTTTTTTGTTCGAGGGACCTGAGGTATCATACTATTTTTTAATGTCCTTTATCCTCTAAATTGCTATTATTAAGGATCTTAAAAAAAATTTCCCATTTTTATTTTACATAATCCCACATCTCGAAAAAAAGAAAAAAGTGAGTTGTTTTATTTCTATAAAGTAAACATATACTCCCATTTAATATTGTAGTGTTGTGCATGTTTCAGTTGAAAACAATTTTAAAATAAAATATAAAATTTGTAAGTAATTAATTTTTGTGTAAGTTGGTTAATCTTTTGATTGATTTTAACGATTTTATTAATATATATTATTTTATTTTTAAAAGGAATGTTTAAATTTTATGACAAACTTTAACATAAAATAAACTAAAATTAAAAAATTTATAAAATGAAGTTTATTTTTATTTTATTCTATTTTTTTTTTCATATTTACCAATTAAATTATGACATATATTTCTTATTATGAACTTAAAATATACAATTAATGACATAATAACTACAATATATATATATATTCTAATAAAACGGTTAAAATTTAATTCATTATAAATTTTTTTATACTTTTTAAATAAATTTTATATTATTATTTAAATTTAAAATTATTTTTGATTATTTATTTAGACTGTGCATTGCCCGGATTGATATGCTAGTAAACTATGGGTCTTTTGGTAACACACTAAAAAAAGATAAAAGTCAAATTTTAACTTACATTAAATCACATTATCTTTCCCATGAAATAATAAAAAAAAAGTTAAATAAATAAATAAAAAGTTACCTCTTAACCATATTATCAAAACACCATGTAATCAAGGGGCTTTTCCCAAAATAAGTCAAAATATCAAGTTATTTTCCAAATTAGATCTAGTTTCGACGAATTTTCCAAAATAAGTTAAAGCGTGGTTACAAACCACGCTTTCACCGTTTTTGTGGCCCTACCGCGGAAAATTTGTAAAATCGTAAAAGCGTGATTATAAACCACGCTTTTAAGGAAATTTGATTTATACAGAAAGCGTTGTTAGGAACCACACTTTTAAATAATTTATTTATTTATTATTATTATTTTTTCCTTCAAAAAGCACGATTAGAAACCACATTTTTAGAGAATAATTTATTTTTAACAAAAAAAAATGTTTGGAACCATGTTTTTAGCTGGCAGCATGAATTGTTTATTTTGTTTAAACAATTTTGGAACCACGCTTTACTATTGTTTAAAAATTTATTTTGTTTAAATTTTTGCTTAATTTACCTTATTATTTTGTTTTTTTTTTTAATTTTTATTTAAATTTATAATTCAAATATAATTTAAAAGAGATCGGTGATGGACAAAAATAAATTATATTTTTTGGACAAAAAATAAATTACATTAATCGATGATCTCATTTATTTTTGGACAAAAATAAATTATATTTTTTCATTGATCATCGATGAAAATTATATTTTATTTTTGTCCATCATCAAAGAAAAATAAAATAAAATAAAATTTATTTTTATCCATCATCGATTTCTTTTAAATTATATTTGAATTATAAATTTAAATAAAAATTTAAAAAAACAAAATAATAAGGTAAATTAAACAAAAATTTAATTTATATTTTTTCATATTCTTTTTTTCTTTTATATTTTTAAAGTCATAAAGCAGTGATCATTGATTCAATGATAAAATCTTAGTCTAATAATCTTTGAGATTATGAGTTTAATTCTTAGGACAATTACTTTGTATACTATGTCAAAGGTTAGAGTGTGTACCTAATTTTTTTTTCTGAGTAATGCTAAGGATCTCAAATGTTTTATCAAATATTTTACTAAATATTTCATATGGTAAAATTAGATAATTTATTTTTTAAACAATTCATGCTATTTATTTTTTTAAATTTTTATGTATAAATAAATTATCATAAATTAAATTTCACCAATCATAAATAATTTATACATAAATTTTTAAACAATAGTAAAGCGTGGTTCCAAAATTGTTTATGCTAGCAGCTAAAACCGTGGTTCTAAAATACGTTTTTTTGTTAAAAGTAAATTATTTTTTAAAAGCGTGGTTCTTAATTATGTTTTTTGAAAAAAAAATTTATTTAAAAGTGTAGTTTTTAATCACGCTTTTTGTATAAATCAAATTTCTTTAAAAGCGTGATTTGTAACTACGCTTTCTTAATTAAAAACGTGATTTGTAATTACACTTTTATGATTTTATAAATTTTTTGCAATAGGACCAAAAAAATAATAAAAGCGTGATTTGCAACTACACTTTAACTTATTTTAAAAAATTCGTCAAAATTAAGCCTAATTTTAAAAACAACTTGATATTTTAGCTTATTTTAAGAAAAGCTCCCAACAAACAGTCCCGTTGTACATGACCCATCCCTACGTGGCGTTTGTTTATGACCGTTTTCAGGCCCTATTGGCGAGAGAGTCAATGCGCTCACACGTGCACCACCTAACATTCTTCTGTTTTCACATCCCTCCATCTCAAGCCCTAAAACATCTTGTTCTCTTTAGCTTCCAGATGGGTAATAATGCTTATGCATCCTCGTCTTCTTCCTCCAATTCAAACCTCACAATTCTAATTCTAGTCAGAGAAAACATATATTGGAGGATCAATTGCCTCTCTACTCACATATGCTCATACATTATAATATATATGCATATATATAGGGCAAAACAAAGACTTGTGGTGGACCAATGGATACTTCTTCTTCTTCTTCTTCTACTCAGTCGCTCACATTCTACGATTTCCTTGATCGAATGAGGAACCCTGCTTCTCTCGATCTTGTTCGATCCATCAAAAGGTCTCTTTTTTACTTTGTGATTTCGTTGATTATGCTTGCTCCACCCTAGAAATCCTGTTTATTTCTTTTTTAAGATGACCCAGAATAGAGAAATTATCTTTGTATAGTTGGCATAGATGATCAACCCACCAAAAGTAATCTCAACGAATCAAATTAGGATCAATTTGCTTTTGTATGTTTCATTTGAGCTTGTTGTGCAATGTTCCATAATTTTTGTTGAGCTTTCAAAACTCTGCTTATATTGTCAAATTAAAAGGATTATCATTATTCAGGGGCCACTTCCGTCGACTCAACAGTAGTTAAATCAACAAATTCCTTGTCTCTGAGCAATGCACGTGCACACACACAAGCAATGACGAAAGTATTGGGCCTATGTTTTGCTTATTCTAGTTTGTGTTTGGATTAGTCCCACCCATGTGATAAAGTTGGGTCCCAAGGTTGGTTTATATGTGTATTTAGGTTAGGATACTAGAATCCGGAATCTACTATGAAACCTAATATATGTAGAATTTTGTGACCTAATTGCATGAAACTAGGATTCTCATAAATAGTCATGTGGACTATAGGATTTTCTGAGAGAAATTTGAGAGATTGGGGTAAGGGAAAAAATAGAGAAGTAAGGGGTGAGAGAAAAAATACCGTGAGGGTACTGGGTAAACAAGGGCTCAACTATCCTTGAGGCTGTTTGAAAGACTAGGGAACCCGGTTTAGTAATTATTACTCCATCTGGTTTCAATAGTAAATGTCTTCCATTTCTTTCCAACGCACAACATGAGGAATAATGATGTCACTTTCCAGCATGTATATGCAAAAATGGTTATGATCTATGCAAAAATGGTTATTTATATCATTTCTTTCTCAACACCATCATAAGACATGCACTCTTGTTCTATTTGGATGATTATTCCATTTCATGAACCTGGGTTTCTTTTCTTGCGGGTAGCTTGCTAATTCTTTCACCATTTGAACTTCTAATTCTAAATGCTGTAAGTAATTCCTCGCAGTTTTATCGTATCGTTTTCTTTTTACGCGGCAAATACTGAAAATGATGGCAAAAGGTTACAAGATTTTCTCTTGACAATGGAAGCTGCTATTAGGGATCATCCATTGTGGGCTGGTGCTTCAGAGGAAGAAATTGATTGCGCTATTGAGGTAACTGTTGTTCAGTACACACTTTCACTTACTTTCTTCCAATTAAGATTTGAATAATTTTCTGATTTGGTCGATAGGGCTTGGGTGTTCTGGTTTTTTGTGCACATTGTCTTCACAAAATACATGAGTTATCACAAGGTTAATCCAACTTTTATTGTTGAAGGTTCAAGCCAATCTAAACTAAAGGAAAGTTTTCATTTTATCTCAGACTCTTGGTAATGTTTTGAAAATTTCCAAGGAGAATTTTCCAGGTCAAGACTCAAGAATGTCATGACTATGATAAGGAGTTGATAGGGCTCAAGTTTTCTATTACCGAAGCTACTTGGGATGCAAATGATAAGGTTTTTAGTACTTAAGGGAAAATTTATTTCTAAAGCATTTATCATTCTGAAACATGTCACCCTCTCTCTAACCACAACGAAAAACAAAATACAAGGTTGGTAGTTGTCTTGAAGCTTTAGCTAGTGTAGTGTAGCCAAACTTGAACCTATTCCTAAGCAGTAAGCACAATTGAGGTTGTTGATTAGTTTAATGGACATTATTTTTGTGAAATACAATATTCCTATTTACCTATGCACTAAACACCATTCTCAAAGTGCTTTTGCTTCTTTTCTTGAGCACTACTTTATTTGGGCAAGTTCTTAAGGGTTTATGTTTCTTCAAAATGCTTATGTTTGATCCTTTATTTCAGCATCAAAGTGTGTTAACAATTTGATATGGCCTGAAAAGGTTATTAAAATAATCTTAATGGTTGAGATAATGAATATTATAGGAGGATTATGAATTTGATGGTTGAAGAAGAGAAAGAAAGATAGGAAAATTGGAAAAGTCTAGGTAGTTGGGCTTGGGATTGTAAGAACTCACGCCCAAAAAAGAAAAACCTCTCGTCTGGGTATAACTGGCTTCAATTCAAAATAGTTTGTTGTTGATTCTCTTGTAAGTCCTTTTTTTTTTCAAAAGTTAATTGATGATTCAAATGTTTAATCTTTTGAACCTCATAAGATGATTTGGAAGGCTCATAAGTTGATTTGGAAATGTAGTTGTGCCACTTAAAGAAGGTTTTTCTGAGGAACTTGGTTCATAAAAACTCAATACTAATTATCTGTTTCAGATAGGGAGACCTAATCGCTGTGTAATCCCTCAATGGTGTGTTATGTGTAGGATGTATGAGGAGAGTTGTGGTCATTCATTTTTGCATTATCTTATAGCTTTGGCTTTATAATGGAGACTGATTTGATTAGTGTATTTGGATTGGGTTCAACCTTCCTTGTGTTCAAATATTAGAAATTGAGTTTTAAGAATATGGCCATAATAGCAAAACCTAGATTTTTGGATTCACAAGCGACCTAGAACATTCTCGACCTAGCTCAAAGCCCCATATTATACCTCTTTCCATTGATTGGCTGATTATTTAACTCAAGGCTTCCATCACTACAACAAACAAAGGGGTTTTGATCTGAAACATGTAGATGCAAGGTGCTTGGATCGATGGTGGTTGGGTGGTGGGTGGTGGCGGCGGAAGACGGTGGTGGAAAATGGTGGCGGGTGGTGGCTAGTGTTGGGTGGTTAAAAAAAAAAAAACTCAAAACTCAAAACGAAAACACATTTTTTGTGTTTTCATTTTTTGGCCAAATTTATAAACTGAGACCACTGATTTATAAATCAAAAATTTTACCAAACAAGTTTTTATTTGAGTTCTTAAAATTTTTGTAAATATAAACAGAAAACTGAAAACGTAAGTGTTACCAAACGACACCTAAGGGTTTATGTTTCTTCAAAATGCTTATGTTTGATCCTTTATTTCAGCATCAAGTGTTTTAACAATTTGATATGGCCTGAAAAGGTTATTAAAATAATCTTAATGGTTGAGATAATGAATATTATAGGAGGATTATGAATTTGATGGTTGAAGAAGAGAAAGAAAGATAGGAAAATTGGAAAAGTCTAGGTAGTTGGGCTTGGGATTGTAAGAACTCATGCCCAAAAAAGAAAAACCTCTCGTCTGGGTATAACTGGCTTCAATTCAAAATAGTTTGTTGTTGATTCTCTTGTAAGTCCTTTTTTTTTCAAAAGTAAATTGATGATTCAAATGTTTAATCTTTTGACCCTCATAAGATGATTTGGAAGGCTCATAAGTTGATTTGGAAATGTAGTTGTGCCACTTAAAGAAGGTTTTTCTGAAGAACTTGGTTCATAAAAAACTCAATACTAATTATCTGTTTCAGATAGGGAGACCTAATCGCTGTGTACTCCCTCAATGGTGTGTTATGTGTAGGATGTATGAGGAGAGTTGTGGTCATTCATTTTTGCATTATCTTATAGCTTTGGCTTTATAATGGAGACTGATGTGATTAGTGTATTTGGATTGGGTTCAACCTTCCTCGTGTTCAAATATTAGAAATTGAGTTTTAAGAATCTGGCCATAATAGCAAAACCTAGATTTTTTGGATTCACAAAGCGACCCTAGAACATTCTCGACCTAGCTCAAAGCCCCATATCATACCTCTTTCCATTGATTGGCTGATTATTTAACTCAAGGCTTCCATCACTACAACAAACAAAGGGGTTTTGATGCGAAACATGTAGATGCAAGGTACTTGGATCGATGAGTGGCAAGACAGTAAATTGGGATTAGGGGTAACATTGTTAGTTTTGATCTAACAAATTTTGATTGACTAATTCCTATTTTTCTAGTGTGACTGATAGTGTGACAACAAGGGGAACACTTTGATTTGCATGCGTAAGATATTTTTGGTTAAAAGGAATCAATCATGCATTCCAGAATCCAATATTCACTTAAAAATTATTAAGGAGTTGCATAATAAAGCTCATGTGGGAAAGGAAAAGACCTTTATGCTAGTGATGCTTCTTACTTTTGGCCTTCTTTGTGTCGAGAAGTACGTACAAGTAAGTTTATGAAAGGGTTCCGTATTTGTCAAGTTTCGAAGGGCGTGACAACAAATACAGGGTTTAATATGCCATCCTCACCTGTACCTATTTAACCATGGCTTGATGTAAGCATATATTTTGTGTTAGGAACTTAGGGCTACCTCATACACATCTAGGTCATTTTTTTTTTTCTTGGTAGATTGCATATGAAAAATGACTCATTTTATCACTTTGAAGAAGACTAAAGATACCGTGAATATAGCACCATTCAGTGTGTTTAGTTTGAGTTTTTTGGATTAAGTTTTTTGAAAATTGAGTTTTTTGGTTTTCGTATTTTTTTGTTTTTAGTGAATATTTTTAAAATTTTAAACATTTTTTTTTACTTTTTTAGATGCACCTTACTTAGATGTATCTAAAAAGTAAAAAATTTGTGAAAAAATATTTTAAAAAATTAATAAATATATAAAAATACAAAAAATGTACTGAATTCTTGTATTTTTTTTGTATTTTTGGTATTTAGTGAATTTTTAAAAGGTTTTTTTCACAAATTTTTTACTTTTTAGGTATATTTATGTTAGGAATGTCTGAAAAGTAAAAAAAAATTGCTTAAAATATTAAAAAAAATTAGTAAAAACAAAAAAACACAGAAAATAAGAAAGTAGAATTTTCTGAAAAGTATTTTTTGAAAAACCTAACCAAGCAAGCTGATTACATTTTTGAGAGGTCTGCCACCTACATAGATTGCTAATCTCCCTTGTGTCTAATAGAGAAAAATGGTTCCTCAGCCATTTTTATTGATGCTTGTGGTAGTTGGTTAGCACCAAGTTGGACTTCAATAGCATGTATTGCCCTTAGAAGGATGTGCAAACTAAGGTTGAAATGCGAGAATTTTTTATGATAAGTTTGATGGGTAAACTAGGCTTGAATTTTTTTATACCCATCCTGCATAACCATGCATACTTCTCAAGTCCACCATAAATAAAATGTTAAGAAAGTTTATACATTAACTGGCTAATCATCTAAGGCTTACAAACTAAGTCTTCACAAAAGAATGTACACTTAAATCACTTTATGAAATAATATTTAGGGACCACTCATTAACGGCTTCAAATCCCATAGTAGTACATAGGGTGGAAACCCCACAAGGGTAGGTACAATTCCACGCACCGCCCATCTACATTTGCAAAAATAAAGGCATCACGAGCCAAAACTTCTCGAGTCACATAGCCCATCAATGTTGATTTTGACATGATAATTGGCTGTGAGACGTTTCTGGCTAATTTTGTTTTTGGGCTGCATGCGAGCAGGTCTTACACGTCGCCTCTATATTTTTGCTCCTTTGAGCTGGCTAAAATCTTTGTACATCTTAGCCAAAATTCTCAACCCCCTTCCTGGGTCTCCATGTTTTTATTTAATTTTTGTTTTAATTATACTGTACGTAAATGAACATTAATTATGTTGTTTATGGTTAGCTTGGTTCATAAAATGAATGTGCCTGCTAGCCTAGCTAGTAAAGTTTCTTGATAATCATAGATTCATGACATAGACGTGATTGAATCCTGCCTTCACTATGTTGGTGTGGTCAATGTGTAGGGTAGGTTACCTTGTGTTCTGTTGCCCATCAGCATTAGACCTAGAAAAAGAGGAAAGTAATAAGAAACTTATCTTGTAAAATAGGCTCATATAATGTTTCCAAAACCTAGCCTGAAAGAAAATTTATTGCAGGCTGCTGCTGTTCAACAATGGACATCCAAAATTTCTTCAATTGAGGCTGGTCCATGCTGACCCAAGTCTGGGTGCTTATAAATACACCCAAAAGTTCTCTGGACGCCCAAAATTTCTCTCAATAATTCTGATTCATAAACTTATCATTACAACGTCAAAACCCGTGTATATATAGGATCGAAACCCTAATCTAATTAGGAAACTTTTCCTAATATTATTTTGGGAAACAAAATCAAATTGCATGCTAAATATTATGTAATTAGACCCAACTAAATAATAATAATAATAGCTACCAATTATATGTATGGGGACCAAAAAGCCTTCAGGTTCACCTTAGGCTTCCAAACTCGATAATTGGCCTCTAGCCAATCTATGGCTGTGCACCAACATGTCCTTTGTGTTTTGCAGGGTTTGGAGAAATATGTCATGACAAAGTTGTTCTCTCGGACATTTACATCCCCCGAGGATGCCAAGATTGACCAGGAAATTTCAGAGAAAATATGCTTGTTGCAATACTTTTTGAGGCCTGAGCATTTGGATATTCCAGAAGTTTTTCATAATGCAGCTTCATGGCTGGTACTTTTGCTGCCTTTTTTTTATTGCATTCAGTTCACTGTACTGATAGTAATGCTATGTTCTTGAAATTTGTAAATTTAGTTCTGCTTTAACCATAATGCCACTATACTTGGTATTTATACGAACACTCTTTATTTTATAGCTTTAGCCCTTAGAAATTCTATTTTTAGGGCTTTTTGGCATATTGAGAAAAAGTGAAAAAGTTACTCAAAAAGCAAAAAAGTTATCACTATTCACAAATTAAAAATATAAAAAAAATTAATTTCCACAATATTAGTCAGCTTGCTTGGTTGTGTTTTTTCAAAAACACTTTTCAGAAAATTTTACTTTCTTGTTTTCCGTGTTTTTTTGTTTTTACTGAATTTTTTAAATATTTTAAGCAATTTTTTTTTTTTTACTTTTTAGACATACCTAACATAAATATACCTAAAAAGTAAAAAAATTGTGAAAAAAACCTTTTAAAAATTCACTAAATACCAAAAATACAAAAAAAAATACGAGAATTCAGTACATTTTTTGTATTTTTATGTATTTATTAAATTTTAAAAATATTTTTCACAAATTTTTTACTTTTTAGATAAATCTAAGTAAGGTACATCTAAAAAAGTAAAAAAAATATTTAAAATTTAAAAAATATTCACTAAAAACAAAAAAATATGAAAACCAAAAAACTGAGTTTTCAAAAAACTTAATTCAAAAAACTCAAACCAAACACACTGAGTACAATCCAAAAAGCTACACAGTAATGGTACTGAAATGATGGGAAATTTACGTAGTGATGGTACAAAAAAAAAATTAGATATATATATTCATTAAGTTGGAGGGTACTGTTGGGCCAGCTGGGGTTCACCACGAATCTCATTTCGATAATTCGAATCATTCAATATATAGAACTTGTCGAGTATTATATGCCTGAAAAAAATCACATTGATCGGATATGAATAGCTATGTGATCAAGTTAAATTTTTTCCAGCCGTTTATTTTTCACCGTCCATTTTTCTCATACAAAACTGTTTTGATAGCTATCGATATCTGATCAAAGTGATTTTTTACAGGCATATAGTACTCAACGAGTTCTACACATTGAACGGTTTGGATTATTGAAACGGGATCCGTGGTGGGCCCCCACGGGCCCAACAGTACCCGTGAAGCCTCATGCTATATATGCATATGGTTCAAATTCTTCTCACCATTTCGACCATTCCATACGGTCCTTTTGTAGCATTGTCATTGATAAATCTAGAATGTAGGGGTAAAAACGTAATTTTGCTATTTTAATATATATTTTTTTGTAAAAAGACAAAAAGTTATCCCAAACAACCATCTTTTTTTTTCTCTACTTTTTAGTCCAAAAAGTCAAAAAATACACTTATTTAGGACACCCCAAACAACCCCTTAATGTGCAATTAAATTATTTTTTTGTTACTTTTTAAGTCTGGTCTGCTCAGATTTTATTTGGATGAACTTTCAGTCAACATAAACGAGCAGTTGGCTTTGATTACTAATCACACTTGTGTTCCTTCAATCATTTTGTTAGATGCTTCTATAATCAATGGAAAAGATAAGTCAGAATGTTGTTACTGGATTAACTGCATGTGCTAGGACGTGAGACTTATCATGATGTAATGAATTTATAAAATCTTGAAGACAAATGTTCAATATTTTTATGTCTTGCTTCTTTCAGCATCTACTGTTGGTCTGTGATTATTTTTCTCATAAATTCTTCTGGATGATGATCAAATTTGGGGAATAAAGTTTTTTTTGAAAGCTATCTATAATATCTAAGTAGTATTTCTTTCAATAGGCCTCTGCTATACCTGGAAGGCCTTCTTGACAAAGGATTTTAAGTATGGATAATTTTATTTGTTGGTGATCTTTGGAATACCTAATGAAGCAAGTCGTTATCTGGGCTTGGATTATTTTTTTTAAAAAAAAAATAATTACATTAACAAGTGAACTCAAAGCAACTCAGTAAACGTGTTTCTCAACTATTATGGTTGGCTATGCAAACCTTTTACCTCTTTTAGCAACTTAAAGGATTCCTGTTCACGATGTTTGACAGATGGTTCTTTGTTAATGACGTACCTAATGGAATTCTCTGAGATGTGGAGGGGCTGCATTAAACCTAGGTTAAGTCTTGCAACCTTCATATATTTATCTAATTGTTGGAAATTAGAATTATGCAGGTCTGGGGTTACCATGTCTTGGGAAGTTGGGACATGAAAATTCCTAATTAACATGAACGTAAGGATTGGTTTGGCAATCAGCTAATATAGCCAAAAGGCAAAAAAGTAACTATCAAAAAGTCAACTCCTCTAATTTTTTGCATGTCTTTTCATGAAAAGCCAACTAAAATATCTAGTTCCCAAAACAACCCTCAATATGTCGGGCAGCTTGGGGGCAAGACAAGTAGGGTGGCATGGGTTGATATCAAGTTGGAGAGAGAAGGGAGCAGAGCGGAAATGTATCACAATAGTTTAGGCTACCTATAATGACTGGAAAAAAAAAATGGACTTTTAATTAATATAGTTGAGCCCTATTTAAGTTTAATTATTTATAATTAAGTTCACAAATTTCTCTATTCATTTCAATTTAGACCTCCATCGGTTAATTTTCGGCTCCACCATTTGTCTTGGTTTGCGTGCATTGGTTCTCAAGCCGACATGGGACCCGAGGAACAAACCTTCTGGGCCTATTGTACGATGTTAATGTCACCATAGGGTCAATCCTCTTAGATTATAATCTAAAGGCTTGTTGAGAGAAAGTAGTGCAATGACCACCTCGCTTTGCGTGCACGTGAGGCCCAACAAGCACAAGATTTGAGAGATGGAATCTCCGGATCCGATATTAGATGTTAATATGTTAACACAGAGTTATTTAATAATTTGAAGAGGTTCTAGTGAATTGGGAGTTCTGGTGCACAGTTTGTCTCGTAACGTGCGTGTGCGGCTCTGATTCGGTTTGAGATTAAGGAGATGGAATCTTTGTGCCCAATAATTATTAATTTTGTTATTTATGTGTGTTATTTATTTTAATTATCCCTGTAAATGTCATGGAATTCATGTACAGAAAGTGCGCATTTTCTATGTTTGAATCTATTCAAATTTGAGCTAGGGTTTGGGAGAAGCCCAAAACCCTCAACTAAAGTGAAGTTTATAGAATTGGGGATCCAAGAGGCCTAGAGGGCTGAACCCCCTTGTCCTACTCCCTTTGGTCATCTTTTGCCCAAAACGGGCCATGCACTTTACGTACACAATCACCTACCAATTTACACAATTACCATTTGGGCAATAACCACTCTAATAAGTGTGCTAAGAATGCTTTGACCTATATAATCCTATTATTTGTGTATAATTTTATTGAATTCAAAATAAAAGGCCTAGATGCATTAATATGAGTATGGGGACTCGTTATGGACAAACATATTATATATTATATAATATTCTTAGATAAGATGTTATAAATTATGTAGAAATGTACTTAAAATTGAATAAGACTTTAGAAAAAATTCACATTTTTTTTCTCTCTCATCTATGTTGGAGGTTATAAATGTTTTTTTTTTTTTAGCAAATTGTGAGTTCCTTATTCTTCAAACATCGTAAAAAATTAAAGAGGATCCAAGTGTCTCAATTGGGGGTACAATTGTTGAACACATATTCCACACCCTAATCCTTATCATGTACGATGGGCACGAATACTTTGGGGAAATAGAAGAGAACATGTGTAAATTTGGGTTTCATTTCTTGATTTTTTGTGGGTTTAATTTGTTTGTAGAGGGATCAAAGTAGAATTCAAAAGAAACTATAGGACCACCAGTATAATAAATAAATTACACTGCTCTTCTCTATAGTTTCATTTGAATTGCACTTTGGTCTTTTTAGTTTTGCACATGGTCTTTTCCATTCAAAATGTTAACAGTGCATGATTGAGAGACAATATTGCAACTAAATTGGAAGTTATGGAGTTCAAATCATTCAAATTGAAACTATAGGGACTAAAATAAACTTTGCTTAAATTACAAAGACTAATGGTATAAGTTACCAAAAAAGTATACCAAACCCAACTTAACTAAAGTTGGCCTTACGAGCATATTTTCAACTTTTTAAGCTGAAATGAAAATAACCTAAAAATTTGAAGTTTTACCAAACACCCAAGTTTTTCAAAGCACTTAAGCATGGGATTTCAAATTTTAAGCTAAAGAAGTCGTAAATAATTTTCTCCAAACAGGGTTACATCTTATTTGTAATTTTCAGTGCAAAGTTCTTATTTTTGTTTGTTAAATTATGAGTTTTATATGCTTTGGCAAGTAAATCCATTATTTTTGCTATTCCTACCCTAACCCTTCCTTCGTCTAAACAGCTTGCAGAGAAAGAATTGCAGAAAATCAATGCTTTCAGAGCTCCTCGTGAGAAACTTCTGTGTATTCTGAATTGTTGCAGAGTCATCAATAATTTGCTGCTCAATGCATCAGTGTCAGAAAATCGTGTACCTGGGGCTGATGATTTTCTTCCTGTACTTATATATATTACGATCAAGGCAAGCCCTCATTGGTAATAAGCCACTCTTCCAATCATCATATTATTGATCTGATCATGTTTTCTTTTGAGCAAATGGGTCGTGAGGCGGATGAGGGGATTTCTTACTGTTTTCACTATAATAAGCAATTAAGCTTGGGAGTGTTCTTGATCATGATATTTAATAATGATTGTTCTGTACACATATTTGACAGAACAAAATGCATTTATGTTATGAATTTAGTCAACTGCTAAGATTGATTATGAGCTTCTTAATCTTGTTGACTACACACATTCTTTTTATTTCATGCAAACTTCTGCTTTCGTGAAATAGCTGTCTCTGCCTGGTGCCTTGTCGTGGTTAATGTCTTTTTGTGTTGTTTTGGGTCAGCAACTAAGAAATTTTTTAATAATGAATAAGTACAAGAAATGTACAGAAGAGGACAGGCAGTCCACCCAGAAATGAAAATAAAGTAAAAGAAAAAGGGAATGTTACTGGAATTATTTCGGATTTAATTTCAGATTTTGGCTGGAGGATATAACTTGCTTTAATTTGCATAACAGCTTCTTCTAATCTTACTAATTATTTTCATGTTGTTTGGCAAAAAAGATTTGTATAGTTATTCTGTTTTATTAAGGGTACAATATCTTTTATTTGTACTTGTTCCCTTACTCCTACTACACCTGGAGTTTCTACAAATGCTGTAATGACTAGAGGTTTACTTGATCCTATAACTGTACTAGGTTTAAGTTCTACGGACTTTGGCGGTGGATGGACAGAAGTTATGACCTGGCCATCTGTGGTTGTCCAATTTTTCTGTATATTTTCAAGAGCATTAATTTGTGATTCTAGAATAGTAATATTTTCCTTATACCAAAAAGGAAAAGATTGAAGTTTCTGGCATTGCTCGAGATGAGCATAGTACTGGCTTTTGTATTGCTGCAACTGGAATTCATTATGGTTA
Source organism: Camellia lanceoleosa (assembly GCA_025200525.1). Classification (NCBI taxonomy): domain Eukaryota; kingdom Viridiplantae; phylum Streptophyta; class Magnoliopsida; order Ericales; family Theaceae; genus Camellia; species Camellia lanceoleosa. Next base: position 163,280,687 of record CM045763.1, on the reverse strand, counting down.
TCAAAATACCATCTTCTAAATTCTCTGTATTTTTCATGTAAAAAATCCTAATTTTCACTTCCTGGTGTAAAATCCATATTAAATTTCAAAATTCATATCACTAGCTGTAGGGCTATAAGGCCTTCTGGATTCATAAACACCATGTAGTATTTGATTTTCCGAAAATTGAATGCCCTAAATCATTGGGTCTGAAGTCTGGTCAGGGTTACTAGGAGGTCTGGAAGGCATACCTTGTAGAACTGATTCTAAAGGTTCAGAAATAGATTGTCTTGAGGAGTCAGGTAAATCTACTCTGTATGATGGGGCAGTTCTATAAGATATACTGGACATGCTCCTGGATAGTGGCCTATGGTATATAGATGGTCTTTCTATCATGGATTCAACAAATCAAAAATAGATGGCCTATGGGATATAGATGGTCTCTGAATTTTTGGCACAACAATTCAAAAATTTTATCATGGAAAAACCATTTATGAATGGAATATAGATGGTCTTTCTGAATATCAGATATTTGAATTGTTGCATCAAATGATAATGTATTCAACAATTTGCAAACAGAATGACAATGATGACCATGAAATTGCAAGATTTTTGGTCAATGGTTTTACAGGTATTCTTAAAGGATGGTGGGATAACATCATCACTGAAACTCAACAAACTGAAATTTTAATAGTTTTTAAAAGGGTTACGGAACCCATTACAGGGAATGTTCAAACAGAACAAGATGCAGTTTATACTCTTATCAATACTATTCTACATCATTTTGTGGGAGCCTCCACTGATTGTATTGAGGATAGGAGTAGAGAACTTTTACAGAATTTAAGATGCCCTTCTTTATCCCATTTTTGATGGTATAAAGATGTATTCATGATGAGGGTTGTTAGACATTTAGATGGTAACAGTGATCATTGGAAAGCCAAATTTATTGATAGTCTTCCCACGCTTTTTGCTGAAAGAATCAAAAAGAAATTAAGGGATAAACATAGCAAAATGTTTGTCCCCTATTCAGAATACACTTATGGCCAACTCATAAGACTGGTCACAGAAGAAGGTCTTGCTTTATGTAATGATCTTAAATTACAGAATCAAATAGAAAAACAGAGTCATAATGAATTAGGTGAATTTTGTGAACAATTCGCCTATGATACTAAAATTCAGTATCCCTCCAAACATAAATATAAAAAACATAAATATGAAAAATCTTCCAAGTATTATTCTAAAAAATCCAAAAAATACAAACCATCTAAACAAATTGTCCAGCAGCCACAGCCTCCTAAAGCTAAAGGCAAACAGAAGACTTCTTACAAAAAAAAAGATAAGTCTACAGTCAAATGCTATAAATGTGGCCAAACAGGTCATTATGCTAATCGTTGCCAAGCTAAAATTCAGCAAAAATTAAATGAACTAGCTTTGGATGATGATGTACAACATCAAATCCTTCAGATGCTTGAAGTAACTCCTTTAGCCAAAAGCAAATGTCCTGTATTTGTCGTTATGTGCCAACGTTGCTGTAAAATGACTGGAGTAGACGACAAAGAATCATTCGTCTTTTCCTTTTCCTTTCCTGTCTTTATCAATTTTTTTTGAGATGAGACTGGTCAAGAAGTCCCAAAAATCTTCAAAATTTGGATCATTGTCAGTTGGGTCTTGGGATTCTCCAGCAAGAACAGAGAATTCATTTTCATCTAATTTTGGATCAAAATGCTCTTGACTGCTAGTTCTGGATTGCATGCTGATATCATCTCTGGAAAGAGATTACAGGAATTGTTCTTTCATGAAATCCATTCTTTTAACAATTAATTCATGTTCTGATAATCCTAGATATTTTTATCGTAATTCAGTTTGAATTTGGACAAATGAATTTTGGACTACTGGAGTTGAAGGGAGTAATTTTGGAGCAGACTCCCAACAGGCTTGAGTGTGAGCCTTAATCTTCTATAATATTTCTTGTTGCTGTTTAGGAGTATCAAGCCCTTTAGTCCACCATTTTGTAAAGAATATTCTTTTCAAACGGGAAATTTTATTTTGGAAATTGCATTGAAAATCCTATTTCCAGATCCATAGAATTCCAAAGCGAATAACAAAATGGACAAAATACCAGTATCCAATGTACATTGAGAGATGGTAGATGCCTTGATTGGAGAGCATCTCTCATGGGATTGAAATACAGAATGAAGATGAGATTATGTATCTCTTACACACACAGGATTTATACCCATTCTTACAAAAATACAAGTATGTTCACATAGGACTTGTCTAGATAACCTTTAAACCTTTGACCCTTTTGGGACAAAATACCAGTATCCAATGTACATTGAGAGATGGTAGATGTCTCGATTGGAGAGCATCTCTCATGGGAGTTATTGAAATTAGTCTTTCTCATGATCCAGTATATTTTAATATTTATCCAAATTTGAGCATAGCACTCACAAATGCAAATTTGTCAAAAGTTTTAGAACTGTTATCCCGTGGTTATGAGTATCTTTTAGGATCACCATCCTTTGCAGTCATTTCTAGAATTTATTTGAAAGTTTTAACAACTTTAAATCCTTACATATGAAAACATAGTGAATTAGGACATACAGTCTTAATCGACACAAACCTTTTTAGTAGTCAAGTTACTGTGCCAAAAATGATACCATGGCAAAACATAACTTTTCCAGACAGATGGCAGATTACTAATGCTGTTCCAACCAGACCTATTGTCCAACAAACCTTGGATGAGGTCATACAGACACAAGGAGGGAATGCTTATCTAACATTTGGAATTCCATGGATCTGGAAATGGAATTTTCAATGCGATTTTCAGAATAAAATTCTTTGTTTGAAAAGAATATTCTTTACAAAATAGTGGACTAAAGGGCTTGATACTCCTAAACAACAATAGGAAATATTACAGAAGATTAAGACTCACACTCAAGTCTGCTGGAAGTCTGCTCCAAAATTACTCCCTTCAACTCCAGTAGTCCAAAATCCATCTGTCCAAATTCAAACTGAATTACGGCAAAAATATCCAGGATTATCATAACAGAAATTAGTTGTTAAAAGCATGGATTTCATGAAAGAACAATTCCTGCAATCTCTTTCTAGAGATGATATCAGCATGCAATCTAGAACTAGCAGTCAAGAGTTTTTTGATCCAGAATTAGATGAAAATGAATTCTCTGTTCTTGCTGGAGAATCCCAAGACCCAACCGACAATGATCCAAATTTTGGAGATTTTTGGGACTCCTTGACCAGTCTCATCTCAGAAAAAATTGATAAAGACAGGAAAGGAAAAGGAAAAAAGGAATGATTCTTTGTCGTCCACTCCAGTCATTTTACAGCAGCGTCGGCACATAACGACAAATACAGGACATTTGCTTTCGGCTAAAGGAGTTACTTTGTCGGCTATCCTGTTTAATTATCCAGCTGTCCCCTACCGACATTAGATTAAGATGTTTAATATATTGGTCTATGGATGATGAAAAAATAAGTACATCATTAATATAACAAATTGCAAATTCTGTATAAGGATTAAATATGTCATTCATGATATGCTGGAATTCTGATAGAGCATTTTTTAACCTAAATGGCATAACATTCCACTCAAAATGTCCAAAAGGAACTGTAAAAGCGGTTTTATATCTGTCCGTTTCGGCAATTTGAATCTGCCAATATCCTGATTTTATATTGAATTTTGAGAATATGATAGCATCCTGTAAGCGCTCTAAAAGATCTTTTTTATTTGGAACTGGATACCTAATCCATTGTAAGGCATCATTAGGAGGTTTATAATTTATAACTAGTCTTGGTACCCTTTTTTCAATTTCGGCATTTTTATTGACATAATTACAGTAGACATATGAGATCATATATGGCATAATTTAGATTTAATATAATAATAATATGAACAGTAATATTCCTGGGTTTGTGCTTAACTTAAGGTAGAACAGTGTTAGGTTGAGTGGGACGTCATCCAAGTCGCGTAAAGGTAAATCGTTAGTAGTGATTGCGGTTAGGTTGTGTCCTCGTAAGTCGTTGACAGATGTGCTTAGCTTTTATCCTGTGTCAAGCACCGCAATTGGTATCAGAGCCAAGTTTATTGTTATTCATATTATGTTATATTAATTTTAAATTATACATATATGATCCTAATACAACCATATGAGTATTGTATCTGAATTTTAGCTTTGCAACAATTAGCATAATGACCTGTTTGGCCACATTTATAGCATTTGACTGTAGACTTATCTTTTTTTTTGTAAGAAGTCTTCTGTTTGCCTTTAGCTTTAGGAGGCTGTGGCTGCTGGACAATTTGTTTAGATGGTTTATATTTTTTGGATTTTTTAGAATAATACTTGGAAGATTTTCCATATTTATGTTTTTTATGTTTATGTTTGGAGGGATACTGAATTTTAGTATCATAGGCGAATTGTTCACAAAACTCACCTAATTCATTATAAGACTCTGTTTTTTCATTTGATTCTGTAATTTAAGATCATTACATAAAGTAAGGCCTTCTTCTGGAAAGTTACCTTATTCATAAGTATAAGATAACTAGGTTCATCCGAATCCTGTTTAGTGCTGGATTCAGATACAGTGATACCTTTATCTTTATCATTCTTCTGTAGGAAAATCTGACTATTAATTTTTCTAATATTAGAATTAATAGCAACGTTGGCAGTCTGTAAATGCTTTATTTCTATTTTTAAAGCATTTACTTCCATTTTCAGATCTTGGATTGTGATTGGTTTTTCTTCAGTAGTATTCTGGATTCTTTTATAAACTTCTTTCATACTGTAATGTTTAGGAGGAAGAATGACTTCCTGGAATTTCCATAATGTATTTTATTAATAGAAACTGGTTGATTATCCTGAAAATTGTTTTCAATTTCTGTAATTTGTGAAAGAGTAAAGGAAGCCAAATATACTTTATCCTATACACTGACAAAGTCTTGCGTCTCCTAAAAAATCGTCACTTTCTTCTCCAGTCTTGTCTTGGTCAATGTTTGTTAAGTTATCTTGGACTTTTCCAAAACCCTCATTTGAGCATTGTTGCATATATTTTAATTTTTATCAAGAACGATGAAATTTGGTTTGGTATGCCAAAGTTTGGGCTGCAATAAAATCAAAATAACTCTGCCAAATTTGGTTTGTTATTCCGAGGTGCTTGGGCAGAACCCTGAAATTACTTGCAGAAGAGTACTGGTTTGGCATGTGTTTAGGTTTTTTCCCCTTTATTTGCAGTGGGTAAGAATTAAAACTCAAAACTCAAGCACACACAATCATCATACTTCACTCTCACTAACCGAGGAAAAATTTTCTTGTAGTGGTGGAAGATTTCAACGAGCAGTTATCGTAATAGTAATGTGTTTACACGTAGAGGAGCCCTCAGTGCCTATAATTATTGACTACATCATACAAACAACATCACAGGGAAAATTTTAAAAATTGTGGGGAAACTAGATGCAATGTTAACATGGTTATGTGGCAAGATTCTAGTGTAGAACTTGACAGGTAGTTTGGTTTGCCTGTCATTTTGTTTTCCTTTTATTATTCTATATATGTATATGTTAAGAAGCATGAATACGGATACGTGACACGACACAGACACGCCGACATTGAAATTTTCAAAAAATACAGGACACGATACATGGGAGAATACTCACAAAATGTATAATTATATATATTTATTGTATGTTATATGTAAGGATAAACAATAATTAGATTTCATGTATATGAATATTTGATTCAAAGATAATAATAAAGTGCAATGTAACACTAATTTCTATTGTCTAAAAGAGGATAATAGGTATAAATTTATATTATTTTTGTTTTATAATTGAATTTTAAGTTATTTTATTCAAACTTGTAATGTATTTCATGTGTGTCTAAGCAATAGACGTGTGTTCCCCAAGTGCGTGAAGAGTATTCAAGTTTAGTAAATTTCAAACTATAGTAGACATGTCTAGACATGTGTCGAGAAGCATCTGAGAGGGTTGTGTCAGTGTCCGACACGACACACTACCTTCCTAGAAGTGTCAGTGCTTCTTAGTGTATATGTATATATATATATTTTCCTTTAGTATCCATGCTAGGAGTGTTTGGTAATGTTACTTTGGGGTTAGAGTTGGCTTAATTCGTGGGCTTGTTAATTTGAATTTTATATGTAAGTGATGATGAAGTGACATTGTTTGCTTACTGAATGAAGAGATGCTTTAAAGTAAACTATTAGTAGCATGTGATGCATTTTTTTTTTTCCTTTGGTGCAAGTGCCTAAGAACATAGATGCTTCTCTTCGATTTTTCTCACTCTTCTTCAACCTTTTGCTTCTTAATTTCCTTCACCCTATTGTTATCCAAATGATGAAATTAGTCCAAAACTAATTTTTCTAGCCTCATCAAGCTACTAAGGAGCTTTGGTGCTTAAAGTGAAACACTGTGTATTTCACGGATGTGGTTGGCACTTGCGGGGTTTTTATTTTCGGTAAGTAAGAAATTTTATTAATGAAGAGGAAAAAGTACAAAATATAAGGGGGCATTCTCCAGGTCAAAGCCAAGGATGGAGGCCATCCAAGGACGAGAAACACAAGTCAAAGACTACAACACAATCTGTGTGAACAAAAAACAAAGATGAAGTAAGAGCAAAGATTATCTACTAATGTTGATTTGTTACAAAAAATAGAAGCTGGGAGTTTTCATTCATCCTGAATCCACCCATTTGGCTGGGATCTTGGATTCCTTTAGGAAGGCACAAGCAAGAACAAATGCTAATCATGATTTCTTCTATAACTGACTTGGCACATTTCTAAATTATTATGGTAGGGTTTGGAATTCCTCTCCTTCCAAACTACATACTATGCGACTGCTAGAAGGCAATGGCACAGCATCTTACCCAAAGTCTTACCTCTATAACTGACTGGACTTTTTCAATCAGTTCAGTTCATCGCCTGCTAGGCCATTGGACATTACACTTATGGCATAACTGGTTCCACATGCCCCCAACAAAGGAGCATTCAAAAAAGAGATGGTCATGGTCTTCCACATTACCCCTACAGAACCCACAGCTTATGGAAGAATCTTCTGATAAGCTAACATTTTGTCCCGAGTATAAAGCCTCTTTTGGATAGCAAGCCATGGGATAAAAGCATGACATGGTACATGTTAAGGGAACCAAACTTGCTTATGTCATAAGACCACCTGCTTCTCACATTGTAGCAGCCGCCATACACTGTTAATGAGACGCTTGCTGTCCTTAGTCCACAAGATAGCATCTCTTCTATCAGCCTGAGAGGAAAAAAACCTTCAACACAATCAGCTCTGTAGAATTTGTACAAGGCCACTTCCTGCAGACCTCACCAATGACCACAACCACTGTCGTGTTCCTCCCAAGACCTGAGTCATAGATAGCTCTCTCCACTTTGCTTAGGGCCATTAGGAAGCTAGTAGTCAAACCATAGGGAGGTACTCTTCCCATCCCCAAGAAAGTGCTTGATGTAGGGTCTAACAAGTTCTCGCAGCTTTAAGAGCTTTCTCCATGCCCATGAACAATCCATAGGAACGTTTACTTCCCACATAGTGCACCTTTTCAACAGATTGCAATGAAGCCATTTTACCCCAAGAGAGTTCCTCCAAAGAGAGTTTCCCTCATCACAAATTAGGAACCAAAGATGTTTAACAACAGCAGCCTTGTTCCAGTTGCATAAGTCCGTAAAACTTGCTATTGCGTTATTCGTTCTTTGGCTGTTTATAATTTATTGGTCCAAAAGACAGGTAATTGTTTGTGTGATAGAGTTATTTGCCTTGAACATCAAAGACACCAGTAGTTAATTGTTTGATTGATAGTGGAGTTATTTTCCTTGACCATCAAAGACACCCACAAACACTAGTTGCATCCCTCTGTTGCAATTTTTGGGAATGTACTACTCTGTAAACATCCCTCACTCACCCACGGAAACACATTTGTGGATTCTGTTTGTGCGGCCTTTTGGTCTTGAAGTTGAATTGTTGTAACTATTGCAGACTTAATAAAATAAGATGAATGAAAAGAGAAAAATTACAAATTATTTAAAATATAATTGAAATATGTAGTTACTAAATTATTTGTTGGGTGGCAAATGTAGCCATAGTCGCCGTGTTAAGTCACATTGTGTTTTTTTTTTTTTTTTATATTAAAATAATTAAATTTTATTAAAAAATGGTTTCAAGGGGATGCCACCCTTATACAAGGCAAGAATACTAAACAAAACAAGTCAACTATAGCTATACCAAAAGAGTACAACAGCTAGTATTTATGTCCTTAAAAAGTACAGCTGCCAATGCCACATTCTGACTGCGATACATGCGGCAGGATGCTGGCACACCAGGCCAACAGCCTCCATACCTAAAATCTTTGTTATCAAAATTTTACGATTCATGATTTATGCAAAATCGATACAAATCGATAGTGGATCACATGATTGACTATTGATTCACAATTCGATTTACTTTTTATGATTCATGTAATTGTTGAAATTATCGTGTTCGACATATTTTGATTCTATTTTCTCCCCCTTTTTAGTCGAAATTACATAATACAACTTCTAATAGTGTTTAGTACGAAAATAACCAACATATATACATGCTATTTTGTTATTTTGGTGATCAAGGAGTTTTTAATAGGATTCAATCAAATTTAATCAGACCCAACATATTTTTGACTTTTTCTTCTCATGTGTTTTCTTAAAAAAATCATAATATTTCTTCTAAATATGTTTAAGGTTAAAAGAACTTGCACCATGAATTATCTACTATTATTTTATTGAAGTACATATAGTTCAATATTGCATGGGTGAGGTGACAATTAAATCTAGGGGTGTTCAAATTACTAAGTGAACTGAAGAACCGAAGTGAACCGACCTCTTTGTGTTGGTTTGGTTTGGTTTTTGAGTGCATTGGTTTGGTTCTGGGTCTTCAAATGATCAAATTGGTTTTTGAGTGCATTGGTTTAGTTCTAGGTCTTCAAATCATCAAACTGATAACCAACCTAAGAACCGGACCTATTTGTATATACGTATATATATTTAAAATTTTTATTTTTATTAACATGTCTTCACCTTATTGCTATATTACAATGGTTTTGATTACACCTTATAATTTTCCATATACAAAAATTATTAGGTAAAGGAAGTATTAGAAACTTGAGTCTAATTTTGTAATTGATTTAATTTGTATTGGTTGTATTAATGGACTTAATTTGTATAGATGACATTTAAGCTTGAGTGGGATTTAATTTGTATTGGCTTGCATTAAACAATATTTTGCTCTTTGTTTGTGTTATGTTTAAATGTTAAAGACTTGTTTATTTTAATTATTTATTATTAACTGATTTGCTTATTTTTACTATAGTGGAATTGTGGTTCTAACTCGAGCTATATTGGGTTCGGTTGGATTGGTTCTAGTGCATGATTGATTTGGTTCTAGGTCCGAAAAACTTGGAACTGATCGTGATTGGGTTGGTTCCAAATTTAATGCCAAACTGAATCAAACGACCCATGAACATCTCTACTTAAACCTAATGGTTCCACAAGTTCTTTTTATTTTTATTTTTTTTTTCAAAAGAAAAAACTTTTTGGAACAATAAGCATATATACCTTTAAAAATGTTTTAGGTTTTAAAATAAAGAATTCAATTTAATTCTTTCTTATTATTGGGTCATTGTTACTTAGAAAGGTATGCATGCTTATTCTCCAAATATCAACATTGTTGTTAAGTTATTGTTAGAAATTGAGAGTTTGTCGTTATTTACTTTCTTTATTAAGAATGGTTGATAAGAAATATCTAAAAAAGGAAAAAAGTAATATGGTGATCTTACATGGGACCCATGTTAACTTCTTACCAATTAGACCATGTGATCGTCATTCAAAACAATATTTTTATTGATTTAAGCTTAAATATTTCATATGTTTGTAATATAATTCTAAGTAATTTAGAAAAAATGATCGAATCTTTACGATTCATGATTCGATTCGATTCATGATTCAATATAAGGCCATTTTGATTCACGATTCGAATTCTGATTTGACAACTATGCTTAAAATTAATGGATCATCCTACCACAACCCTCTGAAAGAAACCAGCTAGAGAGCCATTAATCAAAACAAGCTGGAGAGGCATCAGTCACATTATTATTGCAAACTTATTGTTAGCAATAACTAACTTTGTGTCCTCCTTGGGAAAGTAGAAAACGTTTTATAAAGTGCAGTGTGTTCAATTCATTTAAGTTTGCTATATGTTGGGATAACTTAGTTGTTTCCAAGTTACTTGTTAAAGATAGTGACTGATCTTTTCAGAAAGGCAAATAAATAACTCATTGACCTTATTGTTTACAGGCTAATCCTCCTCAGTTGCATTCAAACCTCAAGTTCATCCAATTGTACCGGAGGCAGGCAAAACTTGTCTCGGAAGCAGCTTATTATTTCACAAACCTTGTCTCTGCCAAGTCATTTATTGTTGACCTAGATGCCAAGTCACTTTCCATCAATGAAACTGAATTCCAGGAGAGCATGCAAACTGCCAGATTGGCCATTACAGGGGCACAGATAAAATCCCCACTTGCATTACACAAAACAGAAGCTCTGCCAGTTCCCTCAACAAGGGGAAGAGGGCATAATAAAGTGACACAAAATGAACCGTCTCCCTTGCCCACATTGGATGAGGTAGTGGACTTGCTTGGTCAGTCAGATCTGGGGCCTTCTAAAGGAATGCAGGGTAGAGAAGGAAATATAAATGGTGAGTTTAAACTGCCAATGACTCTTGTTTCTCATTAAAATTGAAGTATTGTGTTGGTTGTTTGATTTTTTTTTCTGTATAACCATCATGTTTTTACATGCATTGGATAAGACCACTAAGAGCATGTTTGGTACGCAAGAATGGAATGACGTGGGAATGGAATGAGAGTGAGAATAAAATATAAGGTTGAATGGAATGGATTGTGCATTCTAATTCCACTGTTAGGTTGCCAACATGGAATCACGGAAGAATGGAATGACAATTCACATTCTCATATTTTTTGTCTATTAAACTAATGGAATTCATTGAGTTCTTTATTTATTTATTTATTTATTTTTATAAGCAAATTAGTAACAACCAATCTAAATATATATAGATCATGATAGTGTCAATAGTTGTGGAAGTGGCACTAGGATGGTAGTGGAGGTAGTAGGGCAGTGCCATGGTGGTGGGTGGTGGTGGGTGTAGGTGGTAGTTTTAGTGGTGGTAGTAGGGCGTTGGTAACGGTAGTAAGGTGGTGGTTGTGATTGTAGTGGTAGATGGCGGCGGTGAAGGTGGTGTTAGTAGTGGTAGTAGGATGGTGGTGGTGATGGTGATGGTAATGGTAGTGGTTGTGGCAGCAGTGGCGGAAGGGGATGGGGTCAGTTGTGGTAGTGGTGGCAGAAGGGAATGGTGGTAAGGTCAGACCAACATACACTGTTCTAAGGTGATTGATTCCATGATGGAATGAAATACTTATTCCTTAGCTTGGAGAAAGGAATAGATATTTCCACTTACATCAGGCATACCAAACAAGGGAAAGAGGATGCAAAGTTGGAATAGGCATTTCATTCCAACCCATTCTATTGTACCAAACATGCTCTAAATATATTTGTTCAATTAAACTCCCTAGGTTCCACTTTTTCCAATGTCTGCTGGAATGCGCAGCTATATTTCCCAATATTTCGATGTCAGTTGTGTTATTGTTTTGGAATAACTATATATGGTTGTGCCATATGATACTAACATTACTATCTGAACTGCCTTGATGACATCAGGCGGATCATGTTATCCTTTTATGGAAGCTGAGGCTGGCGAATTGACCATAGGGGATGTGGAGAAGTTGCTGAACTTGTACAAGGATGTGGTGAAAAAGTACACAAGCCTTTGCAGTGCTGTCAGACACTTAACTGTTTCCAAGATAGAGCCCTCTGTTCCTCATCTAAAAGGAACCAATGCCCAACCAACTCCACCAAACCAAGAAACAAATAAAGAAAGATAATAAAATACGAAAAATGAGCAACAAATTTGTAAGTACCCTATAGAAATGTAATTTACATTAATTTCTATTATCTTTAACTACTTAATTGGGTATGAAAGGAAATGTTGCCATTTGCACTTCGTGCTAATTATGTTTCTGAAATTTTGTTGATCAATTATAAATTAAGGGCATACTCGTGATACAATTCACATTTTTTTCTTTTTCTTTTTATAATTTGTATGAGCTTATATACAATACAAAATATGTGCTGGATCACATTAATTTTGGTGGCGAAGAGAAGGGAGATTTGTTGATACAATAGAAATTATCTTGACATCTACACCCACCGTTGGAATGGTTAGACATAAACAAGCTTTACATTTACAAGAAATACTACATTAACATTGTGTTTGGTTAGGGGATTTGGGAAGAAATTTGAAAAGAGAAAGGTGAAAGGTGCGTGAAACTGGATGAAATGTAGATTATATTTTATTCACATTTTAACTATTTTTTTCTTTTCTCTTTCCAAATTTTTTTTTAAATCTTCCAACTAAATACAACGTAAAAGAACACCAAAAGTTATAGTCAAGCTAGACCCAAGCTTGGAGGTATTAGTTGTAGCTGCTGCATTTCTGCATGTCCTGCTGGACAACCTGCCCATTTTAGCCGCCTCATTGAACTGAGCATCCTTAGATGCCTCTCTATACGAGTTTAAAAATCTCATGCAAATGAACTTTGCTGGGATTGCGTCATAGTAGTCAATTCCAGCACACCGAGTGTGCTGCCAGATGCCACATGTATCACAAACGAACATCTGCTCTCCATTGTCATCCTTAGGCCCGCATGTGCAATCTACCGTCCAGTTCTCCGTTCGCTTCTCCATTCGGATATGACTAAGCCCATGTGTTCCAACGCATTTGCCTCTAACTCATATTAACCCCGTTGATCCGACCAGAAGTTTCAGGGTCATGGAATCTTCCAAAGGACCGTAATGCACTTCATCAATTTAAAGTCTGTTGAACAATGCATACACTTCTTGAAAAGCTTTTGTAGCTTCAAGTTTTAAGTCAGCCACAGAAGCATTCTGTGGCAAGATTAAAAGTTCTGGGGCTGGATCTTTTGGGTGGTCTGCAACTTCTACACGACACCATAGGTAGATTGCAAGTCTTATAGCTGCTGCCATTTTTGTCAGGCTTGTAGTCCTTAACAAATTGCTTGCAGTCAAGGATTTTGGTTGCATAATCAATTATGAGTTGTCAGCAGCATATAGGGATGTGGAATATAATTATATGTTACCTAGAATGTGGATTGTTCCAGTATAGAGAACAGGAATAGGAACGTGGTACGTCACATGTTTTAAAATGTGATACGATAGGGGTAAACTTATATATATTATACTTGCAAATTTAAGGTACTTTTAGAATAATTTTTTTTTAACTATTAGGCATCTAATAAAATTTAGTTTTTCTTTTTTCATGTAACAAAACATTTTTATGAGTACTATGACCCATTTTTTATGTTTTATCTTGTCAAAACTTAACTTATCTTATATTTTAATTCATTATATTTGATTTTTTCCTCCTAAAGAAACATTTAAGGAAATATATTAAAAAAAAGCTTTTGGGATTGTTTGAGATTGTTAAATTTACTGTTTTGAAACATAAGTGTACCATATTTTGAAGCATGTGTACCAATACGTAATTCGGTAAGGTATTCACGTTTTCTGGTAACAGAAAATCATACAAAAATTTGAAGTCATGAATGAGATGTTCTTTTGATGGGCAGTTTGATTTTGTGCTGTCTTGATTCAGCACAAATCCAAAGGGCTCAAGTCTGCTTTAGTATAAGAAGAAAAAAAAGAAAAAAAAAAAGGGAGAGTTAGCGACATCACAGACAGATACATGCAACAATTAAATGGTACAGGAAAAAGAATGACGTGTGCCTTGCCATGCCTTGCCTTTCCTAAACTCAACAGCCGAAGAAGTTGGATTGCATCGGGAGTTAACCATCACGCCATTGGGTGCCATCTTTCCAGCAAAGTGTTTTAGGCAGTAATCAAGGAGCTCTGATGAGGTCACCTTGCACAGAGCACGCCGTGAGACCCAGCTGGGGGTGTCACCTGCAGCAGCAGCTGCTAGCAGCACTTTGATCATGGCTTGTTCTACAGATTCCACATCATTCCTTGTCCAAGCACCCGAAAAGTTTGTAATTGTAGTGTACGTAGGCTTCTTACATGTTTCATTCTTTGTTGCTTTTGTTGACCTATGATTTTCATGTATCAGCTTTAAGACGAATAAGAAGAGGTCCCTTAGCGATACAACTGGAGAGTCTTCTTCTAATATGGACTGGTAGAATGTAATTAGTGCCTGCAATTGAGTTGGGGGTGTACGGTGACGGCCTTCGAAGTAGAACTAGGATAAGGGTGTGTTTGCCAGAGTTCGAACTGCTTTTCAGTAGGCATCTAGCGTGAGAGCGTAGCTCCCAGCACCGAACTCGTATCCTCAGTTGCTGTACCAAGGATGGCTGTTGGTAATTGCATGCAAAAGTCGGTATTCAATCCTGTATTTTTTTTGATATATCCATCACACTAACCTTCTTGTTTAAAAACAAAATGGCAGGAAATGAGAATCATATTGGATGGATCGAAGTCTCTTTGTAAACATAATTAGGGCAAACAAACATTTAAACAAATTGTGGGGCAGCCTATCTATTAGCCTATCTATTTTATTTTTATTCCTGTTAGAGAATATTTTCGGTAAAATTAATTAATAGCGAAAAATAAATAAAATAAAACAAACTTACAATTTTTCGAAGATCAAACTATTGAACGAAGTTGTGATTAAGGCCAGTGTATGGACACTGTGTCTTTAAAACAGAATAACGCCCTCTCCACTGATGCTCGAGATTAATAGATGTCTTGTCTCCAGAATACAACAATCACCACACACAGAATTTGTACTAACTTGTGTACAGCGAATCAGAATATATGCTCTACACTCTCTCAAACTTAAACTCTAAAAAAATATAAAAATGCAGAATGAACAGGGGAGGAAGAAACTAGAAGTCTAAATTTTATTTTACTAATTTGATATCCTAAAAACGGATGGAGGACTTCCTTAATATAGGCAATGGAAAACCCTTTTGGAAGAGACATGTCTGTTGAAAATTTGAATATGAAATTCAAATCTATTGAGTCGTTGCAAAATTTTGAATATGAATTTCAAAATTTTTGTTTCCCAGCAACCAATTGAAAATGCTTTCAAATAATTTTGGCCCAAGAAGATAGTAATGGGCCGACCCAACCCAACTCACACTTTGGGTGTCCTTTGAGCCCATGCCCAAGGTTTCATCTAGGACCTTATATCTTCACCACATTTTTCCTAACTTTCCTATGTGGGACAAGAAAATTCAACACCATTTTGAGGATTTTTTTTTTCCCCCTTTACCAACATGACTAATGTTGACTAATGTTCATGAACCTCACTTTGGAGTCAATTTTCCATTCACCTAGAAATGGTTTTGACTCACTAATTTCATAATCTTGTTCACCACACGGCAACAAACACATTGCTACTCGGACCCTCCAAACCGACTTATGGGTCTTAAAAAATTATTAGCATAAAGTTTCCGAAAAATCAGCATTGCAACCATTTTTTCCAACAATCCCCCACATGAATGAAATTGACGAAAAGGACATGCAACAACATGCAATCTGAGAAAGTACAAAACTGAAAACATCTTGCATAGGATAGGTAGCTTGTGGCCTTAAACATTCCCTTGTGAGAAACTATTGGGTTTACTGGCTGATCAGTAAACATGATGTCTTGAACTGTTCTGCCGTTAGTGTAAACTAAGACAACAACTTTCACACAGTTTTGTTTTCATACACAACTTGGTTCTTTCGGTTGTGCCCGTTTTCGCCCTAGGCAATACCTGGTTTTCATGACTACTTTAGAGAATGTAGCCTTATCATTCTCATAGAATCGGCCCAATTCATACTCATATAGGTGATGCTCATTAAGAGTATTCTGCTATACCCCACTTTGTTTTCCAAGATATGAACTTCATTAAAAGTAAAACTTATCCTAATTCTCGTTGCAGACATCACTTATTATCATAGAAATGGGTAGGAGATTTTCTCTTTAGTGATGGTTAAGAATCATACTTAATTCGGTTATCCCTTTGAACCTAGATCTTGGGATCTCCAGTCAGCTAGGTTGGGTTGCCATTAAATCGGTTCTTAATTGGTAGGCTTTAATTTCATTCCTCTCGATGATCTCATAACTTGCTCTCTGGTCAAACCTTTTGTTAACAGATCCACAATGTTATCTCTTGACCTTATATATTCAATGGAAATAATTCCACTTGAGAGCAGTTGCTTAACAATATTATGTCTACGACGCATATGATGAGACTTACCATTATACATATGATTTTGTGCCTAGCCATAGCTGTTTGGCTATCGCAATGGATGCAAATTGCGGGCACAGGTTTGGGTCACATTGGAATATCTTCCAGGAAATGTCGAAGCCATTCTGCTTCTTCTCCTGCTTTATCTAATGCAATAAACTCGAATTCCATTGTAGACCTGGCAATGCACGTCTGTTTGGACGATTTCCAAGAGACTGCTGCACTTCCCAAGGTAAAGACATAGCCACTAGTAGATTTAGAGTCTTTAGTGTCGGATATCCAATTAGTGTCCATGCCTTCTTCAAAGATTTCTTGGATATCTTGTATAGTTCAATCCATAATTACAAGCATATCTTAGATATCTAAGTACTCTTATTTGGCTGTCCAATGATCTTTCCCTAGATTACTCGTATACCTGCTCAATTTACTGACAGCATATGCTATGTCAGGATGTGTGCAATTCATGAGGTACATTAAACTTCCAATTATTCGGGAGTACTCTAGTTGTGATACACCTTTACCCATGTTCCTCATTAAATGAAGACTAGCATCCATAGGGGTTTTTGAAAGACAGTCATCATGTTTATTAAATTTCTCAAGAATTTTTTTCCACATAATGACTCCATTAGATGTTCTAGTAATTTTAATTCCTAAAATTACATCTGCTACTCCCATGTCTTTCATGTCAAACCTAGTGTTCAACATTTTCTTGGTAATTTTTATAATTTCATTATTACTACCAATAATAAACATATCATCTACATATAGGCAAACAATGACATATCCCTTTTCTATGTCTTTCACATAAACACATTTGTTACATTCATTTATTTTGATATTGTCAAATTTTTCATGCCATTGTTTTGGGGCTTGCTTTAAACCATAAATAGATTTTACAAGCTTGCACACTTTCCTTTCTTGCCCTGGAACTACAAAACCTTCTGGTTTTCAATGTAGATTTCTTCATTAAGATCTTCATTTAAAAATGTAGTCTTAACATCCATTTGATGTATTTCAAAATTGTATAAAGCCGCTATAGCAATCAACATTCTAATGGATGTTATTCTTGTTACAGGTGAATAAGTGTCAAAATAATCTATTCCCGTTGTTTGCCTATAAACTTTAACTACAAGTCTTGCCTTGTGTTTTTCAGTTGATCCATATGGTTTCATTTTTCTCTTGAATATCCATTTATATCCAAGAGGCTTACATCCAAGTGGAAGATCTACCAATTCCAAAGTATGATTCTGCAAGATGGAATCAATTTCACTATTAATAGCTTCCTTCCATAAAGGAGCTTCTAGTGTGGACATGGCTTCCTTAAATGTTCGAGGCTCATTTTCCAGTAGATAAGTCAAGAAGTCAGGACCGAAGGATTTACCAGTCCTAGCTCTCTTACTACGTCTAGGTTCTTCCTCATTTGTTCCTTCTTGATTATCCTTAATTTGTCCTTCATTATGATCAAATGTACTTTCATAAGAACATTTAAGAGAATTCAACTCTTGTATTGATTTACAAGGAAATATATGTTCAAAGAAAGATGCATTTCTTGACTCGATTATAGTATTGACATGCACGTCTAGATTATCACTTTTGTATACTAAAAATCGATAAACACTACTATTATGTGCATATCCTATGAATATGCAATCAATAGTTTTAGGTCCTATTTTGACCCTTTTAGGATCGGGAATGGCCACATTAGCTAAACACTCTCACACTTTGAAATATTTGTAAAAAGGATCTTGACCTTTCCACAATTCATATGGAGTTTTAAGAATCTTCTTGTGAGGTGTTTTATTCAAAATATAATTTGCGGAAATAATTGCTTTCCCCCACAAGTTATGGGGTAAACCTGAGCTAATCAACGTGGCGTTCATCATTTCTTTCAATGTACGATTTTTTCGCTTAGCAACTCCATTTTGTTATGGTGCATAAGGCGCAGTAGTTTGATGAATGATTCCAAGTTATGAACATAATGTTCCAAAAGGAGCATCATATTCACCATCTCAATCACTTCTTAATGTATTAATCTTCTTGCCAAGTTGATTTTCAACCTCAGTTTTATATTCAATGAATTTTTCTAAGGCTTCATCCTTGCTTCGCAATAAATATACATAGCAGTATCTCGTGCTATCATCAATAAAAGTGATGAAGTACTTCTTGCCCCCTCGTGTTGGAACAAATTTCAAATCACAAATATCACTGTGAATTAAATCCAGTGGATTAGTACTTCTTTCAACGGAATTCAATGGTGCCTTAGTCAATTTTCCCTCAACACACACTTCACATTTATGATTTGAGTTAATAGAAAAATTAGGTAGATGGTCCAAGTGAATTAATCTACGCAACGAATCATAGTTAACATATCCTAATCTACCATGCCATAAATGAGAAGACTCAAACAAATAAGTAGAAGATGTGATGTTCTTATTAATACTAGGAATTACAGTCAGTACATTCAATTTTGAATAACCCATCACACAGGTATCCCTTCCCTACATGAACCCCATCCTTACACAAAACAAATTTATCATAAACAAAGACCAATTTAAAACCATTGTTGCTTAACAATGATCCAGACACCAAGTTTTTCTAAATTTCTGGAACATGCAAAACATTGTTAAGCGTTAGCTCTTTTCCCGAAGTCATCTTGAGCACAATCTTCCCTTGTCCTTCAACTTTTGCAGTAGAGGAGTTCCCATGAAGAGTTGCTCGTCATCCTTGACTTGTTAATAGGTAGTAAACATTTTCTTATCTGCACACACATGTCGTGTTGCCCCAGTGTCTACTCACCATTCCTTGGAGTTTGATCCTATCAGATTTACTTCAAACACAACCGCTACAAGGTTCATCTCAGTCACTCCATCAGACAAAGTCTCCAATTCAGTTATGTGTGCCTGTTCATACTTCGTCTTTTTGGAAGGACCTTGTTGATCTTTGCGATTCTGACAATCTTTAGCCCGATGTCCTGCCTTGTTGCACACAAAGCACTTTCCCTTGAACTTTATAGATCCAATCTTCAAATTCTGACTAGTATTTTGTTTAGAGTTTTGCCTAGGACGCCGTGTCTTTTTCTCCTTTTGTCCTTGCTCCAATATGTTAACCTTTGCTTTGAAAATAAATCCCGGAATTCTTTTCTTTTCTGCATTATGGTTATCTTCCTCAATCCGTAATCGGACAATCAAGTCTTCTAACTTTATTTCCTTGCATTTGTGCTTCAAGTAGTTTTTGAACTCTTTCCAAGATGGTGGTAGTTTCTCAATGATAGCTGCCACTTGGAAAGATTCGCTCAAACTCATACCCTCTGCATGAATTTCATGTAAAATCAATTGAAGCTCTTGGACTCGACTAATTACGCTCTTCGAGTCCACCATCATGTATTCAAGAAAACGACTAACCACATATTTCTTGATTGCTGCATCTTCCGTTTTGTACTTCTTGTCCAAGGATTCCCACAATTCTCTAGCCGTTTGTAATGGACTATACACGTTATACAACATGTTGTCCAATCCATTCAAAATATAGTTTCGGCACAAAAAATCAGAATGCTTCCACGCCTCATCTGCGACAATTGCTTGCCGATCAGTTTCGTCCTCACTCAAGGTGGGTGCATTCTCTTTGACAAATCTTGCCAAATTCAGAGTTGTAAGATAAAACAGTATTTTCTTGTTTACGTACTGGTTGTGGAATCTGTTATATATATACATATATATTGTTGTCATGTTATTTTGAGTCTGCTTGATTGGTTTGTTTGTTTTTTTTTTTCCTTTAAACATATATATATATATATATAATTCTTTAGTGGAACGTCGTTTGTGGACTGCTTTGATCAACTTTATTGTTTCGGTGTATTGTGCTTCTAGTGTTGTTTATTAGTTTATATTTTATATATTAATTTATTACTTGGGTCTGTTAGATTGGTTCATACAATTAGAAAAAGAGAAAAAAATAAATAAATTATTTTTGTTTGGTATACATTGTTGTGCACTGCACAGACCATTACATTTTATTTATTTATTTATTATTATTTTTATTTTTAGTTTGGTGTATTGTGCTTCTGTTTGACTACTGAGAAAGGGAAAACAAATACTAATAATAATTAGTGTTATTTCGTTTAGTTTGTATTACTACTGTTTGTTGTTTATATTGCTTATTAGTTTTCCGGAACTTAGTGATTTAATTTCGAGTTTGGTTTAGTTATTGAGAAATCATATTTTATTTATTGTGAAAAGATTTGTTTTTGTTATTTTATTTTGATCAGAAAGTTTAAATAGCAACTAAGACTGTAAACAATGCTGGAAATACAAACCCAACATCTGCATCTGTTGTGGTTCCTACTCCTATGGTTACTTCACTTCCCACCACTGTCCTGGTTAACCACAATGAAAAGCCAGAAAAATTTAATGAGACAGAGTTAAGAGATAGCAGCAGAAAATGCTGTTTTATCTTACAACTCTAAATTTGGCAAGATTTTTCAAAGAGAATGCACCCGCCTTGAGCGAGGATGAAACTGATCGGCAAGCAATTACCGCAGTTAAGGCGTGGAAGCATTTTGATTTTTTGTGTCGAAACTATATTTTGAATGGATTGGATAACTCGTTGTATAGTGTGTATAGTCCATTATAAACGGCTAGAGAATTGTGGGAATCCTTGGACAAGAAGTACAAAACGGAAGATGCGGGAATCAAGAAATATGTAGTTGGCCATTTTCTTGAATACATGATGGTGGACTCGAAGAGCGTAATTAGTTGAGTCCAAGAGCTTCAATTGATTTTACATGAAATTCATGCAGAGGGTATGAGTTTGAGCGAATCTTTCCAAGTGGCAGCTATCATTGAGAAACTACCACCATCTTGGAAAGAGTTCAAAAACTACTTGAAGCACAAACGCAAGGAAATGAAGTTAAAAGACTTGATTGTCTGATTACGAATTGAGGAAGATAACCGTAATGTAGAAAAGAAAAGAAATCCGGGATATATTTTCAAAGCAAAGGCTAACATATTGGAGCAAGGACAAAAGGAGAAAAAGAGACAGCGTCCTAGGCAAAACTCTAAACAAAATACTAGTCAGATTTTTAAGATTGGATCTATAAAGTTCAAGGGAAAGTGCTTTGTGTGCAACAAGGCAGGACATCGGGCTAAAGATTGTCAGAATCGCAAAGATCAACAAGGTCCTTCCAAAAAGATGAAGTATGAACAGGCACACATAACTAAATTGGAGACTTTGTCTGATGGAGTGACTAAGATGAACCTTGCAATGGTTGTGTCTGAAGTAAATCTGATGGGATCAAACTCCAAGAAATGGTGGGTAGACACCGGGGCAACACGACAAGTGTGTGCAGATAAGAAAATGTTTACTACATATCAACAAGTCAAAGATGACGGGCAGCTCTTCATGGGAACTCCTCTACTTCAAAAGTTGAAGGACAAGGGAAGATTGTGCTCAAGATGACTTTGGGCAAGGAGCTAACGCTTAACAATGTTTTGCATGTTCCAGAAATTCAGAAAAACTTGGTGTCTTGATCATTGTTAAGCAAAAATGGTTTTAAATTGGTCTTTATTTCTGATAAATTTGTTATGTGTAAGGATGGTGTTTATGTAGGGAAAGGATACCTGTGTGATGGGTTATTCAAAATGAATGTACTGACTGTAATTCCTAGTATTAATAAGAACACCACATCTTCTGCTTATTTGTTTGAGTTTTCTCATTTATGGCATGGTAGATTATGACATGTTAACTATGATTCGTTGCATAGATTAATTCACTTGGACTATCTACCTAATTTTTCTATTAACTCAAATCATAAATGTGAAGTGTGTGTTAAGGTAAAATTGACTAAGGCACCATTTAATTCCGTTGAAAGAAGTACCAAGCCACTAGATTTAATTCACAGTGATATTTGTGATTTGAAATTTGTTCCAACACGAGGGGGCAAGAAGTACTTCATCACTTTTTATTGATGATAAGATAGTGCTATGTATATTTATTACGAAGCAAGGATGAAGCCTTAGAAAAATTCATTGAATATAAAACTAAGGTTGAAAATCAACTTGGCAGGAAATTTAATAAATTAAGAAGTGATCGAGGTGGTGAATATAATGCTCCTTTTGGAACATTATGTTCACAAGTTAGAATCATTCATCAAACTGCTGCGCCTTATGTACCACAGCAAAATGGAGTTGCTGAGCAAAAAAATCGTACATTGAAAGAAATGATGAACGCCATGTTGATTAGCTCAGGTTTACCCCAGAACTTATGGGGAGGAAGCAATTCTTTCCGCAAATTATATTTTGAATAAAATACCTCACAAGAAGATTCTTAAAACTCCATATGAATTATGGAAAGATCGAGATCCTTCTTACAAATATTTGAAAGTGTGGGGGTGTTTAGCTAAGGTGGCCATTCCCGATCCTAAAAGGGTCAAATTAGGACCTAAAACTATTGATTGCATATTCATAGGATATGTACATAATAGTAGTGCTTATTGATTTTTAGTATACAAAAGTGATAATTCAGACGTGCATGTCAATACTATAATCGAGTCAAGAAATGTATCTTTCTTTGAACATATATTTCCTTGTAAATCAATACAAGAGTCGAATTCTCTTAAACGTTCTTATGAAAGTACATTTGATCATAGTCAAGGACAGATTAAGGATAATCAAGAAGGAACAAATGAGGAAGAACCTAGACGTAGTAAGAGCGCTAGGGCTAGTAAATCCTTCGATCCTAACTTCTTGACTTATCTACTGGAAAATGAGCCTCGAACATTTAAGGAAGCCATGTCCACGCTAGAAGCTCCTTTATGGAAGGAAGCTATTAATAGTGAAATTGATTCCATCTTACAGAATCATACTTTGGAATTGGTAGATCTTCCATTAGGATGTAAGCCTCTTGGATATAAATGGATATTCAAGAGAAAAATGAAACCATATGGATCAATTGAAAAATACAAGGCAAGACTTGTAGTTAAAGTTTATGGGCAAACAGCGGGAATAGATTATTTTGACACTTATTCACTTGTAACAAGAATAACATCCATTAGAATGTCGATTGCTATAGCGGCTTTATACAATTTTGAAATACATCAAATGGATGTTAAGACTGCATTTTTAAATGAAGAAATCTACATGGAAAACCAGAAGGTTTTGTTGTTCCAAGGCAAGAAAAGAAAGTGTGCAAGCTTGCAAAATCTATTTATGGTTTAAAGCAAGCTCCAAAACAATGGCATGAAAAATTTGACAATATCAAAATAAATGAATGTAACAAATGTGTTTATGTGAAAGACACAGAAAAGGGATATGTCATTGTTTGCCTATATGTAGATGATATGCTTATTATTGGTAGTAATAATGAAATTATAAAAACTACCAATAAAATGTTGAACACTAGGTTTGACATGAAAGACATGGGAGTAGCAGATGTAATTTTAGGAATTAAAATTACAAGAACATCTACTGGATATGATCTGTCTCAAGGTCATTATGTGGAAAAAAATTCTTGAGAAATTTAATAAACATGATGACCGTCTTTTAAAAACCCCTGTGGATGCTAGTCTTCATTTAATGAAAAACATGGGTGAAGGTGTATCACAGCTAGAGTACTCCCGAATAATTGGAAGTTTAATGTACCTCATGAATTGCATACGCCCTGACATAGCATATGCTGTCAGTAAATTGAGCAAGTACACGAGTAATCCAGGGAAAGATCATTGGACAGCCATAATAAGAGTACTTAGATATCTAAGATATACTTGTAATTATGGATTGAACTATACAAGATATCCAGCAGTACTAGAAGGGTACAGTGACGCTAATTGGATATCCGACACTAAAGACTCTAAATCTACTAGTGGCTATGTCTTTACCTTGGGAAGTGCAGTAGTCTCTTGGAAATCGTCCAAACAGACGTACATTGCCAGGTCCATAATGGAATACTAGTTTATTGCATTAGAAGAAGCAGAATGGCTTCAACATTTCCTGGAAGCTATTCCAATATGGCCAAAACCTGTGCCCGCAATTTGCATCCATTGCGATAGCCAAACAGCTATGGCTAGGGCATAAAATAATATTTATAACGGTAAGTCTCGTCATATACATCGTAGACATAATACCGTTAAGCAACTGCTCTCAAGTGGAATTATTTCCATTGAATATATAAGGTCAAGAGATAACATTGCAAATCCGTTAACAAAAGGTTTGACCAGGAGGAAGTTATGAGATCATCGAGGAGAATGGGATTAAAGCCTACCAATTAAGAACCGACTTAATGGCAACCCAACCTAGCTGACTGGAGATCCCAAGATCTAGGTTCAAAGGGACAACCGAATTAAGTATGATTCCCGACCATCACTAAAGCGAAAATCTCCTACTCATTTCTATGATAACAAGTGATGTCTGCAGCTAGAATTAGGATAAGTTTTTATTTTATTGAAGTTCATATCTTGGAAAACCAAGTGGGGTATAGCAGAATACTCTTAATGAGCATCACCTATATGAGTATGAACTGGGCCGATTCTATGAGAATTATAAGGCTACATTCTCTAGAGCACTCATGAAAACCAGGTATTACCCAAGGCCAAAACGGGCACAACCGAAAGAACCAAGTTGTGCATGGAAAACAAAACTATGTGAAAGTTGTTGTCTTGGTTTACACTAACAGCAGAATAGTTCAAGACATCATGTTCACTGATCAGCCAGTAAACCCGATAGTTTCTCAAAGGGGAAGCTTTAATGCCAAAAGCTACCTATCCTATGCAGGATGTTTTCAGTTTTGTACTTTCTCAGGTTGCATGTTGTTGCATGTCCTTTTCGTCAATTTCATTCATCTGGGGGATTGTTGAAAAAAATAAAATATGATTTCCCAATAACTAAACCAAACTCGAAATTAAATCACTAAGTTCAGGAAAACCAGTAAGCAATATAAACAACAAATAGTAGTAATACAAACTAAACAAAATAACTCTAATTATTATTTTATTTGTTTTCCCTTTCTCAAAAGTCAAATAGAAGCACAATACACCAAACTAGAAAATAAATAAATAAATAATTTAATGGTCTGTGCAGTGCACAATGATGTATACCAAACAAATATATATATATATATATTTTTTCTCTTTACCAACATGACCAATGTTGACTAATGTTCATGAACCTCACTTTGGAGTCAATTTTCCATTCACCTATAAATGGTTTTGACTCGCTAATTTCATAATCTTATTCACCACACGGCAACAAACATATTGCTACTCGGACCCTCTAAACCAACTTATAGGTCCTAAAAAATTATTAGCATAAAGTTTTCGAAAAATCAGCATTAAAACCATTTTTTCTAGCAATTCTCACTGATCCTTTATTTTTCTCTCCATTTCTTCCTTGGTTCTAAATGATTTTGTCAGGCCATTGTCTAGTTATCTAATTAGTCCCTTATAGATAAATTACTATGGGGCTATTTAATGTAACTTATAGTTTTTTAATTTTAAAAATTTGTGTTAACTTTTGGTGCAACTTTTAATTACAATTTATAAAGAAAATCCACCTCAATTGAATAATGAAACCCTACAGCTCAAATGTCGAAAACTTGATCAAATTAGCTTTTTAAACCGATTAGAATGAAGAGAATAGAGAGGTAAACAACTTTATAACTTGAGAGTTTGGATGAATCTTGCTCTTAATGCTCCAAATCAAGGGTTGAAATAATATAAAGACAATATTTTAGAGAGAGAAATGAGAGAATTGATGGGTCCAATCAAGAATATGAGAGAAATTAGAGAGAGAGAGAGGAATCCTAAGGTTCAAGACAGAGAATATCTTAATCAATTATTGTTCATATATCAAAGTTAGTTACAAAATGGTTACTGCTTCTCTAGTTATAGGCTAACAATTAACCACCATTAACTAGTCACATGCCAAGCATATAATGTCCTACATTATTATTTTTATTTAACAAACACTACTCAATAACTTAAATCTATAATCGTCATAATCTATAATCTATTAAGCTATAATCTATAAGTTGTTTTAACAGCTACACCAAACGGGGCCATTATACTCTTCCACTCAAAAGAACTTGTCCTCGAGTAAGGACCAAAAACAAAGTACAACCAATGCAAAAGAAATAAAACACAATACTAGACAAGTACAATATCTAAAACAAGGAAAGTGGCATTGGCGCAAGAAGAACCCGACAACAAAGAAAGTGACTATGTAGTTGCAAATCCTTTATTCAAGATCAATCTAGCAAATATCCTTCCATCAAAATGAGTTTTCGTTTATGCACATCAATTGAAACCATGTTGAGATGTGAATAAGTCATCCATATAGCATGTTGCTTTGGAAGCAAGATGTCATCAAAATAACGCTTCTCGCATGGCCCAAGAATAAACTTATCTACGT
This sequence comes from Camellia lanceoleosa, assembly GCA_025200525.1. NCBI lineage: Eukaryota > Viridiplantae > Streptophyta > Magnoliopsida > Ericales > Theaceae > Camellia > Camellia lanceoleosa. Next base: position 163,253,890 of record CM045763.1, on the reverse strand, counting down.
CAACACAAAAATGGAACAAATGGCTTTGAAGATAACCTAAGAGACATTTCTCAAAAGCAAAGTTCATTCAACAACCATGTAACTTCAATGTCATGACTCTCCATCATAATTTTCATGAAAATATAGAAAAAGGGATAGAAGGTGAAATTGAAACCACTTCCTTCACGGGAAGCAATGTATCCTCATGTATACCTTACTCTCTACAAGAAAGCCGTCTTCATTATCATAGTTGTCAAAACTTGGAATTCCTTCATATTCACAAACATCAACTTCTTTTTTATATTCACAAACATCAACTTCCTCATAAGCCAACGTTTCACTATCGTAGCCAAAGATGGCAACATCTTGAACGTAGTCTCGTTCCTCATCATGATCAAAGATGGAAAAAATTTCGTCACAAATAGAAAGAGCTTGGCTATAATCTTGTTCTTGGCCACAATTTTTCTCCATGTCTTCTTCACCAAAGTTAGAAGCTTTTTCCTCATCATATCTTGGTTTAACCACCTCATCACTAAAGAGCATCTTATGATCATCAAAAGTCTCTTGCACTCTGACACTAGTTGAGTAACCGACTTGCACATAATCATAAGATGGTTGTTCGACTGCAAAGCCACTTTGGTATCGTTGTCCGGAAATTGAAATGCCCTTCTTTTATTGCTTCACAACCAACAAATGTGGCACATGATTGGAAGGCAAGAAGTGCTCCCTGAGCTTATTCCTCACCCTCCTCCACTCTCTAACCTTTTTTTGGCCTTTTCTTTTTCTACCAACTTGTAATTGTTTCCACCAATCGAAGGCACGACCTTTGAGGCTTTAAGAGACCAATTTCACGATCCTTGCTTTTGGCACATCGTAAGACTCCAAATGACTCTCAATTGTCTTCAACCATTCCTTAAACGCATTCGAATTGTAGCTTCCACATAATTTGGGAATCTGTAATTCCTTTACTGTGTCATTCCATTTAGAATCAAACCCATATGAATGTGCTTTGTGCCTATGCGGAGCATCAAAGGAATCATCAATTTAACGATCCTTGGAACCATTACTACCTTTGATCAGAGATAGAAGATGTTGCACTATCTTAGTTAAAGCAGCAGTTTTCTGTCTCATCTCAACCATTTCATCTCTGTGATTTGAAGCCTCATTGTTCTTGGCGTCATCACCCAAATCCAAGACATATGCCCTACCACAACCACCTCGATGATTTTGACCCCGATTAGCCATAACAAAAACCCAATATGACCCTAAAACAGCCTAGATATGCAAATTATAGAGATCATAATGCCAGACCCAATTTCATAATTTAGGACAACTCAATTTATTCATCAACTTATAGCAGTATGGAGCATCAAACATTTAAAAATCAACAAGAAGCTTACAATATCGAGAATTGATTCAGAACATTTCCAAGTGATAAAAAATTGAGTCAAACATACCAAAATGGAATTGAGCATGTTGATCAACTCTGAAGTAGAACCAGGTTAGATTGGTAGTCTCCAAGCTCTGAAACTGCACTTTGCGTGCCCTTGAATCGAGTAGTGTTGAAATTTCAAGAACCCAGATCAGGACCCAGATTAGAACTTCGAGTTGACTATGAAGTTGATAGGAACAGTCAAAAGTGAAATCAAATCGCAAACATAGAAGACAATTGCAAACTCGAATCCCCAAAGATTTACAACGCAAATTGTGAGTCAAGATTAAGGTCGAAACTGCGAGTCTTTGAGTCCAAGCCAGTCACGAAACCAAAATCAAGAATGGATTCTTGGTGGCGAATCGAAGTCATTAAACCAGTTCAAAGATATTTGTGCGAAATCTAGGGCAACCACAAACAATTGGAGTCGAAAGTGAGACTGGCTCAAAGTCACTTTTGACTCCAAAGCGATCCTGATAAAAGGTCAGACATGGTTTGAAGTTAAAGGCAAATTAGCACCGCGTTACATTGGCTCGTGTGAGATTATTAAGAAAATCAATCTAGTGACGTATCAAGTGGCCTTACCTCTAATTATGGAAAATATGCACAATGTTTTTCACATTTCTATTCTTCAAGACTATTTGTGAGATCCACTTCATGTCATTGAATCGACCCATGTACTTCTGAAAGATAATTTTACTTATGAATAAAGGCCAATACAGATTATTAACCACCAAATCAAAATTTTGAGAAACAAAGAAATCCCGTTAGTGAAAGTTGATTGGCAAAATCATGGAGAGACGTATGCAACGTGGGAAACTGAAGAAGACATGATGAAGAGATATCCTGATTTGTTCCCATTGGACTCGATGTTCTTCTGTAATGAAGGTAATTTGAGTTTAGAGGACCAAACTCTTTAAGGGGACAAGACTGTAACAACCCGTATCTGTGATTAATCAATAAACCATGATTAAGAAGGCCTAATGAATGATTAAGAAGAAATTCTGAGTTACTTGCATGTGTTTTGTGTTAATTGTGCTTATATTTGTCTAACGTAGGAATATCTATCTGAATTTCTATTTCAATATGTGAATTGAAGGCCTTAACGGCATCTGAACACGAAATTGACTAGGTCATCATGCAATTGAGAATTTTTAGAATTTTATGGTGGGTTTAATTGGAATTTGATTCGGAACAAAATAATTAGAATAAATTAAGTAGAATTAATTACACCTAATTAACTTAATTTAATCCAAGCCTATATAAGGCTAATGGAATTCTAGAATCATCCTTACACTTACACTTCTTCATCCTATTGAGCATATAAAGGTACTTCATCCTGTTGAGCATATAAACGTAAGGAGGGAGAGAGAGAGAGAGAGTGTGTTAAAGCCAACATTGAAAGAAAAAAGAGAATTGGGAAGAAACTAAGAGAATTAAGCTTCTACATCTTGAATTTGAGCTCTAAGTAAGAGCATAATCCATAATTCTTGTGCTTATTCCTTATAGGAGAGGAATTCATGAGATGTATAGGAAAATTTCATGAGATTCAAGGGAATTTAATGATTACACACATGAATTGGACTAAAATTATGGAATGGAAGATCATTCTATGCATGCATGTTTATTTCATTATGTTTTGAAACTATTTCCAAGGAATTCTCTCTTGCCTGTTAATGTTTTAACTTGGTTTTTGGAATTCATCATGTTTTACATCATTTTAGCCCAATTGATCATGTTTTGGAAGGTTAGAGTTCACATCATTACCTGCATGTTATGTTTTCAAAGTTTCAAGTTTTGCTTTTGAACAATTCACATGCTTTTGGGCTTGATTTTACGAATTGGCTTTCAATTCATGAGGTTCTATGAGTTTACAAGTGTTTTATTAAGTTTTGGCCCAAAATAATGTATTTTGATGCCTTACGATTGTGTTTTTAACTTGAAGATGAAATCTGAAAATTCCAGAATTTGGTCGCACCGCTCAAGCGTAAAATTCGAGCTCAGAAGTTTTGTAGAGACTGATAGTTGGCTCGAGCAACCAAAAGACCACTCGAGCGACCACCATTTATTTTCAGTCTTGGCTTGAGTGACCAAAAGTTGGCTCGAGCGTAAAATGAGAGCTCCTAGTAGTTTTGTAGACAATTGCATGGTAGCTCGAGCGACTGATTGTATGCTCGAGCGAACATCCTTTTTCTCAGTACTTGGCTCGAGCGACCGTCGAGCATGGAAATCGAGCATCCAGTATTTTTCCAGACTTTGTAGACCACTCGAGCGACCAAAGCTTTGCTCAAGCAAATTGCCTTATTTTCAGAAATTTTACAAAGTGTATAATGTAAACATAAATTGCAGAACATAAACTTTACACTTCGGATCATTTACCATGTGTATTATCAAGAAATCAAGACAAAATGACATACCTGAATCCATTGATGAACGGTTAAACGGAAGCGTGATTATCAATAAACTCTTTGTTATTGATTATGTTATTGCCTTCTAATCCTTTCCCCTTTGGTGCCTTATGTTTCTCCTTGAGAGGATTTAGAAAAGTTCTTTTTCCACTTGGGAAGGAATAGGGACCATAACCTTTTAAAGGTTGTACTTGGTTTTCAAAACTAAAAGGTTGTGGAAGTTCAAAAGGAATGAAAACCAACTTTAACCATTATTGGTTTTAATTTCTATTTATTGGTTTTCAAAACTAAAAGGTTGTGGAAGTTCAAAAGGAATGAAAACCAACTTTAACCAATATGTTTTAATTTCTATTTCTGCCCCTCATAGAAATAGAAATTATACAACTAGTATCTACACATTAGGTCCATAACACATATACCCTTAAGCCTATTAACTAAATTGAATCACTTAAATTGTAGGCTTTTTATAAATGATAACACCACATTTAATTATGTGGTCCCATTGAGACATTATCTAACAATCTCCCGACCACATATGTATAAAAATGTGCTTAACTTTAGTGAGCTCAGAAATTTGTTATCATAACTTTAGGGTATCCAAACAATCTTGTCCATTAACTATATTAATATAGGATCAAAGCGGTCTTCGTTACATCAATCAAAACTCGACCCACCAATGGTCACGTATACTAATTAAATGACATAGATCAATCATGGATCATGAAAATTACATGTGATATGATCCATACATGCCTATTTCCAAGGGTCCTACTTAACTTTATTGAGATCAATACTTCGTAATAAATGAATATTTCATTTGAAATTAATCTAATTACATAGATAAAACTCAAGGTCGACATAAAGCAAGAATATAAATGCAAACTCCCACTAAACCGTAATGTTCTCGAATAGAACAACACCCATGCTCACGAAAGACCTTGGGTGGTAGTCCCTTCGTAAGTGGATTCGCTATCATGGAGTTTGTCCCAATGTGCTCTATGGAAATCATCCACTCGCACTCTTTCTTTTACAACTAGGAACTTGATATCAATATGCTTTGATTTTGTCGAGCTCCTATTGTTATTGGAATATAAAACCGCAGACTTATTGTCACAATATAATTTAAGTGGTCTTCCTTCCAAAATACGCAACGGACAAAATTCCATATCCCTTGGTTTGATGCCTCATAACATGCTACAAATTCTGCGACCATGGTGGATGAAGCTATCCTCCAAGAAATTGATAAATATAGCCCGATGTGGATTTCCTATTGTCTTGGCATCCAAAGAAAATCAATATCCAATGACCTCTAACTTATCCGATCTCCTATATGTGAGCATATATTCCTTTGTTCTTCAGAATATCGCATAACACGCTTGATCGCTTCCAATGATCCATGCCAGATTACTTAAATATCTTAGCATGCCAACTATAAACGCAATATCCGGACGTACATACTTGAGCATACATTAGACTGCATAAGGAATCTTCGCATTTCTTGAATTTCAAGATCGTTGAGACTAAACTTGTCTCCTTAGCAACCGGTTTCACCGATTTATAATTTTGCATGCCAAATCTATTGAGTACTTTTTCGATATAGCTCCTTTGTGATAATCATACCCCAAAACGATCTCGGTGTATTTCGATTCCTAATAAACATCACCAAGATCTTTCATTTCAAAATTCTTAGATAGAAATCTCTTGGTGTCATGCAATAAGTTTATATCGGCAAGCAATATGTCGCCAACATATAAAACCAAAAATATGTGTTTACTGAACTTGTGATACACATTCATCAACAACGTTAGTTTCAAAACCATACGAAGTGAGAACTTGATGAAATTTGAAGTACCACCGACGAGAAGCTTGTTTGAGTCCATAGATGGATTTAGTCAATTTGCAAACCATATTCTTTGGGTCTCGACACAAAGTTTACCATATAAATTGTTTCTTTAATGTCACCATTAAGAAAGACATCCATCAACTCAAGATCAAAATATGCAACAAGCGCCATAATTGTCCTAAAGAATCTTTCAAGAAACCGGAGAGAAAGTTTCTTTAAAGTCAATTCCTTCTTTTTGAGTAAAGCCTTTGGCTACAAGACGCGTTTTATACCTCTCCACATTACCATTTGAATCCCTTTTGGTTTTAAATATCCATTTACAACCGTAATGAGACAAGTTCCCAATCTTTATTGTCTTGCATAGACTTATATTCTTCATTTATGGCTTCTATCCACTTATGAGAGTTGGAACTTTCCATGGCTTGACGAAAGTTGATTGGATCATCTTTCGACATTCCATTTTCTACCTCATGTTCCTGGAGATATACAATATAATCATCCGAAAGTGCAAATCTCCTTTCTCTTGTGGATCGCCTTAATGGCAGATTCTTGAGGTTGAGGTTGTAGAGTTTGTTCCTCAGAACAATTACCTCATCTTGAATGGGGTTTGAACTATATTATCTTGAACAACATTTGAGGATCCAAATTACTTCTCGAGCAATGACAGTGTAGGAACTTGTGATTGGTCAAAGGTAGTAGTAGGAAGTGGATTACTCTCGCTTCCTCCTCAAAAACAATGTCTCTAATCGATTTCTCCCCCAAACTCAACATCCTCAAAAATGTTGCAATCTCAAATATTGACTTATTTGTGGGATCATAAAACTTGTAACTAGCCAATAAAGTAGCTGCCAATGGTTTTAGAGTCCAATTTTCGTTCATGAGGTTTATAAGGCCTCGTCTCAGCAGGACACCCCCACACATGCAAATGTTTTAGACTAGGCTTTCGCCCAACCCAAAGCTCATATTAAGTTACCAAACAGATAATCTCTAAATAAATTAATTTAATGACAACATCTCAAGATACCTAGCACAATATTAATACCAAGCCTTTGGGTAGTGATATTAACTGTAAGTGGTATTCTTGTTGTAATGATCAAACATTGACAATAAGTTATGTGAAATAACAAATCTAATCTTTTGATGGATTTATTATTCACATTAGGTTTTCTTGACAATTGGCACATGTTTATCACCACAAAATGTGTGTGTAATTCTGCCAAGTCTTAATCATGTCTTTGGACCGATAAATACCCGCATGAGATACACAGACATGAACATCAAAACATTCCATATAAAACAATCTAGACAAGAGAGATCACTTTTGTGACATCTTGTTTGAATTGACTTATATTGAGAATGTTAGAAAATTAAATTTCTGTAGACGTTGTATGAAATTACATTAAATTTAAAGATTTCTAAATTTGTGACCGATATGTTATATAATCTCCAAATCCCAATTATATACATACATATATAAATAGAATTGACGGGTCCAAAAACAAATAGTTTTTTTTTTTATGATGTTCAAAATTAAACCGATCAAATCGCAAGATATATCTATATATATATATATATAAATACATGATGTTCATCCATTTGAGAGAGAAAATAAAAAAAAATCATTTTACAATTAAAATAGATTGCCATTTTCACGTAACAAAACAGAAAAAAATTTACATCCATAAGAAAATTCAGAATCGATTCGAAACTAAATAGAATGAATAAAGCATATCAATTCGATAAGACACATGATAACCGCTCGATACCAACATAAATTTGAACATAAACTTTAGGATCATTTACCATGTGTATTATCAAGAAATCAAGACAAAATGACATACCGAATCCATTGATGAATGGTTAAGCGTGATTATCAATAAACTCTTTGTTATTGATTATGTTATTGCCTTCTAATCCTTTCCCTTTGGTGCCTTATGTTTCTCCTTGAGAGGATTTAGAAAAGTTCTTTTTCCACTTGGGAAGGAATAGGACCATAACCTTTTAAAGGTTGTACTTGGTTTTCAAACCGAAAGGTTGTGGAAGTTCAAAAGGAATGAAAACCAACTTTAACCATTATTGGTTTTAATTTCTATTTATTGGTTTTCAAACCGAAAGGTTGTGGAAGTTCAAAAGGAATGAAAACCAACTTTAACTAATATGTTTTAATTTCTATTTCGCCTCATAGAAATAGAATTTATACAACTAGTATCTACACATTAGGTCCATAACACATATACCCTTAAGCCTATTAACTAAATTGAATCACTTAAATTGTAGGCTTCTTATAAATGATAACACCACATTTAATTATGTGGTCCCATTGAGACATTATCTAACATACAATTGCATCCTCATTCCATCTAAGGCATTCCTAGGCTATGTTTAAGCTACAATAATGAGGATAAGAATTAGAAACATACTAAGAACGAAATGAAATAAGTCAAGTGTTTTCCGAGCGTATGTTTCAATGTGTATCTATCACGTGATTGTGTAGGTCACGTGTTATCGTCTGCCTAATCAGTCTATCTGTTCTATTTACTTTGCTTTTAGCACTATCTGTAAGTAATGACTCTGAAAAGCTATGTTGAATTTAAGTATTTTATGAACAATGTAATATGATATGTTTTCTGAAATGTTATTTGTGAATCATGAATGATTGTCTAATTTTCTGAAATGTATTCATGACATCCTTAGCATCAAATGTTCATGTGGCCCTTACCCGGAGGTAACAATACCGAGGTCTATGCTCATGTGGCCCTTACCTGGGGGTAACAATACCGAAGTCTATGTTCACGTGGCCCTTGTCCAGGAGTAACAATATCGCGGCCTATGTTCATGTGACCCTCACCTGGGGGTAACAATACCATGGCTATATGTGCACAAGTATGCTGACCTATATGGTCGTCAGTACCGACTATGGTCTTATTAACCACCTACTCTACACGTGGATCTTTATGACTAATCTGATCTGTTAACTAATGGATGTACCATGTATAACTGCTTTTGTATTTTGTATAAGTAAGTGAATTTGAATCTATTTCTAATATGAACTCTGATTTTTTATTCTGTGATAGACATCATTTATAAACCCTTTACTCTGTTGTTATTCATTGTGCTACAACTCATTATTTATATTATGTATGTAAATGATCAGCGCATGACCAGGTTTGAGACTTCCAGTCTGGACCGGTTTGTGTCAGCCAGCTTGTGCTCCTCCTGAGGAGGTTCCGGAAGTCTTTTTGTGGTTAAGTTTTTGTGGACATATTGTGACCTAGTTAATGAACAAGTGTTAAGTTTTATGTTCTTTTCTTTTTCGTGGACAAGTTTATGTTTCTTCTGTATGTTAGGCTGACGTCATATTATCTGTAAATATAAATTTAAGCTTAAATTTTCTGTCCCATATAAGTTTGCATGGCTCTACAGACAATTATACTTTAATATTTGCTTCTGCTAACCCCTTATATTATGAATTTGTTTCAGAGGCCTTTGGTAATCTTAGGATTACTGGTCAGTACGATGCTAAACCTATACGGGCGAGTTTAGGTCGTGACAACGAGAATATATGGTGGAGGTGTCGAGAAATTATTCATTGTTCCAGGAACATTATTTCAACCATTCATGTTTGGACAAGTGTTCAGTTGTCTCCTCAAAGAAACAAACAAGTAGTGGGATCCATTGTTTCAACCAATAATATTTAAGTTGAGGGACCACCTAAATTTGCCCCTAGGACAATCAATAATTTCTTAGAGGTGCCACTCAACGAGGAGAGTGAAAAAGAGAAAACGAAAGGAAAAAGTAGGAGAGAGAGAGGGAGAGAGAGAGGGGGGTTTGGGTTTGTGGGCGTAAAGGAGTGGATGCAAGGGGGTTCGGGTTAGTGGGTGTTGGGTTGATGTTGGAGTTTTACATGTAATATGAGGTCATTTTGTGGGGTGTCTAATTGTTTGAGACTTCGATCCCAAACCCACAAAAAAATAAAAATAAAAAATTTATATTATTTTGGCCTTTTCTTCTATGTAGCTCTCACTTACTTTATAGACCCAACCATTTACTCTATCTTCACCCACTGACTCCCTCTCTCTAGCTTCTTTCTTCGTTGGCCATCCCTTATGCCTTACATTTAGCCTCTCGTCAACCTCTCTCTCTTCTCCAACATTGGTCTAATTAACTCGTCTTGGTGTTACAATTTTTAAAATTTAGAATATAGTTTAAGAGAACCTTCAAAGTTGTCCTCAATGGTTGGTGAGTATACTCCTCACACAATTGTTTAGGATTCAACTCTTGGGGTCAAGCCATAAGAAAGAAATTTCTTGTGAATTCCTTAGCCCTAACATGGATGGCCTGTCTTTAACAAGCCCCGAAAGGGAATTAGTCGAGCTACGCATAAACTGGTTCGAACACCCCTTACTGTTGAACCAATAAATAAGTATTAAGTAGAGAAATAAAAGAAATCAAACCAAGTTAGACAAAAACATATGGACAAATGAATTTTTTTCTGGTTTTTTTTTGGGTATTTATATTCACAACCAATAAACACGTGCTATGCATGAGAAGTTAAAAAAAGGAAAAAAAATCATTAAAAAGATTTCATAGCATAAATTCACCTTGAAATTTATTTCTTTGGATTAACATATATTATGAATAATTAAAACAGTCATAGGAAGTTACTTTATTTATTTGTTTGTACGAAAAAATATTTAGAAATATCTAAACTATTTTTAGCTATGAAAATTATAATTAAGCACTATTTCAACATTTTCTTTTATAAAAATAAAAAAAAGTTTGGGAGCTATTTTAGTAAATCTACTTTTTAAGAGTCCTATTCCATCAGACCCATAGTGTTTTGTAATATTCCATTAGGTCTTATTTCATACTAAAAGACCGAAAGACCCACAAAAAACATGCGCCTATCCTTTGAATGAAATAACGGTCTCTCTCTTCCCCTCTTTTCTTGCAAAAAAATCACGCACAATATCTCCACCATTCCAAAAATCCAAAATCGTATTCCAAATCGTCTCAACACCCAGCAGACTCTCATTGTTCTATCGTTGCATCGTCTTCTTCGTTATCCTTACGCTGTCAGTCGCCAAAATCGTGGAAGTCACCATTGTTGAACATCCGTAAGTTCCATCTTCATCAAAATCACTATCGACGACCATTTGTGACAATGCAACCATCAAAATGGGCAAAAAAACGTAAGTAATCTCATCATTCTTGTATGTAAACCCTAAATCTCTTCTTCAACAAACAACATTGTGAACTTTTACAAATATCTCTTGTTTCTATTCATACAATATATGGAACTTTATATTGTTATTGTTCATGCCCTAATCATTAATCTGAACCCCTCAATCCCAATCCCTAATTATATAGGTTTTTTTCACTCAAAAACATTACAGTGGCCATTATGTTGTGTTAAAATCTGTGAACATTCAAATGTATTGAAAGATGTTAGGCCAATCAAATTGTTTTAGATGTTATTGTTGTTGTTGTTGAAAGATGTAAACATTCACATGAAATTGAAAATTGTTGGGCAAGTAAATTGTTTCAGTTGTTATTGTTGTTGATGTTGAAAGTTGTGAACATTCACATGATGAAAAATTTTGGGCCAATCAAATTGCTTAGGATGTTATTGTTGTTGTTGTTGAAAGATGTGAACATTCACATGGATTGAAATTGGCTTTACATAATCTGTGCATTGTCATCCAAATTAGTACTGTGAATGTTCACAACATCCTTTGATTTGTTTGGGTTAACATTCGCATGTTCTTGAAAGTTGTTCATAGTTATATAAACACACATTGATTTTTACGCACGCACACACAAACACTATGCACATTATGTTTTTGCTGACACAGTGAACATCCATATCCATGGACAGATGTGGATATTCACATCCATGCACACAAATATGGATATTCACACACATGCACACAATTGTGAACATTCACATCTATGCCAATGTTGTGAATGTTTACATCTGTGACACTATTCTAATCACATGAGTTTTTTCTTTTCTTTTTTTTTTTATGCTTGATTTTGCAGATATTGCACTGAAGAAAATCTCAAAGCGAAAAAGAGATGAGTACCATGTCAAGGAAGAAAACCCACATGCAAATACTAGCAGCAATGTTGACATGCCGCATGTCAACTATAGATCTAACATGATCGAACTGGTGAAATTAATGAAAAGCACCAAATTCACACAAGCACAAATCGGTTGCATGTGGCAAACACCTTTCTGGCATTTAGATGCATTGAGAAATAGTGAGATCGACCTTGACAAATGCATAGAGTACGATGATGTTGTTGGGCATGTCCTACAAATGTACAAGACTTCAAAAAAATGCCTTCTACATTAGGAAGAAGAAGATGAACATACACGACAGCGATATTAAGTTGATTTTTGGTGTGGATTGTGGCACCAAACCAATAAACATATCATATGGTGCGAAACCAAAGACTCGCATTATAAACAAAATGTGCAAAAATGTCAGCCGGTTGACTTCAAAATGGATACGCACCCTTTTGATTGAGGTATTCAAAGGCAAAAAAAAAAGATGACAACGAAGAAGTCACCCGACTAGTCTTCATGTATGCTTGCCAGCCAAAAACTTTTTTTCTTGACAAGCGGCGAGACAATAAGATAGGGCTACTACATACATATGGTCCCATTGGAAAGCATGCAAGATTATAATTGGGCCAAACAAATTAGAACAACACTGACATCCTCTATTTCCAAAAACGACAAAAAGCTGGCAAAGGTCACTGGCTGTGTCATGTTATTGATGGTAAGTACCCTTATTCTCAAATATTAACATTCACATGTTCTTTAAGTGTTGTTTCTCTGTCCAACTATGAACATTCACATCTGTGCCACTGATGTGAATGTTCATATTTACTTCTGCTTTGCTGTTACACATGTGCCACTATTGTGAATGTTCACATTCACTTCTGCTCTACTATTGTGAATGTTCACATCTGTTGACATTGCTTTGCAAAGGCTAAATAACATATGTCTTTGTCGTTTTATTAAAGTACTAGTTATGTGAACACACAACCATCCTACAACCCCACAAGCCCAATGCCATTTCTCATTGTGTCAAGTGGGACCTGACTGCTTTACAGAAGAAGATGAAATCCACGTCTTTGGCTGATCTTGGTTTTAATGAGGTATGACCTTCAACTATTGTTCAAAAGATTCACATCATGACACCACCCAAATATGTACGTTAACTAACATAACTTTTTCATTTTAGGTTAATGCCGATGAACTCTTTGCAACCCAAATAGAATTCCAAAAGTTCAAGCGTATAACATTGAAGATGGAGCCCGAATGTGATGAACCAGCCACTACATCTCTCTAAATTTCCCGGGGAGGGAGTTGACCAAAATGACAGTGATAAGGACATTTACATTTCCTTTAGCAGCCCACCTGACAAGCACAATCCAACCAGACATCATCGATATGCTTGTCAAAGAAAATCGGAAGGCTTGGGGCATTATAAGGCAGTGTGAAGCAAAATACAAACACCTTGAATTCTTATAGGAGTTAAAGGCAAGAGTGATAGCTGATCTTGAAGATAAACTGTTCAATCAGTCAAGCCCACATAACATGAATAGTGAAATAAAAAAGTGCATAAAGTAGAAGGATGCAGAAATTAAGCGCTTAATGCAGTTGGTAATCGACTTAGAATGCGAGAAAACAGTTCTTCAAGACCTTTACGATGATCAGTCAATCCACATTGTCACACAGGCCAAGGTGCAGAAGCAACCCCCGCCCCAATGCAACACAATCTCAGCCTACCTTCTAGAGTGAAGTGTATCAAGGAAAAAGATCGAAAAGAGCACCGCTTGCCTGACTTTTAGTACCCAGACTTACCTGGCCAAAAAAAAAGAGCATGATCGAGGTCCAAACCAGCCCCATATAGTCTACATGGTTGAGATGTGAACAAATATTCGCCGGCGAAGCACCCAAAAAAATTATTGACATTGACCAACAAGTTCAAAGTCTGGAGCATGATGTCCAAACACGACAAGCAAAAAGTCCAGACTTTACAAAAGAGTAAAGGCGATGAGTAAGTGACTATACAAACACTTAATGTGAACATTCACCTTCCATAAATGTGAATATTCACATATATGCTTATTGATTTGATTTATCCAATTATGTGCAATGTTAATAATCATATTGGTTTACTAAAAATGCACAGGTTGCTTGTGTGGAAAGAAGACTTGAAGTCTACATGCGTGTATTTTGATGACATTGTGTACCTTATCAAGGAGGAATTGAAAAAACTATATGCTCGTTGCTTACCCTCCTCTTTTAATTTCTCAAACTTTTCATGGAACCCTACCACAGTTGGCTCGTAAGCACAATCACCAAAAGTACTAACCAGGTGGTCCCTAAATCCATTATCAATAACCGTGGTGAGCCGATGGGAACACCTTCGGCATCGCTTCTAATAAACCAAGATTACTGTCCGAAATAAAAGTAATCTGATGCTTACCATCAACAACATTCCCAAGTTCATGCAAGAACCATGACCAATTAGTCGTGTTCTCTAAATCAACAATCGCAAATGCAATAGAGAATAGACCTACAACACAACACCATCAAACAACTGATCACAATATTCCAATGTGAATATTAACATAAGTAGTTTACAAAAACACTATAAAGCAAACAAAGTATGTGAATGTTCACACTATGTAATGGTCAATCATATATCTACACTAAGTCGCTCAACATGAATATTTACATGGATACATGGATACAAAAAATACTAACCATTGTTTCCATCTTTCGCTGTTGTCGCAAGTAGTTGGCCTTTGTACTTTCCTTTGAGAAACGTTCCATGCAGGAATAACAAGGCTGACAAGAATTGTACCCAAAAATACACGCAGCGAATGATACAAAGAAACAACAAAACTGTTGACTACTCACGTCATAGTCAATATTGACATAACTCCCTGAATTGTAACTCATCACAGCATTCGAATACCACCGCAGCTGGTCAAACGATAATGAGTGATCTCCATGAATAACAACATTTGTTTTCTCCCTCCTATAGACGTCCCCGAACGTCTTGGGAAAGAATCTCATTTTTTTCTTCTGTGGGTTTACTATAGTTCAGGACTCAACATGTCACAGTTCTTAATTTGAACCAAAGAGTCCAAATCCGGCAAATCGTTTTTTTGAAAATAGATTTTTTGTAAAGAAGTGTCAAACATGGACTGCTTTGCCAGATACAGAGTCGCCACCTAAATATTTTTTTAATGGGGGAATTTAGGAAACCCTGACTCGGTGCCAAAGACCACGTGTCCGTCATCACCAAAGTTGCCTCGGCTCGGGAACTTGGGTACGATTGGGAAGGTCAACTATGAGCACCCCCTCTCGCCCGATCTGAAGATCGGCCTCTACTAACCGTGATATCTTATTTTGAAAACATTATGCATTCCTATTCTGGTTATTAGCCTAGATTTACTACGTGATACACACAGCAAAACAAGTATAGACTAGATCGCCTAATTTGGAATAAAGCATTGCATATCCGTTCGTTTGGAAAACGTTTTGAGATTTTGCTACTCGCAAGTAGGCTAAAACACGGATTTCAAGGAGTTGTCCCAACTCAAGCAATCTAACCTTCACCCACAGGCATTGAGGCAGTAAAATCACATAAACAACTAGCCACATGGTAAGCATGCTGTCATGTTAGCATTTACACTCATGCGAGATGCTAAAGCATAAATACTTACATCGTACTCCGTGCCAAAACAATAAACTAGTTAGTAATCATGCATGATTCCTAGTTCATGTTAAAATGGCTAATGCGTCACATGCAAAATGCAACTAAGATAGGCTCGGCTATTCTACAATGGCATGCGAAATGCAACACTTAACATGTATTCAACTTGGAATTGAAATACAATGCAGTTAATATGATGCGTCGAGCCCGGTGCATACAATACGTATGAATGATGCAAACATGCATAGCATAAGGATGCTAAATTAAATATGACCTAATACTAACCATCGAAAGCAGGTAAGTAAAAAGGAGAAAGAAGTGGGGGTTGGAAGGCATGCACACACGCACCCACACTTATTACAAATTTGCCCTTGCTCGGAGGGACCGAAAGAATAATACAATTAATTAACCTACAAGCTAATTAATTATTACAGACTAATTAATTAATTAACAAATTAATTAATCCAATGAAAGCAGTAAACAGCCTCGGGAAGAGGGTCCAATGCATGCGCGCTCGGTTCCGCTCGGAAGTCACTGCCATGCACAAGATGCCTCTACTTTGACTGTCCTAGCCCTCTGAAGACTGCACAAGCCCCAGGATATGCTCTCTGCACACTGTGGAACACCACCGGCTAGAAGGAATGGCCACTGCCATAGAGAATGGTCACCAGCCACAAATTGAGTTGTCGGCCACTTATGGATGGCCGGTCGGCACTAAAGATGGCCGGCCGGCCAAATCTTCCTGCAGAATCTGTTTTGACAGCAACAGAGGGCAAAACAAAGCATGGCAATACATTTCAAGCAATGTATGCACCAATCACACTCCTTATCATGTGTATGACTCAAAAGAGGATGGGCCTCAATTCTCGAACCACCAATCGCGCATTTCCATGCATGATGGCTCAAAGAATCAAGTGTGCATTTTAATTTCAAATGCAATGCAAACCAAATAAGCAAACAAAGGGGCTTTCAACCTCTATCATGGCTTGATCAAGAGATGAAAGATGCATGCAAATGCAATGCAACCTAAGTATGTTAACTAGGCATGCAACATGAGCGTATGGGAAGCATGCAAGGCATATAACAAGCATGCAAGTTGAATGAGCATACAAGGTACAATGCCAACACACAAACATGCAAAACATATGGCATGTTAAGCAACCAAAACAAGGAGGAGAATGCATGCCAAATGCAACACCATTTCAACATGCAACAACATGTCATAAGCTAAGCATGCAACAACATGCCAAGGGATGGACTTAAACTAAATTAGGCCCTTAAACAAGTCTAAAACAAGGCCAACATGCTCAATAATGGAGGCTAAAACACATACCAATAGACATGCATACAAGGTCCAAGACTTGGGCATAAAAGAGAGACTTTTAAGCACACTTGAAAGGATGCAAACATGGATGCAAGGCATACATGGAAAGCTCTGAAATCATGTTAGTGATGGTGCCAAACCAAGCAAGCAAGACAAGCCAAACATGCAACCAATGGTCCAAAGCCTAAGGCAAGCCAAGGAGGTATTGAACTACCCTTAACAAAACCAAACATGGCATGAATTGAATGACCAAAATTAGAGGTTTAGTATGTTAAAACAAAGCTAAAAACACAGTGACATGGCATCCTAGGGGGCCTAAACATGATGGCATGCATGAAGGCCTAAACATGAAGCATGAGATGACAACCTTATAAAGCATTAAAGGGACATCAAATGCAAGCATACAAGCACATCATGAGGTCTGAAATAACATGCCAAGTGGTTCCAAACCATTGAAACAAAGCAAGGATGGCATGCTAGAGGGGCCAATGCTTAAGGCATACAAGAGGGATTACATGGTGGCTATACAAAGCAAAGCATGGATGACCCAAACAACCAAAAACAGTCCTCAAGCACACTAAATCATGCACAAAAACTTCACAAAGATGAGCCAAAATCATGCTAAAACAAAGGTCAAAGCTTAAAGCATGTTAAGGCCTAAACATGGCATTACAAGGCATGTATGCTAAGCAAGCATGCTGTACCAAAACCAACTCAAAACAGTGCTAAATCATGACATAATAAGCACAAAAAATAGCTAAGGCATGGTCAACATACACTTAAACATGGTGCTCATTAATGAGGCAAAAATGGCCCTTTTCAAGGACAACAATGGGAGGGGGGGCCCTCTCCTTCTTGGGATCTCAAGGCACCATCCTCACCACTGAAAGAGATTTCAGTGGTGAGGAGGCCCAAACACAATGGTCCCGGAGCTCACCAAAATGGCACAAAATGAGGGCCAAACAAGCCATAAGAGAGGTCAAACAACCTCAAACAACAAAACACCCTTAAACAACTATTTAGAGTAAGCAAAAACAAGACTTTTATATGTTATATGCTAAGCTCAAAAACAGATGCAAGATAGGTAAAAACACTATGCAAAAATGGGGTATTTAAAGGTAAAGTCCTTACCCCTGAAGACCTCCTTCAAGAACAGCACTCCAGTTATTTCCTTGGCTCCAAACCAGTCTAAAAACTTCAAAAACAAGCCCCTAATGCCTCAGCAATCAAGGTAACGTGTGATGGTGGGTGTTTGTGTGCAATACTAAGGTTAAACACACACAAATACAAGAGAGAGAAAGGTATAGATATAGGATAGAGACACAACTCAAACCCTAAAACCAGAGCTCTCTTAGAAAATGTTGTCTTTTTTTTGTAACCCTAATGGAGGAAGGAGAGGCTCCCTCTTATAGGAGATTCAATCTTGCAAGCTTACAAGACAAGCTAGCCAAGAGGGAAATCCCTCCATACACGTGTATGGAGGGGAGCAAAATGCATGCCAGCTAGCACAAAATATCTGCAAAAGCAGATGCACAGTAGTCGGCCGGCCAAAAATACAATTGACCAAAAAAAGATAGCCGGTCGGCCATTTACAGTGCCGGTCGGCCAAACATTTGGCCGGTGGCAATAAAACACAGCTGGTGGCCTCAAGCCATGGCCGGTGGAGTGTGGGGATGGCCCACAAGCCATTCCCTGCCCCTCCAAGGCAAAACACAAGTGTTTGGTGCAAAACCAGACACAAAACAAGTCGAGTCGAGAGGTCCTAAGGCAAGGCACGTAGCCGAGACCTCCGGGAAGTCAGGACGAACACAAACATGGATGATCATCGAGTGTTCAAACAGTGACGTCCAAGTCTTGAAGACGGTCAAAAATGGGGTGTCTACACCTCCACACCCAACCATACCACGTGGTAACTCACATCTAGCCCATAATCCCTCTTCAAAATAGTCACCACCTCACACGGCCGACTCAACGGTTTGTCTCTCACAATTTCAGTTATAGTACTCGACACCAAATCAAAACTAACTCTCTAATTCTTCGATGTTCGAACTTCTGTACTATAACTATGCACATCACTGAACCTTTTGATGTAGAAAAAACCATTTGCTCGTTGTACTCTACAATATATAGCCCACAAGCAACCTCTCTCCTCGCGCATCATATACACCGCAGTAACCCTTGTAACATTTGGCCGGTGGCAATAAAACACAGCCGGTGGCCTCAAGCCATGGCCGGTGGAGTGTGGGGATGGCCCACAAGCCATTCCCTGCCCCTCCAAGGCAAAACACAAGTGTTTGGTGCAAAACCAGACACAAAACAAGTCGAGTTGAGAGGTCTTGAGGCAAGGCGCGTAGCCGAGACCTCCGGGAAGTCAGGACGAACACAAACATGGATGATCATCGAGTGTTCAAACAGTGACGTCCAAGTCTTGAAGACGGTAAAAAATGGGGTGTCTACACCTCCACACCCAACCATACCACGTGGTAACTCACATCTAGCCCATAATCCCTCTTCAAAATAGTCACCACCTCACACGGCCGAGTCAACGGTTTGTCTCTCACAATTTCAGCTATAGTACTCGACACCAAATCAAAACTAACTCTCTAATTCTTCGATGTTCGAACTTCTGTACTATAACTATGCACAGTACTAAACCTCTTGATGTAGAAAAAACCATTTGCTCGTTGTGCTCTACAATATATAGCCCACAAGCAATCTCTCTCCTCGCGCATCACATACACCGCAGTAACCCTTGTTGTCTTATTCTTGACATACGTAAACTAAAACCCACATTGGATTGCATACTTACATAAAACATCACAAAATTCTTGTGCACCTCTTACAAACCATTGTCCCACATGTGTAATACCATTTGCCCAAGGAACTGACAATAACACCTTCTCCTTATGGTGGCAAAATCTCCGGAGTGCTTCAATTTCTTCCTCACCCCCCACACATAGCGACCTAGAGCTACTCGATTGACCAATATCACTTTTCAAATCAACGACAACCTCTACATGGTGTACCCCCATTGATTTGGCAAGCAATAACATGTTCTGAAATTCTTTGTCATTGTCCAAATCACACCTATTAATCCCAAGTAGTCGACATAACAATGAAACAGAACAAGCAGACAACTTGTCCCATTTTTCACACAAACACTCCACCAAATGCGAATAACACAATGCGCGAACCACATTTATTACAGTTGCACTGCAACCATATGTGCACACTAACATCATAAAGGTATCCATCTCCTGTAAAAACACAACAAAACAAAAGTCAATAACCACGTAACAACCATACGAATAACAATACATACAATAATCCATACTATATGAACATTCACATTATGCAAACTAAATACCTATTTGTACAGTTCCACTGTTAAATCCATAATGAAAACTATCACCACCATCCTTGCACAACATAAAACATTTTACAAGTTTAAAATCACACCACCAGAATGAGGTCACAGTACACAACATGCATATAACCCTCCATAACCTCATGTTAATAAGATGTGAACATCTACATTAAGCAAGCATAAAAAACTCATCAAAAAAGCACTTGCATTACCACATACATCAAAACATAACATAAAACGAACATACATTCATACACAACGTATATGCCTATATGTACATTTTACACTGCTAAATCCAAACTCAAAATATCACCATCATTATTACCAATGAGATGTGAACATCCACATTGTTCACTTAATCCGAATTACCTCCCCATCACAGAGCCACACAAAATGCATATAAATAAAAAAAAAAGCAGAGCATCTGATCTACATACATCAAACACCATATCATCCAATCTATCACATAAATCAAAACGTAAACTGAACATGCATTCAACACCAAAATGATACTAACCTTGATCATCAAATTCTGCACTCGCCCTCTACCTTGAAAACGACTTATTTGAACCAGTTATACTCCAAACAATGTCACAACCGAACACTGTTCGAACGAGCCACAACAACAACAATGAAACCCTAGCACACCGAAGCCTTCAAACGAGCCAACAAAATTGAAACGTATCCAACCGAATCAGAATCAGAATGAAAAGCGTGAATACAACAAACTACCAAAAAAATGAAAAAAAAGAAGAAGGAAACGTCTATATCTGGATTTATCAGTAAAAATTCCAAAAAATTTATCAAAACATCATTATTAAACCTAAAATTTCATGAAATATTTAAAAAGTAGCTTTTCAAACTTAAAATTTGATGATAAATTTATCAATTAATACTTCAACTAGTAGTTGATCCATGCAACGCACATGCTATTTTTTTTTTTTTTGAAATATTTAATGGAGCAATGTATATTATAAAAGAATAATTTAAATTTAAAATTAAAATTAAAATTAAAGTATGATTTTAATTATTTATTTTGATAATATTGGTGCTATTGTTTTATAAAATTACTACTTGAATACTTATATATATTAATTTTAGTTAAATTATTTGTGCATTTTGATAATTTTAGTTCTATCGTATTATAAAAGTGTAATTATTATATAATAATTTTGTATGATATATATTAAATTATAAATAGTAAAATAAATACTCATTTTGATATTAAAAATAATAGTTAAATTAGAATAAGAATTAGTAACATAAATTTAAAAGTAATTCTAACTATTTAATTTTATTTTATATTCATTTGGAAAATAAAAATATGTAGAAATAAAAATTATATAAAATTAATTAAAAAATTAAATATAAATATGTTATAGCTGGATTATCATATAATGATTATATGATATATATATATATATATTAAATTATAAGATTGTAAAGTAAAGGAGAATTTTTTTTTAAAAAAAATCTCTGATATTAAAATTTTATAAGATAAAGGATATACAATATTTTTATAGTAGTTAAGGTCCCTCGACATTTTCACAGAGAAAATTCGACTCAAAGAAATTTTGTCTGACTCAGAGAAATATGGCCCTGACTCAGAGAAATTTTAATTTTCACAAAGAAATTTCTCTATGACCATACCAGAGAAATTTTGAAATTTCTTTATGAAATTAGATAAATTTCTTTGAGTCGGACAAAATTTCTCTGAGTCAAATTTTTTCTATGAAAATGTTGAGGGACCTTAGTTAATAAAAAAAAAAACATCTTGGATCTCTCATACTACACAAAATTGGAGAATGATGTTTCACTAATTTTCCCTAAAATAAACACTCTTAATTATATTAAAATATCAACTATATAAAAAAGAGAAAAAATTGGCCTAAGGTCTCTCATCTACTTTTGATAAAAGGAGAGGTCCAAAATAATATGTTTTGATGGCTAAGGTCCCTCAAATTTATTTTAGGTTGTAAAGTACCTAAATTACCCTTCTTTTATAACATAAATTTGTTTGAATCTTATATTGTTGACTTCATGGTGAGATTTTGAAAACTGAATTCGCAGGAGAGATCTTGTCGAAGATTGTAGTGGAGTTGACGAGAAATTTGTTTCAATATTATATTGTTGACTTCATAGTGGAGATTTCGTCGGAGATTTCAGTGGAGTTGACGAGAAAGATTGCTACGATCGTGTAGATTTCGTCGGAGATTTCAGTGGTGTTACAGTGTGTTGATCGCGTAGATTTTCAGTGGAGTTAAATCAGGTTTGTTTTCAATGGAGATTCCACATGCATTTTGATTTTTGTTTTGAATTTTTGTTTAGAGAGAGGCCAGCTTGATAGAGTTGATTTTTATTTTTGGAAATAATTTTTGATTCTTTGTTTTTTGATCAATTTCAAAGAGTGTTGACAGTGTGTTAATCACATAGGTTTTTTAGTGGAGTTGAATTAGGTTTGTTTTTTATTTAGATTCCATATGGATTTTGATTTTCGTTTTGAATTTTTGTTTAGAGATAGGCCATCTTGATAGAGTTGATTTTTATTTTTGGAAATAATTTTCCATTCTTTGTTTTTTGATCAATTTCAAAGAGTGTTAATAGTGTAGTTGATTTTGATGTTTAGAGTTCATTTTTCGTGCTCTGTTTTTTATCAACATGCTAATCAATGATAAGTTTTGTTCTATGTTTTTTCAAGCCAGAGAAATTTTATTTTCTGCACTTTTGTTGGTATAGGCCAGAGAAAATTGTAAGTTTGTTATTATAATCCAACGAAAATCACAGAGAAAATTATAAGTGCATATGGACGTATTATTAGAAGTTTCTAATGTAGATAGAATCTGAGAAAGTGAATATAAGTTCATAAATTTCTCTGGACTTTTATTTGTAGTTCAGAGAAAATTATAAGTTTGTTACTCACTTTCAGTTTGTAGTTCAGAGAAAATTATATGTTTGTAGAAGATGAATAGAAGTTTTTGTTTCTCTAAGCAAAAGTTATTTTTTGTGTTTTTTCTTTCAGTTTAGATAGACAATGCAGTGTTTTTTGTTATCTTGAAGGTGTATATAAGTTTGTAAATTTCTCTGAATTTTTCAATGAGTGCAATATTGCAGAATGACGCATAGAAAATTGTTAGCTTGTAGTGAGGTGAAAATCACAGAGAAGCCTATAATTTCATAACAGATATTCTGTGTGATTTTTTTCTATGATTGTGTTTAATAGTTAGCAGTAAATTTCTCTGTAATTCTCTCTAGATTCATTAAGTTTCTGTGATTTTGTTTTTTGTTATATTGAAGGTGAATATAAGTTTGTAGATGTCTTTGGACTTTTGTTTTAAGTCCAGAGAAAATTATAATTTTTAGAAATTTCTCTAGACTTTTATGTTGTTCTTGTGAAGTGTTTTTATGTTAAACAAATTATTTTTCTTGTTTTTTCTTTCAGTTTCAATGGACAGTGCAGTGTTGTTGCTGTGCAGATATGGAAATGATACTATTGTCATTAATGTTTCATGCGAATTGAATTTTGAGGAATTGGTTGGCATTTTGTGTAAAACATGGGAGAATTTAAAACCTGAGAGTATGTGTATTTCATATTCTATTGTGGGCCATCCGAATTGTATGGTTCGAAATAATATTGATTTTCTGAATATGTTGAGGGTTGTTTGTGCACATGGTGTTGATATAGTTGATGTTTCAGTTACTAGATGTAGTACTTCTGATGAAGATGATGAAGTGGGGTCTAATTGGGTAGATGTTGTGGATGGTGAGTGTGATAGGCTGGTGGATATTGAAAGGAATTCACTCTCTAAGTTTTGTTCTCACCAAGAAAAGGTGTTATTGTCAGCTGGTTGGCGAAATAATATTACGAGTGTTGGACAAAAGTTTGAGGGTGGTGTGGTTGAGTTCTGTACTTTTTTATGCAAGTATGCTATTGAGGTTGGTTTTCAGTTTACGTATGTTAAAA
Organism: Camellia lanceoleosa; assembly: GCA_025200525.1. Taxonomy (NCBI): domain Eukaryota; kingdom Viridiplantae; phylum Streptophyta; class Magnoliopsida; order Ericales; family Theaceae; genus Camellia; species Camellia lanceoleosa. The sequence continues at coordinate 163,229,830 of CM045763.1, read as the reverse complement.
ATGACAAGCTAAGGGTTATGGCAGAATGTGCATATAAGGAATCAAGGGGATGTATGTGGCGTGTACATGCTTCAATTGAAAAAACAAATGGGTTCTTCTACATAAGGACTTTGAACAATGAACATACGTGTGGTATGGCGGTTCATACGAGTAAACACGCTTGGATGACTTGTAGCTTAGTTTCTGGGCTGATACTTAAAGAGGTAAGTGGAAAACCTTTAACTCGTCCAGTGGATGTTGTCAAAGAAATGAAAGACAAGTATGAGGTCTCAATCAGTTATAACTGTGGTTGGTTAGGTGTTGAAAAAGCAAAATGTAGTACATATGGGAATTCTTGTTTGTCATTTGATCAATTACGGTGGTATTTTGATGAGGCATTGAAGAACAATCCAGGTAGTCGTTTTGAGTTAGATTTTGAAGATAACAAGCGTTTTAAAAGAGTGTTTGTAGCTTTTCATGCATGCATTGCTGGTTTCAAATATTGTCGGTCATTGCTTTTTCTTGATGGAACATTTTTTAAAGGACGATACAAAGGAGTTATGCTTGCTGCAACGGGAAAAGATGGGAATGAAGGTAATTGTAAATATATCTAATTTTATCTAAGTATGTGAATTTTCTATACATGTAGGAATTTAGTGAATGTGATTTTTCTCTGACACTTTGAATTTTCTCTGGTTTTGGCCACTGTGTGGATTTTCTATGGTTGTGGCCACTGTGAGAATTTTCACTGGATTTTGGTCAGTGTGTGAATTTTCTTTGGATGTTGTCATTGTGTGAATTGTATCTATAGGTGGTCACTAAGTGAATTTTCTCTGGATATTATGATTGTGTGAATTTTCTCTGTAGTTGGTCACTAAGTCAATTTTCTCTGGATGTTGCCAATGTGTGAATTTTCTCTAGAGTTGGGCACTAAGTGAATTTTCTCTAGATGTTGGTAGTGTCAAATTTCTCTGGTTGTTTATTGTTCTATTTTTCTCTGCATGTGTATATCTAATATGCTTGTTCCTATTTGTTTTGTAGGTTTTTTTCTGTAGCTTTTGCTGTTGTTGATGCTGAGAATAAAGACAATTGGTGTTCGTTTCTTGAACATTTATGTGGAGTATTGGGATCAGAAAGGGTGATAAGTTTCATATCAAATCGACATTGTGTTATTGTGAAGGGAATTGCTAGGTTTTTCCCTAACTGCTTTCATGGATTTTGTCTTAAACATCTAAAGGGAAATTTTAGGGATAAGTTGTCATATAGAAACACAAATTTGGTTAGGGAGACGATTGTGTCCAAGTTTTCAGAATGTGCATATGCTCCAACAAAGGCATTATTTCATTTCACGTTAAATGAATTAAAAAGTGAGGGAGGAGACATTGTGAGTGTTTTCTTGAGAAGTTTACCATATGAAAATTGGAGTGATGCATATTTTGCGAGGAAACATTATGGTGAGATGTATTCAAATGTTGCTGAGTCATTCAATTCATGGATACGAGAAGCTCGGCACTTGCCAATAACAAATTTGGTGGACATGATACGGTTACAAATCATGAGTATGAAGTCTGATAGGAGGATGCTCTCGAGTAAATAAAATAAAGTTCTGTGTCCTCGTATGGATAGTGTATTGGAGAAGTCTTTTTTGGATTGGAGGACATGAAATGTGAGTTTATCATCTGATAATGTCTTTGAAATGCATTGTTTTCCTTCGATTATGATTGATCTTGGGTTGAGAACTTGTTCATGTCGAAAATGAGAAATAAATGGGTATCCATGTCAACATACTGTTACTGCAATTTTTAGGAGTGGAAAGAATTTGAATTCATTTGTTGAACCATTTTTTCATGTTGATATGTATCGTCAAGCATACTCGTTTTCGATTGGCCCAGTTCCAACTGTTGAAAAACCTGTGTGTAGCATTGAAGATGCTATGATTTTACCTCCATTTAGCAAGAGACCAGTTGGGAGGCCGAAGAAGAACAGAATTGCTTCTACTGGAGAGTTTAAAAGGGTGATTACGTGTAGTCGTTGTGAGAGTATTGGTCACCATAATAAGAGGACATGCAAGGAGCCTTTGTTAAATAGTTGAGGATTATACATTTTATTGATTGAATAATACATTTGATGATTACTTTGTGCATTTTGTTTTGTGAAATGTATTTTTTAAACAGTGTATATAATAATATCAATCAAATTCATCCAGAAAAATTTTGCAATATTAGTTAAAGTGTGCATTGTGTTTGTTGATATATACTATAGGCAGTGGGTTTGTAATACCTGTCAAATTCATCCAGAGAAATTTTCCTATGGCAGAGAAAATTATGTGTATTGTGTTTTGAAACTTCAAATTCATCTACATAAATTTGACAATAGCAGAGAAAAGTACTATGTGGATTGTGTTTTTTGAATTTGATAATTGTTTTGTACTAACACAGTACATTAGAGATTGCATGATCATATAGACACATTCTTTGACACGATATGAGTTAGATTTCTCTGTGAATTTCTAGTAACTTCATATCAGTCATTTCAAGAAATGTGCACACCAGACAAAGCATACACAAAATTATTGCACTAAGTACAACCAAGAAACAAAATTAAGCTCTTTTGAAATTTCTCTGAGTTGAGAATTTCTCTAGACCAGGGAAGAATTTCTCTGGACTCACTTTAACTCAGAAATTTTTGTCAAAACCAGAGAAATTTTCCTCACCAACCCGGAGAAATTCCTCATCTCCAAATCACTCAACCCAGAGAAATTCACAACTCAAAAATTCCATTTTCTATCACCATTCAAATCCGTCAATTTCATCTAGAGAAATTTTCCACTATTAGAGAAAACTATCTGGGCATTGTGTTTTGAAATTTGAAATTCATCCAGTGAAATTTTCCAGTGGTAGATAAAATTATTGTGCGCTTTGTGTTTTATTGAGTTTGATGATTATTTTGTACCAACACAAAGTATTACAGATTACATGATCATATAGGCATCCCCTTGGAACGATACAAGTTAAATTTCTCTGTGAATTTCTGGTAATATCATACCAGAGAAATTTCTGCAGACAATTTTCTCTGTGTGGATTGTGTTGACAATCACAATAAAATATATATATTTAACCATCGATAGGTATGAAATTTACATTAGTCGAAATAAAAAAAAAATGAAATTTTCATTAGTCAATAAAGGATATATATATATATATGTCAAGCATCATCATTCCTTCAATGTATCAACAAAAAACTGAATGGTTAATACTGTATGGATATATACATATATGTGAGACAACTTTCTCTGTGTGGATATGTACATTGTCTTCCTTTCACTAGTTTCACTATTGCATTTTTTGGTTCTTCTGGAGGCATTTCAATTGGTTCAGTCCATGACCGGTCAACTTCGGTCACAAATCTCTCTATGAGTTCTACCCTCATCAACCTTATCTCTTGTGTGGACAATTTGGAGCTGATAGGTTCATGCTTGCTATGTTATTTCATTATATAGCAAACAAAGAGGCCACAATCCAAACTGCATACAAATTATATGTATGGTTAGTTTTAAGAAACATGCAAATTAGATTATCTTAATTATAGATGTATGAAACTTACGAATCACTTTCTTGTTGTGGAGCATTGTTGACATACTCAAAGTCATAACTTGTGTTTTGTGAGTTTATCAATTTGAAAGAGGGTTGTGATTGAGCGTCTCTTTCAAGGCAAGCTTTCAAAAAATTCTCCACATAATCTTGTTGAAAAAAAAAAAAAATTAAATAATAGAGAAATTTACGGACAAATCAATGGGATTCTATGAAAATTATCATCACATAAAGATTATGATGGGTCAGAGAAATTTGCACTCGTTATCAATTGTTTTGCATCTTTGACATATTTGTCTTCTACATCATCACTCCTTGGCCTCAGCGAGTTATAGAACCTCCATAAATTGTCTTGTTTGTCCAGGACAAGCAAGGTCCAGTGATTTCCATGTGTGGACTTCTCATTACCTCCAGTATTTATTGGGAAATGGAGGAACTTGTAGTTCCTCAATGCTGTTTCGATATGCTTTTCAAATAAGGACACTCAAAAAGATTGATTTTCTATCATCTTGATGAAATTCTTTGTTTAGAGAAAATCAAAAAATGGTTTTGTTATGACTAGTGACACAACTAGCCACAGAAAATTAGACTAGTGACACAACTGGCTTCAAGAAGTATCTTAAAAAGAGAAAGTAATAAGTAAATTCCAAAGAAAATCAAATAAAATAGTAGTAACATACTAAGCTCATGGATGTGAAAAAAAATGAGGTTGGTTGTTGTCTTTCTCTCATTTGGTCGGCCAAAAGGATCTGTCCATAGCCATCAATGACCTGAAAAATATGATTTATAATTGTAATATTGGTTTATAAAGGCTGATGGAACATTGTAGAGAAATTTTGATGAAAGGAAAAGACTTACATTGTTGGCAATTTTTTTTTTGCTTTATTAGGTTTCTAATGTCTTCGAAGGTAATGAGATTCAACTCACTTGTCCAAATTAAAGCCCTACAAGATGACAAAAAATGGATTTAATTGTTGTTAATGCAATATAAGTTTGTAATTTGTTGTTTGTTATCTTTTATTTTGTTTGTTGTACTTACTCAAGTCCAGATACATTTGATATGTGCTGCAAGATGTCTTTTACATAATCTTTTATCAATCTTGAAATCGGAACAGTTTGTGGAAAGACCCAAGATTTTCTGATGTTTATAGGTTGAGACAAGACATACGCATCAGCATCAAGCACTTCTTTGTCCTTCGTGCTTTGCTTAGCTTGCTTTGCAGCTTGTTTTGAAGCTCTAGTCACTTTCGCAACTTTGGGATATTGAAATTGTGGATCGTGCTGCTTTTCTTTCCTTTCTTTTGCCTTTAAATTTTTTATCATTGACGTCGGATCTTTTTTAACTGTAGACAGTGAAAATATTAGTAAAAGTGAAATTTCTCTGAAGTAACAGATGATATTTCAATATGTAAATTTTTTTGATTCAATATTTTCCAGTTGCCATAGACTTTTGTCTTTTGTTTTGGTTGTTCTTTGTGTGCCATTTGTTCTTGTTGGGTTGTTGGTTGTTGTTCTACTTGCATTCCAACTATACACAATGAAAATCAAACAAGCCCAAAAAATGGAATAAGAAAATAGACAGAGAAAATGAAATGAGCAGTAGAAATATAACTAATGTGTTCAGAGAAATATAACTTCTAGAGAAAATTACCAATGACATAGAAAATTATAATAAATAGAAATTTCTCTGAGTTATGTTGACACAAGGACATAACTTTTTGTGGCTCAAGATTTTCACTGACCTTGTGGTTGAAGTTGTGTTGGTGTTCGGTATGGTTGTGTTGCTAGTTGGACGGATAGTTTTTGAACTTGTTCATGCAATTTAGCATTTTCAGTTTCAAGCTCTGAATTTGAATACCTTAATTGTTGAATTGTTTTTGTATCGTCTTCTTTTTCAACCTCCAACATCCTTAGTTTCATTTGGATTGTGCTTTCTTTTTCTTGAAGTTCTGAGTTAAGTGATGTCAGGGTTCTTATGCAATATCCTTTTCAGCAAGTAATTTAATCCAATTTCTCTCTTCTTCTTTTTTAGATTGAGAAAGTGCCTTCAGTCTTTGACGTAGATCAGCAATTTGGGCATTCTTTGATTCCTCAAATTCTTGAGACTGATGCATTGTTGAGCCACAAATGCTATCACGGTGTTGGTCCATCGGCTCATTACGTTCTTCTTCATCACTTTCCTCCTTGTTTTCTATTTGCTGTTCATCTTCTTCTTCATCTTCTTGATCACTGTCTTCTTTTTGTGTTCATTTTGTTCTTTGTCTTCTGTTTTTATTTCTTCACTTTCTTCTCGGGCTTCTTCTTCTCCACTGCTTGCTTGATCTTCTTGTCCATTGCTGGTTTCATATTCTTCTATGTTTGTTGCCTTCTGCCTTTTCATTCCCTCCTTCTTCAGATGGATCTTGTAATGTCTCATTGAATTTGACAATTGCCTTTTTTGATTCTTTCTTTGTCTTTTTGCCAAGACAAAACTCCTCTGATGGGTTTTTGACTAGCTGCTTGTTATCTATCTGTAACAGGAGACTCTTTTATTAGAGAAATGTTACAAAATTCACTGCGAGAAAAAATTCAAATAAGGAAAATAAAATTCATCTAAATGATACTAATGGAAAACAAACTTTAGAGAAAATTGTATGGGCCAGAGAAAATTAGAGACAATGAGTTAATTTTATGAGGCAGAGAAAATTATGAAACAAGGAACATAATTTAGATATCAGAGAAAATCAATCAAGGCATATAAGTTAATGTTTGACTATAATTGTGTTAGAGAAATTTGGATTCCAGAGCAAATTCATTAGAAGGGTAGAAATAAACAGTGTTTATCAAAGATGCAAGGCACATAAGTTATGGGCAGAGAAAATTACACACAAGGAGATAAAATTTTATGGGTCAGAGAAAATTATGAAACAACCAACATAATTCAGATATTAGAGAAAATCAATCAGGGCATAGAAGTTAATGTGTTACAATTGTGGTCAGAGAAATTTGGATGGTAGAGAAAATTGATTACAATGGCAGAAATAGACCAGTGGTAACCAAAGAATAAAACATAAATTAATAGTTCAGAGAAAATTGATCTTAATCAATCAATGCACAAGGAGGGAAACAAAGCAGTGGTCAGAAAAATTTTGGAATTTCACTAAGATTTCAATAGCGATAGGAATCTAACCTATCGAAGTGCAAGAGAGTGGACTGGTGTCTTCTGCAGCTGTTTCGTCAAGGTTTGCAGGTTCCACTTGGCACATCTTGGGAAGTCAGTTGTGTTACTGTCTTTTGAGTCAATGATAGTTACATGTTCACATAGCCAATACTGTGATGAAAATTAAAGTAAATAAAATTTTCTAAACGCACAAATTTGTAAGTATGATAATTGCAAATTTGAATGGATATTATACTTACCAGCAATGCAATGACACGCCCCGTAACTTTTTCTGGAGTTTTGTGCAATGCTATGATAGAATCAATCAATGTTGATGTGATTGCTTTTGGCCAATCATACTGTTTCATTGATTCAAGAGGTTCCACATACTTTATAAAAACCCACCCTATTGAATTCCCACTTGTTGCAAAAAATAGGGTGAGACACAAGTACAATGTAACAATGATTACCACATCTTTGAAGTCAGTTGGTTGCTTGCCTTTCATTGCTTTGACCAAGGCATTTTTAAGAACAGGACCAGTGAGCCTTGTGTCCTTTTGGAATCTTCTCATTATGAATGCAGATTTTGGCTTTTTAGAGTATCTTAATGACATGGCTCCTTTATCTCCTTCCAAATCAAAAATCAAGGTCATGTCATTTGTTATAAAGGTTAGGTTCTTCTTACCAACTGTGAATGCTTTTGTTTTTTCATTGTAACATTGGATTATGGCAACTACATCATCATTGGATTTCCTAGATTTCTTTGGATCCATCCTTCTAGTGGTTAGAGCTTGGATCAAATACCAGAATGTGGTCTTTTGAAGCTCTACAAGTTATTTTGAATTGAATTTAAGTGTTTGAAAAAATGAGACAACAGATGAGAGGTTGGATCAGAATTGAATGCTGTAGTGAACTCTTTTTCTGTGGAGTTTAACAGGTTTTTTCCCCCTTGAGCTTGAGTCTTTTGAAGTTGGGGTACTCATCTGGATGCTAGTTGCTTCATCACCTTGGACTTGTGTGTTTTGGTAAGGAGTTTGTGGTGTTTTGCTGCTGATTTTTGATCTTAGATCATAAGAAGGCTGAGAGAGTTGTTCTTTCTTACTTGGTGTTTCTAGTGTTTTGTTGCTGGTTTTTTATCTTAGCCCATAAGAAGACTGAGAGAGTTTCTGTTTTTTGCTTGGTGTTTCCGGTGTTTCGCTGCTTTTACGTTTTGCCATTTCTAGACAATGATTAAAACACAAAGATGTCAACATCAAATCCCAGAGAAAATTGAACATGCCAGAGAAAATTACAGATAAGGGAGAAAATTACAGATAAGAAAAAATTGGAGATGTCAAAGAAAATTATAGATAAGGAAAAATTACAGAAAATTGGACATGCTAGAGAAAATTGGACATGCTAGAGAAAATTTGACATTAAAAATTAAATGTCAGAGAAAATCAACAAAGCATCATAAACATGGGAGAGAAATTTTCAATAATTGTTAAAATTACATATAGAAGTAAACATACCAGAGAAAATGAATGATAGAAAAAAGTAAAGATGGCAAGCCAAAGAAAATTTCCATTCTACAATTAGCAAGATAAAATAAACAAAGTAATGTAAACATGCCACTGAAAATTACACCACATTGAAACCAAGAATTGAACAAAATAAACATACTAGAGAAAAATACATATTCCAGAGAAAATTACACATTCTTGAGGAAATTTTCATTCCAGAGAAAATTTAAATTCATAATATTAAAATTCTAGAGAAATTTACATATACAACCAGAGAAAATTAACCATGATAGAGACACATAAGAAGGGAAAGTGGTGTGATGTGGTCAGAGAAAATTATAAATACCAGAGAAACTTAGAGATGCAAGAGAGTAATAGACATTCCAGAGAAAAATACATATTCCAAAGAAATTTACAAAGCAAATAAATTCATAGACAAAATCACAAAAACATGTTCAAGAATAAGATCAAAATACAGATAAATAACTTTTTCTCAAAATACACATGGCAGAGAAAATTCAAAGAAAAAATATTTATTCCAATCCATAATATTAAAATTTCAGAGAAAATTAAACATGATAGAGACACACAAGAGGGAAAAGTGATGTGATGTGGTTAGAGAAAATTATAAATACCAGAGAAACTTAGATAGAGGTAAGAGAGTAATAGACATTCCAATTAAAAATACATATTACAGAGAAATTTACAGAGCAGGAAAATTTATAGACAAAATTACAGAAACATGTTCAAGAATAAGATAAAAACACAGAAAATTATTTTTTTGAAAATAAACATGTCAGAGAAAATTGAAAGAAGAAACATACATCAAGCAAAGATTGGAGAAATTCAAATGCCAGAGAAATTTACAGATAAAATCACACAAATATGTTCAAAAATAAGTTCAAAACACACATAAATAACTTTTTCCAAATCCAGGTAGTTTTTTATTACGAAATTGAAACCCTAATTTATGGAAGGTTAATACAAAATGCTATTAACTGTATTTCCAGAGAAAATCTAATTGTATTGTAGAAAAACTTACCAGAGTTAGGATAAAACTTGAATGACGAGCTGATATGGCCTGAGATGAAGATACGACGTGACGAAGATGGACTAAGATGACGATGAGCAATGAAAACGAAGCTCTAACGAAGGTCAGAGAAATTTGTGAGGAAGGAATGAGAATGATTTTTTTTGCAGAAGATAACGAAACTCTAATATTGATGGTGAAGATGATGTTGAAACCCTAATTCTGCTGTTCTCCTGTTCGTGAAGATGCTGGATGCTTGGGATGAAATTCAGACGTCGGAATGAGTTTTGTTTCTGTGTTGATTTTGGCAAGGATATTTTGGTCCACAAAATAATTAAAAACGCGTGACAAGTTATTCAGGACCTGATGTATCACTATTTTTTTAGTATCCTTTATCCTCTAAATTATTATTATTAGGAATGTTAAAAAAAATTCCCCTACTTATAATTACCCTATTTATTTTATGCTTGAACTAAGCATGACTGTCGATGCCGGCACCCATTTCACCGAAGAGAGCAAAGATGAATAGTGAGGATCTAAATATAATATAATGTGATGACCATTCACATTCTCTATATATTTTATGCCCTGTTTTTTGTGTTTTTTTTTTTTTTTTTTTTCATTGACACCTTATTAATGTAATAGAATTAGATGATAAAAATTAGGGTACTTAGCATTGCTGATTGCTCTATTCCAGCATTTGTTTTTTGAGCAGCGACAGGTAGCTGTAAATTTGGAGCATTAACTCTAATTAGTTGGAAGTTCCCAAACATAGTGTTAGATCCACCGCCACCCACTTCCCTCAGATCCCCACCCCCATTGATAGCCGTCATCTACCACCCCTGCCTTAGGTCCTCCACTGTCAATCTCAACCTCCACGACTCCAAGCCCTCGCTCCCTCCCTCCCATTTCCTACCCAGCAGCAGGCAATTACGAAAATCCATTCAACGTCGCATTAACTATCCCTGAAGTAGTGACAGTTACCACAAGGGCAAGAACCAACCAACAATCATCTATACCTGGTAACCAATTTCTGCCATTTCACTATATATGATACATTACATGTAGGGTTTCTTTCCGCAATCTTTGTTTTTTTTTGTTTTAGTTTGTTATAGAGTAGAGTATGGAGTAAATTCTACAACAGATGTTATTGGGTATAATATGTAAGCATTGAGAGTAGCAGCACTTTTATTACGATTTTGATTTATAGATTTTAACGTGTGGATGAAGAGAGTACTCTAAAAATGTCTTTAATTTTAGCAGACTTTAATTTTTTGCATATAATTTTTATATTTATATTTTGGGAGATGTTATGTGCACCCTTAAAGGGGTGCATGTGGTATATGCCCACCCTTTGTAACAACACCACAAAATTTGTAACATTAATCATAAAATTACATAACTTTTCTCACCACCAATATGAATTCTTAATTCGCAACTTTTATCACAAATTGGCATAACACACCACAAACATTTGTGTCTTTCACCTTAAAAAATTGTACCTTTCTTAGGGGAGCACATCATAGATTTCCCTTATTTTTTGCAATGGAGAAGCAAAAGTATTAAACTTATTTTAGACATCACTTCCCACTACCCACTCAAACTATCTCAAGTTTTTTTTTTTTCCTCTACTTTTATTTTCTTTCTTTCTTCACCTCCAACCTTCTCCTTATCTCTTAGGGGGAGTCCCAATGCTCCGAGTAATAGGCTATTTTTCCTTGGAATTGATTGTAATGAAACTGTTCATGTTATTTAATGTAGTTTATTTTTGATGCTATAAATATATCCTTCTAATTTACACCTTCATGATGTTTGCAACGAGGGAGGGGCGTCACGGCTAGAGAAGGGCGTGGGTTAGGGGTTTTGGGTTAAGGGAGGGGGGTCGTGGCGAAGGGGGAGGAGGTGGCGCCGACAGGGAGTGGAGGATCTAGTGACAAGGGGGAGGGGGCTAGAGGGCTGGCTGGAGTTGGGGAGGTGATAGCCGGAGTAGGGTTTGGTTATTTTGGTAATTTGATTGAGCGGTAAAATGGTGTTAAAAAAAGAAAGAAAGATGGGGTGTCCAACAAAAAAAATCGGGGTGCATTTAGAGGCTCCCTTTTATTGTAATTGGTTTAGACAATGGGGTTCACATATTTATGTTGGTATTTGAGGAAAAACATGAGACATATTTATGATTGATGGAGGGTGTCACATGACACCATACCAGCACTAAATAATTTTTCCAGTTTTCACATTGACAAAGGACAACTTAGACCCAATTTTTTGATGATATTCTATTTCATTTCATTTTAAGTAGCCCAACCTGCCATGTGACTTTGGTTCCTTGACAAATTAGGCCCTAAAGGGACCCATTCAACAAACCATCAAGTTAAATAAGTTATAGCTTTTTAAATAGGTTGCTCAACTCTAGAAATAAGGCATAAGCCTATGTTCCCATCAAGCGAAGACAACAAAGATGCCAATTCAAGAGCCTCCCTATCACTAAGGTTTTTAATAAAATTAAAATTCCATGAAATTGAGGCCAAACTAGAACATGCCAAACTAGAACATGCCAAAGATGTAATGGAAACATTCTGACAACGGACCACTCTATATAAGAGTGGGAAAGCCTTATCAAACGAAGAATCTCCCATCCAAACATCCTCCTTAAAACGAACATTTTTCCCATTTCCCACTTTCAAAGATAGGAATCTTGACACGAGTGGTAGAATGTGAGAAATGGACTTCAATGGGGAACGGCAATTACCCCTACTAACCACAATGGAATCTTTAACCGCAACATAATCAACTTAATTAATGAAGTTGAGCTTCAACTCAAGCCTTGGTGGAATAACCATTTGAACTAATTACAGTGATAAGATAATAAAGTAAAAGAATTAAAGGTTTATGTAAATTGAACTTAAAACAAAGAATATTTAAATTTGGGGACTAAAGGACTCGGAAACCAATAGACATTCAAGAAAGATAGAATTGTCTTATTTAGTCCCTTCCCCCTAGGCCACTTGCATCATGGACTTCTAAATAATTTTACTTTATTCGCATCAACAGGCTAACAAGTCATCTTAGTGTGGCCAAGATCTTACTGAAAACATTTGTCGATATCAATGCAATGGATGCAAATCTCATAAATACCCATGTTTGGTGTATTTTAATTTCGAAATGTCAAATTCAAATTAAGCATATTGAAATTGTTCAGTGGTTGGCCAAGAGGGGGAGGGGGTGTTCAATAGGTCTTTTTGTACAATTGGAATGCTATTCAACAAATTGTGCAACAATTAGCATCTTGAACAAAATAATTTATGGTAAAGTAAATCAAGAAGCAATATAAAGATATAAACAACCACAAGGGACACAAATCTAAGTGGGAACCCTTCACAAGGTATAAAACAATGAGCTAAGTGGGGTCCCACTCCTTTTAGATTTGAGAATTTGTGGCTTGAGCACCATTCATATAAGAATTGTTTTGAGGAGTGATGGGGTAGTTGTTGGGTTCAAGTATAGAAGGGTTTTGAATTTATGAAGAAACTCAATTTGGTGAAGGAGAAGCTTAAGGTGTGGAACAAGGAGGTTTTCAAGGATTTGAAAGAGATGAAGGATTGAATTGTTAATAGGACTGAACAATTGGATATCATTAATGCAATGGAAAGTTTAGATGTCTTAGAAAAGAAGGTTTGAACTAAATTTCAAATTTGAGAAACATATTGTTTAGAGTCAAAAGTTAAAGATGAATTGGCTATATAAGAAGGGGATAACAAGTCAAAACTTTTCATATACCGCATATGGCAAGAGGAAAAATAAGTTCAACAAAAGGTTAGAAAAACAATTTTGGGGTGTTTGTAGATAAGGAGGATTAGATTGTTCATGAGATTTTTTCATATTATTCCGGGTTGTATTTTTCGAGTCGGGTTGTAAGGCTTAGGATGGACGGTTTGGATTTTTCTCCAAATGATGGTAGTAGATCCTGTTGGTTGGAATGACCTTTTGATAAGATAGAAATTGGAGTGATAGTCTTCGAGTGTGCAAAGGATAAGGCTCTGGAACTTGATAGATTCTCTATGGCTGTTTTTAAGATTGTTGGGATGTGGTTAAGAATGATTTGATAAAGATATTTGCTGATTTTTTTATTATTATTTTTTTTTTGAGAATGGCATTATCAATGCTTGCATTAATTGTACTTTTATTTGTTTGATTTCATAAAAGGAGAATCTTTAAAGATCAGTGATTTTAGGCTGATTAGTTTTGTTACCTCATTGTATTAAATATTGGCAAAGGTGTTGTCTAAGAGGTTGAGAGCAGTGTTAAATTATACCATTTCTTCTTAGGGTGCTTTTGTGGAGGGTTGCCGAATTTTGGATGTTGCTTTGATAGTAGGTGGTGGAGTATAGCAAATAAGGCAATGGAGGATTACACATAAGGAATTATCTTTGAAGGTTGATTTCAAGAAAGCATACACATAAATTAAGGGGTTGTAGATTTTGTTATGTAAAAAAGGGGTTTGGAGGTGAGTGGAGTAAATAGATTTGGGGTTTGTCATCTTGCAACTTGTTGGAGCATTTTATGGCTTCTATAAGTTTAAATGAAGGTGACCTTTTATTCCCTTTTTTGTTTACTTTGGTTGTTTATGGTTTAGTTAAATTAGTGAATAGGGCTACAGGGGTTCCCTTTGTAATTGGTAAGGATTGTATTTTTGTTTCTTATCTATAGTTTTCGGATGATATAATTTTCTTTTGCTATGGTGATAAGGAGAGATGGGTCAATTTGCTTTTGGTTTTGAGAATTATTGAAGTTATTTCAGGGCTCAAGGTTAATACGCGTAACAATCTAAGGAGCACAAACACTTCTAAGAAGGTGAGGTATCCGTGTTGTGTCCGTGTCCATGCTTCTTAGGTAACAATACTATGGTGGGAATCAATTTGGCACATATTATATTGAGTCAGATTGCTAGGATTTAGGTTGTTTTATTGAATATTTACCATTTAAGTATTTTGGTTTTCTTTTATGGATAATCCTAGGAGGGTTAGTTTTTTGTGATCCGGTAATTGAAAAGGTTGGGAAAGGAAAAGAGCCCTGATTTTTAGTAGGGGTTATGTATATTATAGTCCGATCAGTTCTGTACAATGTACCTATTTACTACTTATCTTTATTTAAGAATCCATTGGGAAGGTTTTGTGGTAAGGTTTCGCCAAGGGTAAGAAACAGTGTTGTAAAAGGCGTGCCTAGGTGTAAGGTGGCGACTTGTACAAGCCCAGGCGCAATGCATTTGAAGAAGTGCAGCAAGGCGTGCACCTTGAGTGCTTGAGGCGCAAGAAAAGCACGCTTTATTCATGTTTTGTATTTGGTTTTTGTTTTAATCCCAACTGTTGATTTTACTTTTTTTTTTGGGGGGGTGGGGGGTCTATGATGCAAATATATGTGCTATTACGGTGGTTTAAAGTTCTTAAATATAATTATAAACTGCCACCAAAAAAAAAAAAAAAAAAAAGAAAAAACCTTTCATCGATACATTAAATAGAGAAAAACCCTAACAGAAAGAAGTCCTAAAGTTGACTTCTTCTTATGATTCCGGCAGCTTCTTCTCCAGATTCCAGGTATGTTTTCCTCCCCTCCCCTACTGTTTTTTCGTTTACCCTTCCAAGTATGTTGTTTAAGTTTTTATTTTTTCCTTCTACTTCCAGGTTCCTTCTCTTCTCCTTCATCTTCTCTGATTTTCAGCTTTGTTTTGCTGATTTTCTGCTTTGTTTTTCTCCTTTCTTCTTCTGGTTTGCTGTTGTCTTGCGAAGATGTTCTAAATTATCTTCAGCCTCTTGCTGCCTAACAAGATAAAGTTCTCATTAATACCTCATTCACACTGTTATGGACACTGTTTTATATATTCATTGCTATCCACTGGTTCTTTTGAATAGTTTTTTTTTTTTTTTTGTTGAATGTTGGTTATTTTGTATTTGGAATGATATGTATTTTTATGACTTTGGGAAAGTCTTCTACAATTTGCTTTACTTCTTTTATTTTTTATTTTTAAATTCTCTGTTTTAGTGGTTATAAGTTTTGAATTCTTTGTCTAAATTATTACCTTTGGTGCCTTGAGCCTTTAAAAATACTGGTAAGAAAGTCCATTCAATTAGTTAGGAAGTGGTCTCTCTCCCTAAATGCCAAGGGGTCTTGCCTTGGAGAACATTGTTTTAAAGAATAACGCATTTTTGGGTAAGTGGTTGTGGAGATTTCTCATTGAGCCGAGTCTTTCTGGCATGCCATTTTGAAAAGTAAATATAGGGTTCAAGCCAGTGTGTGTGATTCTCGTGTGATTACTAGGGCGGAACTCTTGATTTCTGTTGCCATCCATTTCTCATGGTATTCTTTCTTTTTCTCTGTATATTCGGTTTAAGGTCGAGGATGGGGAGATGATTCAATTTTGGGAGGATGTGTGGTTAGGGGAGGATTCGTTTGATGATTTATTTCCTCATTTGTATTGACTTTCTTGATTCCATAGATTCTATTTGGTAGAGTTTTTAGAACTTATTTTCTGATTTTTTTTTTTCAAAAAAAAAATTAGAAACTAATTTAACAAAAATAAACACAATATATTTTAAAAATTTTAAAAATTATTTTTGCCATGAAAAGAGAAAATCACATGAAAGAAATATGTTTTTTGATTTTTCTCACCAAATCATAATGATCGTGAGACCAATTATTTAACTTCTTTATTATTCATTTTTTATGGGGCTGCTTATGTTTTTCCTTCTCCTTCTCATAAGTTGATTTAGAAAGCGGAGACCTAATTGCTGCTTGTTGCCACAAGTGCATAATGTGTAAGAGTTTTGGAGTGTATTGATTATTTATTTTATGTTGCCCCGTGGCTTGGGCATGATTGTATTGCCTTTTTCAATTGGCAGAGGTTGATCTGATAATTTCGGCGTCTTATTTCCATATGCTTACTATCGATTATCGAGGTTTTGGTTCCACTAAGAGGACCCAAGCCCTTTGGGATAGTGTGGTTTGTGCTTTTTTTTTTTTGGGTTATTTGGACAGAAAGAATTGCGGTAATTTTTTGTAATGACAAGTTTGAAGATATTGAAGACCTATGGTATAAGATTTATTAGTTGTCATTTTTTTGGGGGTTTCGGTTTCAATTCCTTTTAAAGTGGTATCTTTGTTTTTGATTCCCTTGTCACTTGTAACTTGTAAGTGCTATTTTTCCTTATCTTTTTTTATGGATTTCTTGTCGACTTGATCTAATCTCTTTCTCTTATTTTAATTAATTTTTATATTGCTAATAAAAAAAGAAGAAAGAAATAACCATTTGTCACAAGCTGATGAACAATTCCCTAAACAAGAAACAATTACAATGTCCAATAAGGTCACTTGCAAACCACTTATCAAGGTAGTATGTACAACTTGTTACCTCACAATCTCTATCTCTAGATAGATCAGCACTCCACTAGTGGCTCTGATGGCCAATCGGCCTCTTATTTGTGTGAGCTAAGAAGCATAGATAGACATAGCACAAATACGACACAGACATGCCCATTTTCAAAATAATGCAAGACACGCACGTGGGGACACACAAAATATATAATTTTATATATGAATATATCATTTGAAGATAATAAAAAAAATATAATATAACACTTATTTTATAAATTTACATTGTTTTTTCTTTTATTATTGTATCCTAAATTATTTAGTTCAAACTTTTAATTAATTTCATGTGTCTATCTAATCAGTGGACAAGTGTGAGGAAGTGTCCAACAACCACCTTCGTAGAAGTGTCTATGCTTTTTATTGAGTGAGAATTGCTCAAACCATGGTTTATTACACCAATGTCCACATAACAGTGGTTTTGAGACACACTCAGCCAAGGTAAAAAAAAGCTATAGGAGATGTTCCATTTCTAAGGAAATTGTGAGTGTTGATTTTTGACCACACAATCAAAGGGGAAACTCAGTTGGAGAGCACTGACAGAATAGATTAAGCCCAATAACCTGAAACAAGAAGATGAGAATCCGGCGGTGGTTCGTCCACTAGGGGGCACTTTGACGATCAAGTCAGTAATCAATATCTCTCAAAAATAGCAAATTGTGCTCAAACTCACAAGAAAGAACCTACCTCTGACCCACGAGGGTGCCCTGCTTTTATAACCAGCAGTGACCTGATCCCCTTAGAAGCCTTACTTCAATGGACTCAGACTCCATGCTCATCTTACACTCTCATCTAGATAGAGATAAACTCTTATTGAGCCTTATCTCTATCCAGAATGAGATCCTCCCCTATTTTAGGACTCTTGTCCCTTATCTGCTTAACTCGGATTTTGGTATCTCCGCAAGCAACCTCGACCTAGCCGAGATCATCTCAGTGCGTGACCAGGCCATTTGGCATCTCGGCTGACACTTTGGCGTCACTTTTTTCGCGTGCTGTCATTCATAAAATGTGTCCCCACAGAAATGAAGGCTCAATATCATGTCTAGTTACAAAATGACTCATTAAGATTATTTTGAGATGTGATGAGGGATAAAAAAAACTCTCTTAAGTTCACTACCAGATCATCTGTGGACTTGCACAACACTTGAGAGAGACATGGAACAACGTTATACAAGAAAGACTCAAAGAAAATATAGTCAACTCTCTTTCTCGCTCTCTCTATATATATATATGTTTTCAAAGTCCAAACCAAGATCTTCTATCATCCTTGTACAATAAGCAAAGACACCAATAAATCTCTGGACAAGGATCTTTAGGTGGCTTGAACAAATCTTCCACGATTAAAAATAGGCTGAAACAATGAATCTTGTGATCAGGTCTCTAGGGTGAACTGACTTTTTGTTTTGCTTTGATGGTCACTAGGGCGAGCCAGAGAATGAGTGTTGAGGTTTTCATTTCAACCGCCATTTGTCTTCAATTCACATATTTCTCCAACTTATTAGTCCATTTCAATTTGGCATGCTATGAAGCACAGACACCTCTCCAGAGGTCACATAACGTTGTTGGACACTTGTCGGAATGGACACACTCCGGAAATGTGTTGGACATGCTGGATAGAGACAAATACATTGAGACACTTGGTACACGCTGGAGACTCGTGGAGGACATGTTGAGGACACATTGTGACACTCTTGGGGATACGTTGTATCCCATTTTTAAATTTGTTTTTACTGAAACAACATACCCAAGGTTGATTAATTTGATTGAGATTAAATATTTGACATAAAATAAATATATAATATTAAAAAATTTGACATAATAAATATATAAAGTTATATGTTTTGCACGTGTTGCCAACATGTCATGTCCTGCATTTGTTGCATTTTTTGAAAAGTTGTGTGTCCATATTTTGTGTCACCTGTTTTTTGCTTCTTTGTTGGCACGACATGAATACAAACAACTCACTAGGGCAAGTTTGCGGGTGAGGTTTCTAGGGCGACTCCCGTTTTCCTCTAATTTTGCTTTCCTTCACGTATAAAGCATTAAGATAAAAAATAAACAGAACCATGACAAACACCCTACAAAATGTAAATTAAATTACATGGCCATAAACATATGATAATGGAACCCAATGGTATCAAAGACACATGTCCTAATAGTGAGTAATTTGGGGTTTGAATGGTTGAATTGACGGCTAATAGGTAGGGAAAGGGATTAGGGTCGATTTGGAGGTGATATGAATGGGTTTTGGGGTTGAAGAGTGTACTTTTAGTGGGTTGTGAATAGTAACCTGAGAATAATATCTTGGGTATGTGTGCAAAGAAGAAGAAAGAGAAGAAGTAGTAGAAAAAAGGTGCTTCACCCTCGGAAGGGGCCAATCACATTAACACAATCTCAAATTTTCATAATATCAACTCTTCTATTGAATCATTGAGATTATATATATATTTATAGGCAAAGACTCTTACTTCTGTAAGGACTAGAACTCAAATTTAGAAACTAAAAATACTTGGCAACTACTAATAATCTAGACCAACTAAGGTTATGACTTCCAATTCACTTCAATCATAATAAAAAACACTTTGATGACTTCTAATTCTACTCGAACTTCAAAATAGGATATTGCCTTTTGACCACTAAGATTGTTCTAGACTTAATAAAACCCATATATAATGACCCATTGAATAACTTAACCCAAAATTAAACCCATACATGTCCAACATCATTGAAATTGCCATA
Organism: Camellia lanceoleosa; assembly: GCA_025200525.1. Taxonomy (NCBI): domain Eukaryota; kingdom Viridiplantae; phylum Streptophyta; class Magnoliopsida; order Ericales; family Theaceae; genus Camellia; species Camellia lanceoleosa. The sequence goes on along the minus strand of CM045763.1, from coordinate 163,210,435 downwards.
ATACCCTTAACTACTAAAACCTGCTATAATGACATAAAGACTCAAAATTGATAAATACACATAAAGACTCTAAATTATACCAAAACTTCAATCCTTGATGCCCTAAACATGCTTCATATGAAATTCCAGGCTTGGCCATTTTCTTCTTTCCATGATTTTCATCAATATCATTGTACATGAAACACAACCAACAGAGAGAGAAAATCTACAACCAAGTTTTTTCACGGAAAGTGCCAACAATGTGCAAGAGTCTGTGGAGCATAGTGGCTGTATACTTAGGGAATCAATATTCATAGGAAATTTCAAGAGATATTCTTTTAATAGCTAACTACGTTAAAGCATCAATATAACATTATGCATTCTTTGGCTATTTGATATTATATTTCGTTTACTTAATTATTTTGTACTCAAATTATTGTTACAGTAGTTAGATAAATTGTATACTATGTTTGGATCATGGATTTGTGGAGGGAAAAGAAATGGCAAGGAAAAGTTGAAAAGTAGAAGCTAAATTTTGTTCATTTTAATCCCTTCACTAATCCAAGATCCAAGAACATCATTATTGTTGCTTGTTGTGGACTGCCATGTTGAAGGCTAGGATTTTTTAGTTGGGATATTCACTTAAACTGGCAATTATTATCATTTCTTGTTATCTTAACTAGTTCCTTGCAGTGAGATATATGGCATTGATATATGTAACATACTTTGAACCTGGTTCTTGTAGGTTAACATGCCATTGTAAAAATCTTCATTTTCTGCATTGAGGAATTTTTTTCTTGTTTATCTGCATGAAGCTTGTAAGTCTCTCTCTCTCTCTCTCTCTCTCTCTCTCTTGTGTTTGTATGTTGTGTTGTCGCAACCCCATCTATCCCAAACTAAGATAGGGTAGTGATTGGTTAGTAACCATAGGCCACCAAAGGCCTGATTGTATAATTCTACAGTACTCATGAAGAGAATTGGGGTAAAATCATTCTAAATAGCGGAAGTCTTTAAAATTCTTGAACCTGTTTAATCTCATGACATCCATTCAGAGCAAGTGCATAGATATATGAAATGAACACAAACTATCGCTTTATTTATTATTACAACCTTCAATTAGTCACAATGAAGTACTATTTAAAACAATGCTACTGGACATCTTATTTACCAAACTAACTATACACAAAGAGTCATTAGAAAACAGTTCTCCCAAAGAGAAGACAAGTCATGTAGGTCCATCACATCATATACACATAGACAAAGCTGGCATAACCTTCACTCACTTTTGTCACCTACATACATATAGGGAGAAGGGGTGAGCCAAAGCGCAGTGAATAATATTTAATGAGTGGTGCAAGATAATGGATATTAGCATGTGTACGGTAAAAACATAGTTGAACTGAGAGCTTAAACAGTTTGAAAACGAAATAGTCATATTCATTCCATTTCGAAACAATGATAATGAACATCCAATCGGTACTAACAAATGGAATAACCGGGTCGGCTCCGGTTAAACAAACCCACCCATGAGTGGCATTGGAGATCTCAAACAACTGCTACTAGTATATTTTCTGTCCCCCAATAGCTGGGACTAACCGAGGATGCTGTGTATATTTATTTCAAAATATTCATTGGATATCCATTAGTTTGAGACATTTCAATATAATTTGGATCAAACTAAGTTTTAAGCATTCAAATATAAGTTCAATTAACTTTGAAGAAATATTACTCACCTTAAGTCTTTCTAAGTAAGTGTTAATCCCAAATATAATCAACCTACACTATATAATGCAATGCATGTTGGTTTATAATCTATTTCAATAGAATTAGAGCAATTGAATTTCATTTTAACTTGTTTTAGGTGTATTAAGATTCAAACGTGTTACTTAAGTGGTGTTTGATAAAATTGAAAACTAAAAACTAAAGTTTTAAAAATTGAATATTGATTTTTTTAAGTTGAAAAGCTGTTTAATAAAAAATCAAGTTCTGAACTAAAATAGATTGTTTGATATGTACAAGATCAAATTTGAAAATTTTTATTTTCAAATTGTATAGTGGTGGAATGATGGTAAGTTGGTAGTGGTGGAGAAGGCAATGGTGGTGTTAGTTATGATACCAATGACAGTAGTGGTGGAGATTAAGAGATAATGATTGTGTAAAGATAAGGTGGTGGAATGATGGTGACAATAGTGGCAAAGGTTGCAGAGGTGGAGGTGGAGGTGGAGGTGGAGGTGGCATGGTGGTGCCGGCGGCAATGGTGGTGATAGTAGTAGTGGCTGCGGCGGCAGCGGTATTGTGTTTATAATAGTGTATGTTGATACTTACGTTTAGTATTTATAAATTTAATCAGAATTAAGTTTCATATCACTTAAATTTTTTTGACCTTTTAGCTTACATTTTAAGAGACTTAGTTTTTGTTTTTTTTTTTTTTTTTGAGATAAAAAATTTAAAAAAAAATTTTTTTTTTTTTTTTTTTTTTTTTTTTTTTTTTGAAAAAAATTTTTGAGAGAGATTTGAAAAAAAAATTGAATGATTGATGTATGTGATGAGAGAGGAGAGAAAAAAAAAAAAAAACCAAACAAGTTTTGGAAAAAAAAAAAAAAAAAAAATGTTTTTTTTTTTTTTTTTTTAAAAAAAAATTTGTCTTTTTTTTTTTTTTTTTTTTTTTTGAAAACACAAACCAAACAAGGCCTTAAATTTTTAAGTGATATCAATTGTGGTTATCAAACGGACTTAATTGATTATCACTTAATAAATTTAGTTTTAATTGCTGAATTAGATTATCAAACACCACCTTAGGCGCTCACTAATATCTCAAAACATTTTAGGGTTAACTTGTGTATGATTTGGGGCTGAATTAAATGAAGAAAAATAAGGTTGAAACCATTTTAGAGCAATTTGAATTGTGTAGACAACGTTGATGCCTTTTGGTAAAACAACCATCTCTCACTACAAAACTCGAAATCAAGCTCTGTTTGATACGTTAGAAATTAGACTCGTATATGTTTTCAATGATATAGGCCATAAGAATTATTTCTTTCCCAATTAATACAAATTTTCAATCAAAGTAGACCCAAAATTAGTGCGTGTGCACTAATTTCCAGCAAAGAGAAGTCATTTTCAAATAGATATAACTTTTTCATACAAATTTGGATTTGGGCAAAATTTTAGTCTAAATTGTAGCCACATAAGTCTAGTTGCTAGTGGTAGTAATTTCACATCAAAATTCCACATATTTTAGGAGGTATGGTCAAAATAAGGTCTAATTTGAATTTTGATGGGACATTTGTCTTTGAGATATATTTGTAACCAATGGACTAAAGCAAGCCCAGTACACTTATGAGAGAGAGAAATGTACAATCAAAATTCAAATTAGACCTTGTTTTGTTAGACCCTGTTTTGATGGGACATTTGCCTCTTTCATAAGTGTATTGGGCTTGCTTTAGTCCATTGGACCTCAAATTGAAATGATCTTAGCCATTGGTTACAAATATATCTCAAAGACAAAAATCAAAATTCCACATATTTTAGGAGATATGGTCAAAACATTATCTAATTGGAATTTTGATGGGACAGTTGCCTCTCTCATAAGTGTATTGGGCTTGCTTTAGTCCATTGGATCTCAAATTGAAGTGATCTTAACCATTGGTTACAAATATATTTCAAAGACAAATGTCCCATCAAAATTCAAATTAGACCCTGTTTGGTTTTAGGAGATATGGTCAAAACAGGGTCTGAAATTCAAATTAGACGTTGTTTTGTTAGACCTTGTTTTGATGGGACATTTGTCTATCTCACAAGTGTAGTAGGTTTGCTTTAGTCAATTGGATCTCAAACTGAAGTGATCTCACAACCATTAAAGACAAATGTCCAACCAAAATTCAAATTAGACCATGTTCTGTTATATAGATATCTAATATAAGGTGGAGGTAATACCAATTGAGGTGTGTGTACTTGTTTCTCCTAATTGCACCACTAACTTAATTAACCTAGATTAGCACTGATTAAGCTATGTTCGTATTAATTAATCAAGCTTAGGCCATTAAGCACACTTGACCCAATTAATCATGTTTAAGTTGAATTAATCTTGATTAATTACATTGATCACACTTAATTACCACTAATCTCAATTAAGTTTTCATATAATATATGAAAATGTCTAGTACATTAGACCAATACAATTAAGCACCTTCGTTAAGGATTAAGAGCACACATGAGCATACGAGGCTCAAAAAGGAAACTTTCTAAATTTATACCCTTAAACTTCAATTCATTTCCTACCAAAACATTTTTCAAAGTTTTTCAAATATCAAAGGTATTAATACAATTCAAACCACTTAAACATGGAACAAAACATGCATATGTCATGCAATAAAATTATAAGTGTCTGTATTTCCCTGTGTGCACATCTGCTTATTTGCATAGCTATATGTCTGTATTTCCCTGTGCATGATTGCATGACTCTGCGTGGGTGCATTGCTGTGTGTCTGCACATGCTTTTGTGTGTTTCTGGGTATGTGGCTGGCAATTATTGTTGTTTGGGATTGATTGAGTTTTTTTGCAGACATGTCTGAGCAAAGGTCAAGGTTTTTATTTCCCACCCTGCCACATACTCAATGTCTGTGGGTTCCTGGTCTTACTTGATTGCCCTCTGGACCTTTCAGCTCTCACAATCTTCTCTCCTATTCTTACTGATTCTAAGGCTATTCTTGATGAAGATTCTGATTGTCCAGCTCATATATCTTTGGATTCTGAATCTAGGGGTTCGAAGAGGCAGAAATTGGAAAAACCCCTAGATGATACAAAAAATTTCGTACACTCGGAGCCTTGTTACAAAACTGTCAAAAACTTAAACCTGTGGGACATTACTTCTATTAATGTTGTGTTGATCTCAAGTCCTATGGGTATGCTTGGATTACCTTTTCTAACTCGCATGAAGGGTTTTTCTGCTAAGGTGAAAGAGGCTCTAATATTTTCCTTCTATTTGGAATTGGCTATATTTGGTTTTAATTTCACCTTACTGTTTAATGGGAATTATTTTGCTTTCTTGGTTTGGTTGTTTAATTGGGCCAGATTTATGCCACTGAAGCAGCAGCAAGACTTGGGCAGTTTATGATGGAGGATCTTGTAATGATGCATATGGAGTTCAGGCAGTTCTATGGACCTGAGGAATCTAGTTTTCCTCAGTGGATGAAATGGGAAGAGCTTGAAGTGCTTTCATCAGCATTGAAAGACAGGGTTTTGGGAGATGATGGATCGGAACTTGGTGGTTGGATGCCCTTGTATAGGTAATAATACTTCATATGTCAGATCCAAGAGTCCCTAATTTTTATTTTTTTTCATTTGTTTGTTCATAGCTTTGTACACGTGCTTATATGGAGTTGAGGTTATTTTCTGGGCTGAATGCTGTCAGCTTTAATGTTGAGGGAAACTTTTTTGTCATATCATTTGCTCAGTGTGTTGATGTCTCAATCTGTTTTTTCTAGGCTCACCTCTTTTTTCACATTTGCATGGGAACAATCTTTATCCCTGTTGGTTTGAAAACAATGCAGAAGTGAATTATTTTCTAGAAATCTAGATCATATCCTTGTGTTTATAATGTTCTAGTTGAAGAATAGATTGTATTATAACTTTGTGTCTCTAGTTGGAAGCCAAATTGCGAGATAGAGTCTACTTTGAATTAGAACTCGAAAGCTTGCACGTCTTAATTTGAAATCTGAATTTGATCTTCAAGAACACTTGAATGTGAACTAGAAGCAGCTTGAATATCCTTCCGCGCCTTGGAAACTTCAATCCAATGCCCTTTCTGAATTAAGCCAAGGGAGGATAGTGAGATCCTTCTTTCTCTCTCTACTCTCACAATATAGTAATAGAAGAAAACTGTGAGTGTGTAGTATTCCTTTATGGCTAATTGGGATAAAAGCTAGGCTTTCCCAAGTAGGCTTTGATTGGAATCCTTAGGCCTTTCTAAGCTCTAGCTCCAATTGATTGGAATCCTTAGGCCTTTCTAAGCTCTAGCTCCAATTGACTTTTTATTTTTTTCTTCTCTTTATCTCATAAGGATAAAGACTACCAATTATTGCAATGAACTCCACTAAATAATTGCAATTGCACTCTTGCTCTCAAATAATTAGTTCTTAATAATAATATTAATAACCTATGTGTCACAAATTCAATGCTACCTCTCCACCAATCTATGTCCATAAGTAGCAGTTGAGGAATTTCACACACAACTCCATTAATTAGGATTCCGAAGTCACACAAAACTCGATCAATTCCACAAGAAGCTTCAACTTCGAATTAGCTCAACTATGACTGTCACAGTCACAATTTGATTATGAAGGACTTCGTAAAGTCTTTCAACTATTGAAGTTCACACGACTACTAGCAAGACTTCAAATCTAATAACAATCTTCAAAGCTCAATCAAAATCACTTTGGCAAATCACAACAAATTAACATTGATGTAATCCAGGCTTGACCTGGGGTTAAATGATCCTCACGAAGCAATCTTTGATTTTCGCAATTAATTTGCTACTTGAATCAAGGAGAAATCACTTTCAAATCACAATTGGGCAATCACTTAGGAAGCAAATGATCTAACTCTAACCTCTGGTACCAAATGATCGAATCAAAGATCAAAGACTGAAATTCGAGAGAGAGATATTCCCAGTTAGGAATACGTGAGCTTTGCTCTGAAAATACAATCTTCAAAATATCAAAAGTAAGTTAGAGAGCAACTGACGACCTATTTATAGACAAAGCTACCTCAACTGCAACACTAACTCAACTAACTACTTGCATCAATATTTCTTTTTTTCATTTATTAATTTTAATCTGCATGGTGAATATATGTGTATATGTGGGGTGTAATGAAGGGTGCTTTTCAGTGCAGCTGATGTGAAGGATTGCATACAGAAGGTTCAGGTTCTTAAATATGCTGAAGAAACTTGCTACAGTGGCACATTGATCTTAAAAGCATTCAGCTCTGGCCTAGAAATAGGCACATGTAATTGGACAATAAATGGTCCAAAAAGAAACATTGCGTGTCTTTCCAGTTCCATCTTTGTATCTTCTTATGCAATGAATTTCGATTATCATGCTCTTCAAGGATATGATCTGGTTTTATATTCTGATTTCTCACTCCTTGATGTCATGGAAGATACTGACAATGATAATTATTTTGCGCCAGCGGCAAACAATTTCTCGGCTACTAGGTATCATCACTTTCTGCACTTTTGACAATATCATCAAGTGGGATTCTATGTATGCTTTAGGAATCTAAGCTTGCTGTAGCTGAAAAGTTAACTGTGTGATTTTAAGGTTTCTTGTAAATTTATTTTCACTTATTTCTTTAAGCTTTTCAGCTTTGCAATTTACTTGTGGCAGTGATGATAGTAATACCCAGGATGTCAATACTGAGTCATTGCTTAACACTGATGAGAATTTGGAGGAGACGGAGAAATTAGCTTTTATATCCTCCTGTGCCATAGATTCTGTTAAGGCTGGTGGTTCAGTCCTTATTCCCATTGGACGACTTGGAATTGTACTGCAGCTTTTGGAGAATATTTCAAGTTACTTAGAGTCTTTAAATCTGAAGGTATATATTGTCATTCTCTTTTTTTTTTTTTTTTTTAAATGTCTGATTTTGTAGCTGTTACAAACTCTGCTACCATTACTCCAGATAGCTATTTTAGATGTTCACCTTTACAAAGAATCACTCCTTGAAACTAAAGAAGAGAACATACAAACTTGAATGGGGCTAATCTATTAGAGCATTTTTGTTTGGAGGGACATGGCCTTTGGATTGGACTACTAATCCAACAAAATACGTAATCTGATGTTTGGCTAAAAAAATTAGAATTCGGACTACTAATCTATCTGGAAATGGCATCCCTCATATGAGGGACTAGTAAATCCCTGAGAAGGGATGGGATACAAATCAAGGGATTGAGGAAAGTCCAGACTAAGTGACTAAATTAAAAAAGTAGCCCCTTCATTAGTATGTAAAGCTTCCCATGAAAGCTTGGTTTATTTTATATTGTTAAAACAAAAATCTGTTATGGAAACCGAAGGTGTTTTTTTTTTTTTTTTTTTAACATATTTATTCTTTAAAATAACACAGAAAATGTTTGTATGTCTTTTTTCTACACCATACTGTTTGTTTTGTTTTTTTGTTTATAAAAAATAGTAAAACAGAAACTGTATTTTGTTTATATATATGGAAACTGTTTCACTTCTTTCTTTCATTTCCCGTTTTTATTTTTATTTTTATTTTTTTCTTTTTCCCCAAGAAATATGCTTTAAGATAACATAGAAACTGTTTTTCAATAAAGTAGAAAAAAGGGACCCCATGGTCATTTCATTATCTCATGTCCTGTTCATTTTAGACTCCTCAGAATCTTGGGTGAATCCAAACATTGGATAGGGTACCTAATTCAAAAGGATTGATAATCCCAGGACTAATAACGGATACTAATTCCATCTAATCGAGCCCGATCAAACAAACCTGATCTTAATGGCATTAGTCTAGTATAGGAATATAGTTTGATGCCTCAGTTACTGAGCAGTACCAGTTAAGGCATCCCTTGCTTGATGCTTCAGTGTACCAAAAATGCACTATTTTATCTTACACCCGCTCTACCGAAAGGGGGAAAAAAATCAATTCATTTTGAGCATTGCTTTCTTCTAATCTGCAAGAAAAAATATTTAATTCTGAGGATTACTTTCTGCTAATCTGCAAGTCATTAGCCCTAATTAATTTAATTGATCATGCTGTAGGTCCCTATGTTTATTATCTCTTCTGTAGCAGAAGAATTACTAGCTTTCTCAAATATTATTCCTGAATGGTTATGCAAGCAGCGGCAAGAAAAGGTACCTATTTTTGGAAAAAAAGGTATAATTTTATAGTGGTAGAAACTTAAAAAGCTATTATACTTTTTTGATTGGTCTTGCAGCTGTACTCTGGTGAGCCATTGTTTGCACATGTAGACCTTATAAAAGAGAAAAAGCTTCATTTGTTTCCTGCAGTTGATTCGGATAAATTACTGTAAGATGTTTCCTTCCCTTTCAGATTAAAAGTATCTTTTACTTGCATGGATGTCCAATCTTGTATCAAAGGAGAATTGTATTTTGTAAACATTTCTGCTGATAATTTACTAAAAATTAACACATTGACGGTAATTGTGGTGATTCAATTTATACCTGTGGTTATTTTATCTATGCTTTGTTCTTTTTCCATATAAAAAGTAAAACTTAAGTCTGCATGCAGAAGAATCTGGCAGGAACCATGCATAGTATTTTGTTCTCACTGGAGCCTGCGGCTTGGATCTGTTGTTCATTTGCTTCAGCGTTGGTGTGGGGATCAAAATTCTTTACTTGTCATGGAGGTACTATTTTAGTCTATTTGTTGTTTTTCTTGTCTGTCAAATACAATTCTTTCTGATAGTATTATCTAGCAGCATCATATCCTGGTCTTTAGTGTCTAAAGATTAAACTTGTGTTATTGAATTGGGACTGCCTTTACTAAATAACATGGTTTGTTTACAATCTTCAGAAAGGAGTGGATGCTGATTTGGCTCTCTTACCTTTCAAACCAATGGCAATGAAGATCCTGCAGTGTTCATTTCTTTCTGGAATGAAGTAAGGTTTTGTTTTTCATTTGTTCTCTGTGTCTGCTACCATCAAAATATATATAAATGTTTGTATCTATATATATCAGCATATGTTGAATGTGAATTAAAAAAGCAAGAATGATACACCAAATGAGATTGCTGTCTAATGAAACATCTGTATGCATAAGTGAACGAGCAAATCAAGTGCCAAATGATACAGCAAGACATATGGGCACAAGTCGGTAAACAATTCACAGTTTAAGAAGTAATTACACAGTAAAAGTTAGGTGACTTGCAACCTTATACCTAGGGAGTGCTCTCAACTTGTTACCTCAAATCCTCAAGCTTCTCTTGATCTGCACTGTGATGGAGGCTCTGATGTAAAAATTACAACCAACCACAAGACTCAAGGTTGAAAGGGTTTGGCTCTGCTGCAATAGTTTGTTGCAATCAATGGACCTCTACTCTGTTACAAACAGGGCAAAGTGATGTGAATTGGCTGGATTTGGAGTTGAGTTAGTCTAGGATTTTTTAAACTGATTATTTCCGGACTCACTCAAAGTTCAGTCAGAAATAAAGTGAAACGGTACAAGGAGAGCTTCTAAGGATAGAGTAGAGATTATCAATAATAGCTCTTTGATGCTTGAATGCTTTGTCCACACTCTTATTTATGGACAATTCCCTTAAAAAGTAATATTCAAATGTGTCATTATTGGTAAAAATATTAACACCAAAAGCCTTCAATTCTTGCCATGAAATAACGACTGGCGCAAGGTTGCTTGAGCAGAGTCTCGAGCGATTCCATTTGGTGCAAAATCGTTCTTTTCTCACAAGGCCACTTGAGCGCACCTGTGACCAAGTGAGATTTTCCAACATTGCGGCAAAATATATCTTTTCATTCGAGCAAAGTAATGAGCACCTGATTTCTTTTGTCCATTTTGAATTTTGGTGGGAATTTTTAGATGCAGTTGGTTCCTCAAGCAAGGTTTCAAGATATACTTCGAGTGTGTGGTACTCACATAAAACTTGGCTGGGCAACTGCAACTCACTTGGGCAAACTGTTTTTTTGCTTTCAATGCTGCAATTCAACCTGTTTTGACTTCCAAAGCCAATTTAAACTACTTCAAAGCACAATTTACTCACTCCAAACATATTACAAGACAATACAATCTTTCATAAACCATCCAAACATATTACACATCTTTACAGGTTCTGTAATCTCATCGCACGCTTCTCAAACATCATACACACCTTGCATCTGCTTAACACAATACAAATTGCCCATGCCAAAAATCTACTTTGGCATTTCTGTGACAAAAATCTAATTCACAACACCATTACGATTCAACTCATGAAGAGAACACTTCTACAAGATGTACAAAAACAAATATTAAACACAATGTGAGAGATTTACATGTCTCTCTTTTTCTTAAAGCGGGATAGACTCACCAATCATGTTATATGAAACAAAAAGTAAAGGGTTTATTACACCAAGAACATCTCAAATATTAGCGAATATCAACTTACCCCCCCTCCTCTATGAACCCATACATTTTGACCTCTTCTTTTATAAGATAACAAGATACTACAAGCTTTCCCAAACCCTCCAAACATATTTAATACTTTTGCTAGTTTTCCAACCTCGTTACAAAATTTTCAATCGTGCGTGGATTGCATCCTCTAAACACAGTACACGTGTGCACATTACAAATTACAACTCAACGGAATTTTGTCTATGAAACATGCCAACCAAGTCAAGTACACTAACATAAGGGCCTGTATATCTCCTTTAATTGACATAGCTTTCAGGTAGTTCAGAATATGGTATAACTAAATACAACCAAGGTTATGCGGTTATTGAATGATTATGGATGGTAAGATGATTATTTACAAAGATTGATGTGCCAAGTTTATGTTTCTCCAATATTGTGTGTAATTTTTTGGTTTTTATGTGGGAGGGAGTCCTCAAATTAGATGGTCTGTACCTTAAGTTTGAGACTTAAGATCAAGATGCTCGCATGTTGAACCTTCACCAATTGAGATTCCATCTGAACATGAACTGTTTTTTTTTCATGTTTTATGACTTGTTTTATGGCTTACAGAATCCAACCTCTTTGCTACCTTTGTGGAACAACCCTTCTTTAGGTTTATACTTTTCCATTTATTGTTTTATAGGTTGCAGAAAGTTCAACCTTTGCTGAAGATGTTGCAGCCAAAAATTGTTTTGGTAATGTGCCAATTTTAGTTTAATGAATCTAGCTTTTCTTTATAATCACACCTTTGGTATGTGTGACTTTTTTTTATTATATAAAATTCTAATTTTTGTGTTATGCTCAAGCTAGTTCCCTGAAAAATTGAGGCGCCATTTCAGTTTTTCAAGTACAAGTCCAATCTCATTCATAGAATACTCTGAAAATGAAACACTGCGTATACCAAGCTTGAAGCTGAATTCAGAGTTGGACATTGCAATAGACTTGGCTTCCCAGCTCAAGTGGACAAAGTTGAAACAGGAAAACATCAATATAGCAAGACTAAAGGGGGAGCTTTTTGTAGAGCACAGTAAACATCTGTTACTCCCTGGGAATGGAAATGGAAATGAGCAAGTGGTCGGCTTTTCGCAGAGTAGGCTATTGCTGCAGCACTGGGGTTCACTTGATGTGCAAAGTCTTGTGACAGCATTGCACAATATGGGAATTAATGCATCTGTTGAACAAGGCAAACATGATGCTACTACTCAATCAGACTTTACAGTATGTGTTCTCGAGCCTAAGAAGGCCTTGATTAAAATCAATGCGACAGGTACTGTTATTAGTGCCGCTGATGAGAAATTTGCCGCCTTCATTTTTGAAGCCATCTGCAACTGTTTCTGTTTGGATGGCATTTAATAAAACACAAAGGGGTTGGTGGCTCCTCTTTTATCTGTTTATGTTAATTATTTGTTTTATTTCTTTTATATCTAGATTCTAGAGGACTAATAGAGAGATATATATCTCTATCTTTGGCTAGCTTTTTAGCTAATTAATCCTCTCCGCTATGAAACTGTTACTAAAGACTATTTGGCAAGTCTATTGTTCTTCCTCCCGGCCCCCATCAATTGTTAAAGAGTATGTCACTAAAGACTATCTGGCAAGTCTTTTGTTCTTCCTGCTGGCCCCATCAATTGTTAAAGAGTATGTCTAGTCATGACGATATTTGATCTATAGTTGATCCCATTATATCATCCATCCAGGTGAGGGAGGGCAATTGAAGACCGGACCGGGAACTACTTCATTCTTTAATTTCTAAAAAAAATTGATTTCGTGAGTTGGGGTGATAATTTTCTTGGATGTGGGGTGGGGCACTATGTTTGTAGTCCAATATGCATATGCAAGCAAAAGGTTTTGATCAAATAATAATCACCAGTATAAAAAATAATCCTTCACTTCATATGCCCTTGAAGAACAATGGGTAATTTTGTTTTGTGTGTGTGTGTGTTTTTGGTGGGACTGGGACTGGGGACAGTATACCTATCCTCTAGAAGCAAAGGTGGTTAATGTTGTCTGGCCATTTAAATTCAATTAGGGGAAGAAAAAAAAAAAAAAAAAGGGTCCATGTTTTAATATTAAGAAGGTACTACTGGGTTTCTGTTGTCATGCAATGATCAACAATTGGGATCGAAACTTCCCAAGTAACAAAACCAAGATGGAAACAGGGGAAACAGTTCTCTAATGGCACGACATGGTAACTGGTAACAATTGTGTGCTTGAGAGGCACTCATGACAGAGTGATGAGATATATCTTATCATATTATATGTACAAACAATCCAAAAAAAAAAAAGGAGGAAAAAAAAAAAGAAGGAAAGAAGTAATGTATCTCATTAGTTTTTCAAGTCTAAAATATTTTCTTCTGCACACCACTTGCAATTTATTCCAAACAGGACAATGAAATCAATCAATCACAATTCATAGATGAAGCATATAGTTTGAGAAGAGAGGGTAGAGCGGGTGGTCTAGGCAGGCAGGCAGACACAGAGACTTGGATTCTTGCTCCGAGCAAGGTCATCAAGAAGTCCTTGTAATATCCTGAAGTGTCACCAATAACTGCATCATCGAGGTTAGTTTTGTTCATGTTGAAATACTCTCTGATTTTCATCATCTCAATTTCAGCTAAAGTTAGCTCTTGTTAGCGAATCTTCATCAGTTCTGAGCCCAAGAATTGACGCTCTAATACCTGGTGATGTTTCGAGCAACCAACAACGGAAATTTAAAATATTTCCAAACAAGGGTCACATTGAAATATTTCAAAGAAAAACTGAAATGATACTAAGAAAAATGAAAATAAAAAAACAGCTACCCAAAAAATGATGGCAGAAAATGATTCCAAGGATGGCAATAATTGCATGCAAAGTCAGTATTCCATCTTATATTTTTTTGATACATCCATCACAGTAACCTTCCTGTATAAAAACAAAATGGCAGGAAATGAAAATCATCTTGGATGGATGGATGGAAGTGTCTTTGTAAATCATAATAGGGCAAACAAACATTTAAACAAACTGAAGGGCAGCCTGTCTAAACTACCAATGACTCCATTAAAATTCAAGTATTGTGTTGGTTGTTTGATTGTTTTGCTGTATAACCATCATGTTTTTACATGCATTGGATAAGACCAGTAATATATTTGTTCAAATAAACTAACTAGGTTCTGCTTTTTCCAATATCTGCTGGAATGTGCAGCTATATTTCACAATATATTTCAGTTGTGTTACATGTTTTGGAATAACTGTATGGTTGTGTTATATGATATTAACATTACTATCTGAACTGCCTTGATAACATTAGGCGGACCATGCTATCCTTTTATGGAAGCCGAGGCTGGCGAATTGACAGTAGGAGATGTGGAGAAATTGCTGAACTTGCACAAGCATGTGGTGAAAAAGTACACAAGCTTTTGCAGTGCTGCCAGACACTTGAACCAACCCAAGGAACAAGCAAAGAAAGATAATAAAATGGGAAGATTGAAGAGCAACAACAAATTTGTAAGTATTAAATAGAATTGTAGTTTGCATTAATTCCTGTTATATCTAACTGCTTAATTGGGTTTGAAAGGAAATGTTGCCATTTGTGCCCTGCACTAATTATCTTTCCAAAATTTTGTTGTTTAATAATAAATTAAGGGCACAAAATATGTGCTGGATCACATTAATTTTGGTGGCAAGAGAAGGGAGATTTGTTGATACAAATAGCAATTCTCTTGAAATACACCCACCCTTGGAACGGTTAGACATAAACAAGATTTACATTTACAAGAAATACTACATTAAGGGAACACCAAGAGTTATAGTCAGGTTAGACCCAAGCTTGGAGCTATTAGTTGTTGCTGCTTCATTTCTGCATGTCCTGCTGTACAACATGCCCATTTTAGCAGCCTCATCGAACTGAGCATCCTTAGATGCCTCTCTATAGGAGTTTAAACATCTCATGCAGACGAACTTTGCTGGGATTGCATCGTAGTAGTTAATTCCAGCACACCTAGTGTGCTGCCAGATGCCACATGTATCACAAGCCAACATCCGCTCTCCATCATCATCCTTAGCCCCGCATCTACAATCTACCGTCCAGTTCTCCGTTCCCCTCTCCATTCGGAAACGACTAAGCCCATGTGTTCCAAGGCATTTGCCTCTAACTCGTATTGACCCCGTTGATCCGACCAGAAGTTTCAGTGTCATGGAATCATCTAAAGGACCATAATCGAGCACTTCATCAATTTCAAGCCTCTTGAACAATACATATACTTCTTGAAAAGCTTTTGTAGCTTCAAGTTTTAAGTCAGCCACAGAAGCATTCTGTGGCAAGATTAAAAGTTCTGGGGGTGGGGGTGGGAGTGGATCATCTTTTGGGTGGTCTGCAACTTCCACATGACACCATATGTAGATTGCAGATGTTCTTGTATCTGCTGCCATTTTGTCAAGCTTATAGTCCTTAACAAATTGTTTGCAGTCTAGGATTTTGGTTGCAGAATCAATTATGAGTTCTCTTTTCACATGAGATCTGTAGCTCAGCATCGTATTGGGATATAGAATACAATCATACAAAAATTTCAAGTCATGAATGAGATGTTCTTCTGATGGGCGGTTAGAGTTTGTGCCATCTTGATTCAACAAAAATCCAAAAGGCTCAAGCCTGTTTTAGTATAAGAAAAAAGAGTTAGCGACATCACAGGCAGAAATGTGCAACAATAAAATCGTACAGGAAAAAGAATGATGTGTGCCTTGCCTTGCCTTACCTAAACTCAACAGCTGAAGAAGTTGGATTGCATCGGGAATTAACCACCATGCCATTGGGTGCCATCTTTCCGGCCAAGTGTTTAAGGCAGTAATTAAGGAGCTCTGGTGAGGTCACCTTGCACAGAGCACCCTTGAGAGCACGCCTTGAGACCCAGCTGGGGGTGTCACTTGCTGCCGCAGCTGCTAGCAGCACTTTGATCATCGCTTGTTCTACAGATTCCACATCATTCATTGTCCAAGCACACAGACAGTTTGTTGTAGTTGTAGTGTACTTAGGCTTTTTACGTGTTTCATTCTTTGTTGTTGTTGTTGACCTATGACTTTCATGGATCAGCTTTAAGATGAATGAGAAGAGGTCCCTTAATGATACAAATGGAGAGTCTTCTTCTGATATGGACTGGTAGAATGTAATTAGTGCCTGCAATTGAGTTGGGGATGTACGGTGACGACCCTGGAAGTAAAACAAGGATATGGGTGTGTTTGAAAGAGTTTGAACTGCTTTTCGGTAGGCATCTAACGTGAGAGCGTAGCTCCCAGCACCAAACTCATATCCCCAGTTGCTGTACCAAGAATGGCTATTGGTAATTGCATGCAAAAGTCGGTATTCCATGCCATATTTTTTTGATACATCCATCACACTAACCTTTCTGTTTTTAAAACATGGCAGGAAATGAGAATCATCTTGGATGGATGGATGCAAGTCTCTTTGTAAATCATAATAGGGAAAACAAACATTTAAACAAACTGAAGGGCAGCCTGTCATTCTCACTTGTTGTTTATTTTTCTCTGTTTCTTGGTTCCAAATGATTATCTCAGGCCATTGTCCAGTTGTTAAGTTACTATGGGATTATTTGGTATAGCTTATTGAGCTATTTATAATTTTGTTTATTTTAAAATTGAGTCATTTTTTAGTGCAATTTTTATTTACTATTTATAAAGAATGAGTGAGTTAAATAGGTTGAAAAAAACCTAATTATTGAAAAGAAAGAATTTTTTAGTTTTTGCTTTCTAATTATCAACTTTCAACTTTTTTGGAATTATACTAAACAGTTTCTATATTACTTCTAGATATTTTGTATTTAAATTTGTATTTGATATCAATTATCCTCTATTTTTCCTAATTAATTTATTTAATTACCATACCATTTTGTATTATTCAACACATGAAATACAAGTGTTAAAATATATAGACAATGTTTGAACAGAAAAATAACATAAATCAAAATAAGCATTTTAGTCTAAAAATTAATGACATCATTATTTTTTATCCTTTTGATTTAAGGGCATAGACCAAAAAGTTACAAATATAAAATTTAAATGAACATGGTATAATTATACTAAAATTGTGAAATAACTATATTTTATGTTGTCATAAAAACTAAGATTAATTACACTTTACCGAATGAATAATCAATAGATATCACTTTACTCCCCTTCAATTAAAAAATGTTACATTGTGCTCCCTTAAAGGCATGAGAAGTATCAATTTCTCTCTATCACTACATTCCAAATATCAATAATATATATATATATATATATTTGTGGTAGTTGGTGAAATTTTAGTGGCTAATGGAAAAGTTAAATTTTTGTTGAATCCCACAAGCGCATTGTTAAATAATTTCTCAACTAAGAAAGAAAAGTAGCTTTGATATAACCTTTTATACTACAATGGAATAAACATATTTGTACTTTCCGTCTTGACTTCTCTGCTGAGCTATTTGCTTCATAATACTAATTCTGAATATATAAGCCAATATCGAAATGAAGATTGCAAAAATAAATAAATAATGTTCGATGAAATGTGATGATGGGAGGCTCAAGTCTATGCGCAAAGTGAGTGAGGAAGTTGAGGTGGTCGAACTTGAGACTCAGGAATTGCAGGGCTAGAGAATTGATACCGACTGAGCAATAGTTGAAAGGTGTAAAATGTAATTAAAAACTTCTTGTTACCACCAAGCCAGTTACAACCTGAAGCCCTTCGAAATAAGAGAGTGTTTTGGAAAGTTGGTAAAATGCTGGCTTTTGATTTTTTACCAAACTTTTTGACTTTTTTAGAAGTGATTTGAGAAGTTGATAAAAAGTTGACTTTTTTAATTTTTAATTTAATATTTTTTAAAAGTGTCACATCACTCCAAAATGACCTAAATATCCTTACTTAACATTTATTTATTATTTTTTTACTTTTTTCTCATAGGTCCAAATTGTAAATTCAAGTGTTGCGTTTTGGAAAGTTGCCAAATGGGAGTTGTGGCGTTTTATGAAGGTTTGGCGTTTTGGGAAAGAGTATAAAAACGCAGCTTTTTTATTACTTGCCAAAATGGCACAAGGTCTCTCATAAACAAAACTAAAAATTCCAAGACATCTCTTAATTAAGACTGCAGTTCATATATACAACCCAAGAGGGTTTCAACCACAAATTTCACAAACTCTGTACATGGGAATGCTACTCAGCCTACTACCAGAAGCGGGGAGGTTGCAGGGGAAAGGAAGGAACCACCCAAAACCAAATAATAATAAGAATAACCACAAATACAACGATGATTAATGTTCTAAATAGAAACTATTATTAAGTGATAAAAATTAAATAAATAAAAAAACCATAAACAAAAGTCCAAACCTAACCTGACTGCGAGGGTTTTACACAATTTGTCCCAGAAGTCAATGATATCACGTCCTGAAAGAATGGTGGAGCCGCCTTCTCTTCCATTGAGAGTAAGGAGGTGGCCGAAGCCATTTGAGTGAACCACACCATGCAAAAGATGACTTGTATCCTCAAGTTGAAGGTACACCCAGTCCTCCACAAGGTCATCATCATCTTCATCGGTCGTAATCACATAGTTGCATGACTTACACCTATTCCTATAAACAA
Source organism: Camellia lanceoleosa (assembly GCA_025200525.1). Lineage (NCBI taxonomy): Eukaryota > Viridiplantae > Streptophyta > Magnoliopsida > Ericales > Theaceae > Camellia > Camellia lanceoleosa. The sequence goes on along the minus strand of CM045763.1, from coordinate 163,191,708 downwards.
GGATTAATAAGTAAAAGAATTCTAGTAACAATTTTATTTTCTTACAATGTCATAAAATATTAGTTCTACATTAATAATACAACCAGTTAAAGATATACTAGATCACATTATACAATACAATACATTCTTTCAACAAAAAGAAAAGCAAAAGCTTTAATTTAATACACACCAATGATAGAAGAATGTTATTTGGGGAAATTTTTTTTTGTACCTTGAATCCAACGAATGCAGTAGATTGCCACACATTGTGCAAGACTTGTGATGTCCCCTGCTTCCTACCCCTTTATCTTTTTCTTCCAATTGTTGTTGTACTAGTTGGCCATTGTTATCGCCATTGCCATTACTCCTCCGAATAATGAAATGATATCGTTTTCGGCACACCGGATGTCCACTCCAACCTTCACCACCAAATCCAACCCACCCACCTCATGTTATTGTCTAGCTTTAGTTCTAAATCTTAATTCAAGGCGAATTAAACAAATAAATGTTCAAAATTGTTGAAGTTTGGTTATTGCATTTTTGTTTTACAGGGTCTCCACCTAGGTAAATTAAACAAATAATTTTTTTTCCCCCTACCTTCTTACTCATTTGGATTGGGTGATTCGCAAAGAAAAGAAAAAGAAATCAATCTTTCTTAGTCCCAATCACTTATATTGATTACTAATAGGACAGAAATAAACTTACTTTTTGAATCTCTTCAAAATTAGAGAGATTGAGAAAATAAATAGAAAAATTACTAAATTTTTATATTACTAAAATTGTCCATTTATCTACAAAGAAGTAAAATAACATGTAAGAATTTGTTTTATTTTCTTTTATGTAATTTATCCAAACAAAATTTACTTTTTTCCCTTTTTTTTAAATTTTTTTTTTCTTTCCAACTTAACCGAACAGAGTTTAAATGGAGAAGGAAGAAATTTGGGCTGTGTTTGACTTTGAAAAATTAATTCCACCACTTTGATTGAGGATAGTGTTTGATTAGCATTTTTAAAAATTAATTTCACATTTACTTTTCAAAATACGTCTATTCAGTCATCTCCAGACGTCTAGCCAATCGATTGAAACAATGTTTGGTTTTGGTGTTTTTGTTTTTCTGCACTTATTATTTTTATATTTTAAATAAAAAATATTTTCAAAATTTTTTAATTTTTTTTTATAAATTTTAAATAAAATTTTGAATTGTGTATTTGATTATAAGTTGTAAATTTTTAAATTAAATATCATATGTCATATCATTTATTTCAAACTCAATTTAAAACTTTTTTCAAATTCATAACTAAGTAAATTTTTCACACTCAAATAATAATTTTAAAACTCACAATATCAAAATGCAATTCTATTATCAAATCATAATTCTAAAATTTTTCCAAACGCTATATTAAATTTTTAAAATTGATTATTTGAATAGTTAAAGATTTAATTGTACAAAACTTAAAAAGGTATAGTAGTAATATTAATGATAATTACTTTAAAGGAAAGTCAACTATTCAAAAAATAATCTAAATAAGGATTTAGATTATCAAAATAAAACCCAATGAGTTCCGGGCCGCGCAACGCACTTGATCCATTAAAAAAAATAGGGTATCCAGAGTTTCGACTCACCAACGACTCGACATTGGTCGCAGTAGACGGATCTGGATGTGGATCTGGTGACGTCCTCCTCCACGATGTCGAGGGCAACGATGGCGGGATCTCCATCGCCGCCGTCGTCGACAACCAGATCCCCGATACGGAAGAGGATCTGCCACTTCATCAGGCATGGGAAGAGGGAGGGAGTGAAGGTGGGGCGCGCGTGCCTTTCGAGGAAACACCGGACGCTAGACCTGAACGGAGCCACACCAACGCCGTCACAGGCTGCCGGAAAATCAAACAAGTCAGGGAGGTCAGCGGTGACCCTTCTTCTACAATTACCACTACTCCTCATCCGCTTCAACCTTCCATTATTTACAACCATCACTACCTTCCTTATTATTACTAATACTTTGAGCTTCAATAAATAACAAACAAACAAACAAACAAACAAAAAATTGTACTATGAATTTGAGTTTTTGCTGGTTCCTATATTTTTTGGTAATAATATGTGAAGAGGAAGAGGAAGAGGAAGAGGAAGAGAGATTTGATTAGTAACGAAAGAAGCAGGGTTAGGTTGGTTTATATATATAGGACTCGGACGAGGAATCGAATAGCAGTTTGGCTTTCCCAATTTTAGTTTTAGTTGGGTTCGGACTTTTGGCGGTTCGTCAAAGGCGGTTTCAAAATTTTCGTTTAGAGAAGGGGAAGTGTAGTGTGAGTGGGTGAGTCGGTTTGCATTATGAATGAAAAATTAAGCGGGAGCGTGGGGCCACCAAAATAATTCACCCTACTAACCTTTTCAATTGCGCCCACCCACGCGTCCCTTCCCTATCACATAAATTATTTATTTATTTATTTTAGGGTAAATTACAAACACCCCCTCGAGGTTTAGTAAAAATACAAATTTCCCCCTGAGGTTTGAAAAATTACAAATTCACCCCTGAGGGTCAAATTTTCATAATAAATTAGGAAAAATTAGGAGGGAATCTGTATGAAAATAAAAACCCTAGGGGGCAATTTGTTATGAAAATGTAAACCTCAGGGGACGGGATGTAATTTCTCAAACCTCAGGGGGGAATCTGTATTTTCACCAAACCTCGAGGGGGTGTTTGTAATTTGCCCTTTATTTTATATTAAAAAGATTTCAAATTTTAAACTTGTCCACCTAAGACCATCTCCAATGGTTCATCAAAACTGATATCAAATTTAAATTTTGATGAAAAGGCTACTGTTCACAGCTCCAACGGTTCACCAAACGTGATATCAGATTGAGTTTTCAGCAAATGTTTCATCAGATTGAGGACGAAATAATAAATTTATCAAAAATCTTTATTAGGACCGTTGGAGGAGGACGTCGACTAACGGTTACTTGTAGGTTGACCAATCGGTCAACCCGTAAAAGGTTCAAACAGTTCAGCAAAAAATTCGAAAAATTCAAAAAAAAAAAAATTTTTTGCCTAACCGGTCGATCGGCCGGTCGACCACCCGGTAGTCTCGAAAAAAGTTCAAAAAATTCAAAAAAAAAGGTTCAAAAAATTAAAAAATAAAAAATAAAAAAATTTGGGCAAACCGGTCAACCGGCCGGTCGACCACCCGGTTGTCCCGGGACAAGTTTGAGAATTTGGTGAATCGTTGAAGCATCTGTTATCAAATTTGATGAAATGGATACTTTTTGACTCAGATTTAGTGAAAATTTTGAGTAAGCGTTGGAGATGCTCTAATTCAATTTTGTTTGGAATGAATTTTTTTAATTTATTTTTTTTTTATTTTTAGTTATTTTAATGTTGTGAAAAAAGTTGTCTTTAAGATGATTAGATAATTGTGAAAGAAAAGAATGAAATTATTATAATTTGAATGTGACATTTTATTTTATTAGCTAAGAGTATGTTTGGTACGATGGAATGAATTAGAATGAAATGCATATTCTAACTTTGTATTTCATTTCTCTCGTTTGGTATGTTTTATTTAAATAGGAATAGTTATTCAATGAGAATGTCCATTCTAACAAAAAGTGAGAATACATATTCTATATCAAAAGCTAAGAAATATCTGTTCTATTTTAACATGGAATCATTATAAAACAAAACAACAATCTCTCTCATAAAAATAAATAAAAAAACTAAACGATCGTTTTAGAAAAAAAAAAAATTCTTCTCTCTTACAATCTCTTTCTACGAATACTCTTACATGCTAAACAATCAGTCATAGACGACTCCATCATTGTTCTTCTACTAGGTTTAGTATATATATTTTAAATTATGTTTCAATTTATTTAGATGTTAGTTGTAAGTAGGGGTGCAACTTGGGCAGGCTTAACCCAAGCAACCCAAACCTAGCCCGATTTTTTTTAGGACTTGGACAAGATATTTTCAAATTCGGTACGGGCTTGGACAAATATTCAAAAGCCCGAATTAAATTTGGGCGGGCTTGCGTAAAAATATCAATCAACCCGAGCAACCCGAAACCCGAATTATATATATATATATAAATTATTAGCCATTACATTATATTAAAGTAATTTAGATTATTAAATCATATTGAATATATATTATATATACAAATAGCATAAAATCTTATTTTTTTTTTATTTTCACTCATAAATCGTAAAGATTACTATATCGGCATCTTTCTTACATTATATAAATTATTGGACAAATACACAAATAGTCCCTATAGTTTGGGGTTTGTGTCACTTTGTTCCCTAACTTTTCAATTGTGACACATTTGACCCTGAATTTTGAATCTTGTTCCAAATAAGGACAATTGAAGATATCATTAGAATTTTCAAGGGTAAAATTGTCAATTTGATAAAATACAAACTAATTTGATAAAAATAAATGTCAAACAAATATTTTTGAATTTTTAAAAATTATTTCTATTCACTAAAAATAAAATTATGTAAAATTAATAAAAATTACATGATTAATTTTTTTAAATTAATTTTACATGATCATCATCCAAACACATAATAAAAATTAATTTGGTAAAAAAATAAATAAATGTGTAAAAGATATGTGTTTGGATGATGATCATGTAAAATTAATTTAAAAAAATTAATCATGTAATTTTTATTAATTTTACATAATTTTATCATTGGTGGATAAAAATAATTTTTAAAAAATTAAAAATATTTTTTTGACATTTATTTTTGTCAAATTAGTTTATATTTTATCAAATTGATGATTTTACCCTTAAAAAATCTAATGATATTTTCAATTGTCCTTATTTGGAACAAGATTCAAAATTCAGGGTCAAATGTGTCACAATTGAAAAGTTAGGGACCAAAGTGACACAAGTCCCAAACTATAGGGACTATTAGTGTAATTAATCCTAAATTATTTGTTTTGATGGTATTAATGATTTTTTATATAAAAAAAAAAATTGTAAATAGAGTCAAAGTTTAATAATTTAATAATGTAGCTTAAAAAAAAAAAAAAAAAACCAACTGAAATTGATTTACAATTCAGGCAACTCGGGTAATTCGGGTTTAACTCGGGTCGGGCTTGGGCAGGCAACCTTGGGTTATAATTCGAGTTTGGGCGGGCCTGGGCAGATCTCAGCACAACTTGGGCTGGGCTTAGACAATCTCCTAATCCGATCGAACCCAGCTGAGTTGCACCCTTAGTTGTAAGGCATATATATATATATATATATGGAACTCTATGAAATCATATTCTATCTATAATAGAACATATATATATGTATCACGTTTCTATTTTTTTATATTGTTTGTATCTTTTTTTTTTCTTGATTTAAATTTGGTTTCACATACACAAGATTGAGTGATTTGTATATTTCGTTTTATGTTTTTTTGCCATGTGAACTAATTTGAAAATTAATTTTTATTCCATACATAGACACTGCACAAGTGATTGTTATTTGTTATTAATAGATTAAAAAATTTCTGCCTAAAAGATATTACTGAAATTTTTTTTAAGTATATGTATTTACTAAAATCATTCTAGTATAAGTTATTATTTATTGATTGAGATTAGATTTTATTAGCTCATAAAGTAAAGACATGGTTGTGAATGTTTTAATACTTTTGTTTTATATATTTTTAGCGTACAATTTTATTTTATTATGATTGTAGGTATTGTACAATTTTAAAATTTATTATTGTGTTCATATTAGTGAATTTTTTTACAATATTTATTAATTTTTTGAATTTAATATGATTATACAATATTTAATATAGTAGTTATTAGTTTGGCAAAACATTCTATTACATTCAATTTACTCAACAAACCAAACATGGGAATGAGAATGGTTATTCCATTCTCACATCATTTTATTATGTCAACCAAAAAATGGAATGAGAATGAGAATGGGCATTCCATTCCATTCTGCCATATATTTCATTTCCACTATCATTCGATTCCCACTTCATTTCATTCCATCGTACCAAACGCGTTCTAAAATATTTTATTTTGTCTTTATTGGCTAACTTAGTGCCAACTTTGTATGCCAAACGACTCCTCAGGCTTCGTTTGGCATAAGTTATTTTGGCTAAATTAGCCAATAAAGATAAAACATGATAATTTAATCAATAAGATAAAATGTCACAACCAACTATAATCATTTCATTTTTTTTTTCTCACAACTATCAAATCAATCACACAAAAAAAAAACTAAAATTTATCTCAAACACAATTTTTTTTTAGATCATCTCTAACGCGGCATCTCATATTTCATCAAATTTAACAATTGTTCAACCTCCAACCCTTTCATCAAGCTTTGTATAAAATAAGGGATGAACCAAAACTTTCATCAAATAAAGGGAGTCTTTTATCTCTCATCAAATTTAAATTGTTACTGTTGGGTTGGACATCCTTCTGGATGTCTACCCAGATGTTCACCCAAGAGAAACTTTGACAACCTTTTTTGTTCATATTCAGATGACTTCTAGGACATCTGCCCTGACATCCTCCCAAACAATTCAGGAATGTAAACGAATCTGATGAAAATTCTACTTTTAACATTGAAGTGAACGATATCAAATCAAACTTTTCATCAAAATTTTATTCAAAATTGATGAAACTTTTGATTCAACATTGGAGATGCTCTTAGTTAGGCTAATATAACTAAAGCCAAACTAAATTAGTTCATCCCAAATGAGCGCTCAATAGATATAAATTATTTATTTTTCACTTTGTTGCTTGAATAAATATTAAATCATTTAGATTTTTCATTTATTATTTGAATTTGAAACATCAATTAAATTCAATGATAAAATAAATATGAATTTTAACAAATATTTTAATTTAAGCCTTAGAAGAGGTATATATATTTTTGGAAAAATAACAAATCAGTGTAGGGTTGAAAAAAAATTCAAATTTGTGGCAAATTTTATAAACTTCAATATTAGTTATTAAAGTCATGAACTTTTGGGTGGGTAACATATGTACCTTATAATTAAATGATTTCATACATTTTGAGTCATAACTAAAAAATGTTATAACCAAACGCAATATGGGGTATAATTAAAGAACTCATGAGTCATAATTAAAATAATATCATAACTAAAGAAGAAAATTTGTCATAATTAAATAAGAAAATAACATAACTAGGGGTGCATATGATACACCCCTTTCAAGGGTGTGTATTTTAGAATTCTCTGAACCCTTTTGTGTAAGTAATTATTTTTTAAAAGTATATTTGATTTGTAATTTTTCCTATGTTTTTTTTGTCATTTATATTTTTCTTCTTTATTTTATAATTACAATAATATAAAATTATAAATAATATATATTTTTAAAAGGGCTTCCAGGGCTAGGTCGAGCTATAGCCTTGTTTGTTTGGCAAATTAGGTTGGACGGAATTAAGGGCTCGTTTGTTTTTAGAGTTAGGTTGGGTGAGATTGTTAGTAAGAAGATTCTTAGTATAGTGGTATTAGGTTAGAAATGTAAGATAATATATGTTTATTTGTGCACTAATTTGGTGGTATTAATTAGCTATCTAGAAGATAACTTTGTTAATTTTGTAAAATGAGGGGTGCAATGGTTTTTTAGCCATCAATCCATGGGAGGGGATTGATAGTTCGCATGTTATTAGCAATCTCATACCACTTCTCTACAAACAAACATGCTATAGGTGGGGCACACAAACAGATTACTAATTCAATCCCCTCTCTCAAACCTCCAATGAAAGATGGCCATTACTCTTTATCTCAAATCCAATCCTAATGTTAAATGGACACAAAATCTCAACCCAACCTGGCCCTATGGACAAAATAACTTTATCAAACCCTAAAAATATCGAATTGGGCTGGGCAAGTCATCGGGCTGATGGCCACCTCTAATATATAGGGTAGGAAAATTGCAAATAGGTGAAATAGTTGCACTATATATCAATTTTTTTTTTGGGGGTGCAATTTTGACACACGTGAAAAGACTTGCACCAAATACAACAAAAAATTTATATCACACACAAAAGACTGCACTATCATGAAAATGAAAATATTTTTACACTACACCACTAAAATGCAATTTCTCCTGTAGTACGGTATGGATGCTTGCGGATCGAGTTGGGTTGACTGATCTATCTTCCATCCGTCCCAACTTAAACGAATTGAGAAAATTCAATTCGCATCCGTCCGCTTAATTAGCAGATGCGGGCCGGTTAGGTTGGCTAGGAAATGCAAATTGGTTTGGGGGTTTGGACATTTATTGTTTTGGACCTTTTTTCGAACTATCTTTCAGTAATTCTTTACCATTTTGTGCCCAATTTTTTTTATTATTCATTTTTTATAATAAAAATAAAGGTTCAACTTTCATGTTTCATAAATAGCAAATATAATTGCTAAATAAAAAGATCTTTTTTAACATACAAAGCATAAAAGCATAACTTCATTTTCTTAGGAGTGTTGGCGGTGGATTGGGTTGGGTCAGGTGGCTTTCCATCCGCCATCCGTCCGAACATAGGTGGATTGGAAAAAATGCATCCATATCCGTCCACTCAAACCATTGAAACCATACATTCTGTGGCGGATTAGTTCAGGTCATTCGATTTTGACGGATCAGGTCAATGCTTGCCTACCCCTAACGTAAGGTGTTTGGCATCTTAGAGTATCTCTAATTATTTCCCAAATCATTCATAAAATTTAGATTTGATGAAAATTTTGGTAAAAATGAAATTCAATCCTTTCATTAAACTTGTGTCAAATAAAATGCTAAACAAAATTTTCATCAAATCAATGATGAGCCAAATCTACACCAAATTTCCAACAAGCCTTTTTTCACATAAATTTTGATAAAATTGTTAAAAGATGAAGAATTGGAGATCGTTTTTTCACCAACATTTAATCTTCTCCTCTCTATTGCTTCATCATGATAGTAAGTAACCTGCAAAATGAAAAAGGTTTATAACTCAAATTCAAATACTTTATTCTTATGGCCATGGGCAATGAAAACCCATAAAGACAATCTATTTAAAGCTAGAGACAAGAGATAAAGTAACTGTCACCACAACAAAAACAATCTTAGTATATATGTCAATATAGATGTCATTTACAGCTCACATATATGACTACCTACCATTAGGGTGCAAAAATGGCCTGTCACTCTGAGGCCCAGCCTAGTTTGACCCCCCCAGCTAGGGCCTGAGCCATGATTTTCTAGCCTCGCCTGATAGGCCCGACCCCATACCCTGTCCACCGGTCCAATCCAAGCCCAATCTGAGGCCTGAACTGGCTTGTTCGACGGCCACCATTACCTTTCAAGTTATTTTGTTGAAATTTTTTTTAAATAAAAAATAAAAACAGGCCGACCCAAGCCCAAAGCCTGAGACCCGATTGCCTTTTAGGTTTGGGTAGGATTGACCCAACCTGATTTTTGACGGAGTTTGAAGGCTTGGGCCGGCCCAGCCTAAGTTCGAGGTCAAGAGGGTAGGTCGGGCCGATTTTACTTCTTTACCTAGCATGTGAGCAATTCAAAAAAATATATACAATTAAAGTACTTGTAGGCCTCAACTGCTCATTCTCTCAATTTTTTTTTTGATATGTAGGGTATCCTGACTTAGCTTGCGCACACCAGGCTAAGTCGCTACAGAATTGTAACATCGCCTAGGGGGCACTTGCGTGCTTTAATTAGGTCGGACCCTTGATTTTTTCGATCTACTCTCACGAGTGTAATGTAAAACGTAGATAAAAGTCCAAATTTTGCAACTTTATAGAAAATCCATTTTATTATACATTCTTTGCCAGAAATGGACTATCCCAGATCTTAAAGTCGCCACCTAATATTTTAGGAAAATTAGAAAACACGTGACTCATGCCAAGGCCACTATTCGTTGTAACCAAAGATACTTGGCTTGGAACCTTAGGTATGAGAGGAAAAGGTCATTAATTGAGTACCTCGGGTCACCTGATCAAAAGACCGGCCTCTACTACGCCATGATATGATTTTTATTAACTTTATATGTTCATATTCCAATTATTTAATAAATGCTAAAATTACTATGTAAAGCAAACAAATTAGACCGTGTCGTTTATTTTGGAACAATTTTATTTTATTATTTCGAAAATGTTTTAGTGCAATCATCATGAAAATCAATTTTATTCCAAATTAAATAACACAACCTTCACCCACTAGCATGCATAAAGTTATATCAAATAAGCACATAACCGCATGATAGGATACTAAACGTAGCAGAAAAACTCACACAAGTGGAATGCTAAAACACAAAAACTTACATATTTACTAACGTCCCACAAATATTTACAAAACAAAGTTAGTAAAATATGCATGATGCTATATCCATGATCATAATGCAATTCACTCATGAAATGCAACTACAGATCCAACTTCTAATATATGACATGTGAATCATCTCAAAACATGAGGTAGCGTACAAAATCACATAATAATCAATTAAACTCACAGATGCAAATTTAGCCAGATCTTAAGGCAGAAAGCATGGATATGATGACAAGCATGATATACTACATATGCAAAGATAAGTAAGCAAATAAAAGAATGGGATAGAAAGAAGCAGGGTGGGAAATTATTACATCACTTTGAATATTACAAATCAGAATAGGGAGAAGAGGAAAAAATTACAATAAAATTAAATCCTCACAAGCATTCTCTAATTAAAAGAAAAACAATAAAAACAGCAGCTGCAAGGGGCCTCGAAAACTGTCGAAGACTATTCTGCTCGACACCGGGAGGCTACTAGGTTCTGTCTAGAAAAAAGTGGCTCGCTAGCCAAAAGATAAGCTGCATGGCCAAAGAGGAGAGCGGTCGGGGAAAACTTTGTTTTGTTCAAACACCAGAAAAATAAACAAAAAATATGCAAGTGGCTCAACTAACCACTTCTGGTTAGCTTACAACAGGTTTATAACATGAAATCAAAACAAGAAAAACAATAGAATAAAGAAAATGCACGAAAGTAAAAGGAAATGAAATTGTGCAAAATTTACCTTCCAAGAAAGGAATTGATTTCAAAACTTCTTTTTGATCACCCTCAAGTTTAGGAAGTGTATTCTCAATTCTCAATTTGAAAATTCGAAATTCTTGTTGGAATGTTGTTTTTGGGTGGTTTAATAGTGTGTGTGGAGGGAGAGTTACAACTCTATGTTTTTCTCTCTTTCAAGGAACATTCACTCTCTTTTGATCAAGGCTCTTAGAATTTGGTTTTAACATAATTTATGGGCTGTTTTTGATATATGGAAGATGGAATACCAGTGTATAGAAGCTTATAGCTCAAATGTTTAAGGCTTTTCTCTTTCTCTCTCTATCTCCCTAACTTTCTTAATTTATTTCTCTCTTCTTGTCCTCTTTCGCATTTTGATCCTCTCTATCTCTATAAGCAATTAGGGAAGGCCGCTAAGTCAAGGAGGTGGGAGACAAGGTGGAAGACAAGAGACCATGGGTGACAAGGATGATTGAAAATGGATGCCACCTTTTGGGAAGAAGACAATCTTCCTTTTGACAATGGAGGCTAAAGGATGATAATGGAGGATGAGTAGGTGCACCTCATGCATGAATATATCAACAAAATATCTAAAATGGCATGACCCACATGTTTTCAACAAGAATTTTGCTGAAACTGTCCTACTTCTGGACAAATTAGTTGACTGGCTAATTTATTGGCTGGTCAACCAAAAAACCTTGGCTGGCTGGCCAACTTAGCCTGATAGCCAAAAAAGTTGGGCATGGCTGACTATTTTGCATGGAACATGATTTTTCGATAGAATTATTATCGTTTCCTCTTATTTCCACACTGTTCTTTGCTTGATTTCCTCAAAAAAAAGTTTCACTTTGAAGTTTAAAAGTGAACCTCAGAACACTACGAAAATATTCGAAACAAAGCACGGAAAGAAGGTTTCGAAAGAGAATTTTAAACGAGACTTAAGCACTTGGCCAAAACAAATTGAGGGTTGGAACTGAAACACAAATTTCATATTTCTTACTGGGAATTATACGAGAAACACATTCTTGTTTTCATCATTGGATAATCAAAAGAAAGTGCCCAAGTCTGCCCCATTTTGATAGAACTGGAAGTCATTTCTTGACATGAGTGAATGTCAAAGCTCGAAGGCGACCCTTTTGACAAGGTCGTAAGTCTTGGGCAAACAAACAAGATACGAATGCAGTTGGTTGAACCCAAGGGTTGCCTACGTATCCCCTTGCAAGGAATCAAACCAGCGTAGTTCAGGGGCAAGATGTGAATGATATGCTCGAAATGCAACTTGAAAGCTAGACTTACATGCTTCACAAAGCTATTTTTTTCTCTTTTTAAAAATTCATGATTTATACAATACAATGCAACAGGTAATATGTGAGGCAAGCCTCGTGCAAATGATATGAAGCATAATAAGGGGTACAATCCAAACACACTCACACGAGAAAAGGAAATGTAGTGTTAACCATCAACCCAAAGAAGGGAGGTATTAACCGATGAATAGTTTTAACCATCAACCAAAAACATGGGAGGTATTAACTGATGGCTAGCTTTAACGAATAATCCAAGAAAATAGAGGTATTAACTGATGGTGGTTTTAACCAACAACCCGAGAAAGGGATAGTATCGTCATCCCGAGAAAGGGTCAGTACTAATCGAGTGGTTTTAACCATCAACCCAAAAAAGGGCCAGTATTGATGATAAAAATGGTAATTGCACAACAATAATATGATGGATGACAAATGTAATAAACAATGCAAGTGTGATAGTGAATGCAAAAACATGAAGGGGCGATGTAAGACATACAATATGCAATGGTAATTGCACAACAATAATATGATGGATGCACAACAGATAAATACACAAAATGATTTGTTTTTCTTGCTTGTTCAAAATTTTCTTCTTTTTTGGTTTTTTCTTTTGCACTTTTTATTTTATTTTTATATTTTCAAAACTTTCTTCTTTTTCAACTTTTTTTTTTTGAAATTATATATATACCATAAATACATATACATACATATGACCCATATACATACCGTACATATACTCGTATGAACTATATATACAAAATACTTATCACAAATACATTATATACACATATATATACATACGAACGATATACAAAATATGGATACATATACATATTATATTATACATATACGCACAGACAAACTATATACCTATATAGATACATACAGTATACATATCCATATTATATACATATCTTTCTCTCCCTCGTTTTTCTTTCTCGAGCGCCGTGGCTGGCACTCGATTTCAATAATCACGGCGCCTGACTGGCACAGCCTTACCAACCCTGACTGTTCAATGATTGCCTCGGCAATCCCTCTTCTTTGGCTTCTTTTTCTCTTTCATTCTCTTCTTAACCATAGCTTGCGAGGGAGACAGAGCAGAAACGAAAAGCTGAAAAAATACACATTCTGCCATAGCCTAAATCTCTTCATTCCTGACATGGCTCATTATTGTTGTCCTCTTTGCCTTTTCCTAGACCTTAATGATTCCCTGACTGAGAATGCCAACACCAATCCCTCTGAGCCTCGACAGAGTGCCCCTACCCCTGCTTTCAGTTTTCTTGTGATGTCAATTGCGCAACTGATGGCAACGCAATCTGATATCGATGCCAACCATTACACGTTGCAATCTTGTGTGAAGACGGTGACTGCGGTCTCTAATTTGTCCCATCGGCTGCAGAACAAGACAACTGAGGTACATCGATTAAATGCACCACTCTCTATGCTCCAGAGTATGTACAAGGATGCTCAAGAAGAGATTGGTAGACTAAAAAAATAGAACAAAGAGTTTAATCGACAAGAAACCTCTATGGCCCGATTCGGAGCTCCTTGGTGCTTCCCATTCGCCGACTGTCACACCCCAAACCTGGGTATGACTGGCCGTGGCCCATAGGGCCTTAGCCCAAGGCACACGTAAGCCTAAATGCGAATCCATAATCACATGGAATAAATTTAACAAAAGTCCAATAATAAATAACCAAAACTCAATCCAGTGACACGCCACAAGTATGCATGGCAAAACAAGCCATAACCAACTTCCAAAAATATATACCAAAATAGGACACAACCGCCCACAAAATAAAATAATTCTAAATAAAACACAACCACAATGTATGCACAAAACCCGACATAACAAGCTAAAACAAAATAAATGAATGTCCTAGAGGTCCATACAAATGAGTCTCTGCTACGCCATAAGTCCACTCTAAGTCTTTCTAACACCTGGAAATGATAAACAACTACGTCAGCTAATGGCTCAGTGAGTAACAACATGGATAGTAAAAACAATTTTGAAAACAAGGTTTAATTCCAAAATAAGATATACATCACAGAAACTAGATTGGCATATAGTTTTGATAAAGATAATTTGTTTCAAAAAGAAAGTTCCACAGTTCAACAGTTAAAATACTCATGTCACTCAAGAACATGATAAATGACATTTTTCACTTAAAATAGATTACAACATGAACACCAATAATTTTTTGGGTACCAAGAATAATAAGTAACATGCTACACAGTTCTCAAGGCAATAAGCCTGTTGGATCCAATACCGAACCAAGAGTCATCATCGAGGTGGCAATTCGGGCCTTTTCTCTAAGATGATCCTATTGAAGGTCAACTAGCCTAGCCTAGGTCTTTTCCTTATAATCGTTGAGCACTAGAGTCATCACGGCCCAACCTGAATCTGTTCCCTAGTGGCCAGAGTCACCACACACAGTGAAATAATTTCCCTGGACTAAAATATATAGATGGTCTCGATAATCAATACAATTCAGTTTCGCAAAACATAGTAGTTCACCATGATAATCATGAGACTATAACAAATAGTTCACAGTATGCCAAGTTTACACATGTTTCAGAAATAATTTAATTCCATCAATAATATAATAATTTTTCAAAATAGTTTAGTCTTGAAATAACAATTTAATTTTCCAATAGTTCAGGATAGGGGAACATTTATAAAAAAATGTAGCTTGCAACTACTCACCTAAAAATGAAATAATGTAATCCTCGAATAGAGTATAAAAGTCCAACTAGTGCCCTGAACAAAGTATTAAAATTACACGTCACTACTAATTCAAACATACTAAAAGGAATAATAAACTAAGTAACCCCAAACTAAAGCGCACTAACGCAGCTCAACCCCACTCACCGTTACTCTTAAATAATACCTAAGTTCAAGTTCTTTAAGGTCTCAAATTACTCATGACATGGATTTAGATCGAAACTTAATTAAAAGTAACTTTAAGATAAAACGGAATTTTAAACAAGTTTGCCCAATCTATTCGCTAACTTTGAAAATTAAAAACTCACTCCACGCTATTTGAAAAATTCCAAAATCCTCTAGATATCAACTAATATATCTAAGTTTCAAACCCATTTGGTTTTATTTGATTTGCTTATCAAAATAATTATTTATATTTAATTATATCTAACAGGTTGTTTTCTGCAGCACTTTAAAGAAATTAATGGTTCTCTTAGTATACATGAGCAATCAATGCAAGGACAAAAATTTAAGAAACTAGACTCATAACCGGTTCTAATGACGCTAATTTGATAATTTTTGAATTTATACCCAAAGAGAACGACACTTCCAAAGTTACTGTTAACACCAATTTGCTGGACAGATTTGAACGCACTAGTTAATATAGATTTTGACTCCCAAAAATTATAAGAAAATTCTGGTATGCAATTCAATATGTAATTAATTTTTTTCAAAAATTTCAATTCAAAATTCATCTGTATGATATGATTCCTTGATCTTTAAAGTTTATGGTTCTGTACAAAATTTTTAAACTAACAATTACACCCATTCCTACCCACAATTTATTTCCTCAGGTTTCTTCACAGTGTATATATATACACAAAATACATACACCTACAACCTCTCCATCAATGAGTTAAATAACAATAGAATAAGGATAAAGAATAAAGAAAGAAAAGAAGAAAACCTAAGACGCCACATGGCACAACACACACAAAGCTCTCCTTCTTGGCTACAACAATAATCTTGATGATTGAATCACCCCTCACTTTCCTTCATAAACCCACGGCTGCTAGGGCGGCTAGTGTTGTGGAAAACAATTATAACAAGAATTAGGGTTTTTGTTATCCTTATATACATAACCACCAATCCAATTAGTATTATTATCTAACATTATTATTATTTATTTTAATAGTAAATCTTGCCTCTAAATTAGAGATTTCTACCATAAATTTATTTTAAGATTAAAATTAATTAAAAGACCCTCCTATAATATTTAATTTGTACTTTAGAATTCACCATCAAAATATTTTAGATTTTAAAATTATTATTATTTGATTATTTACTTTATTTTTATATTCGGGTTCTCATACCGATGGGAAGTAATATCTTTTGGAAGCTCTGCCAATGTTAAGGTAGAGTTTTCAAGGGCTTCCCGAGAGTAATGATGAAACGAGGCAACTGACGGTAGAGTCAAGTGATGAAACTGTCTGCAAATGAAGTTGATTTGTAATCTTCGCCGTCGGGTTGCTATCGGAATCCGAGAAAAGTCCCTTTCTGTTTTTTGTATTTTCAACTTTCTGCTCTTTTTTTCCTTTTTGTTTTTGCTTAGGAATGAGCACAAATGCTTCAAAATTTCCCTTTTGTTGTTTTATGAAATTTTCTTTTCTTTTGTTTGTAATGCTATAATCGGGGGGCTTCACCCTGAAGTTTAATAAAATGAGTTTTATTCTGTACATCATGGCGTGAATGACATAATACTTAATCATGAAAATATTTTTCTTGAACTTCAATCCGAGAATGATTGAATGTTAATGAATTTTGAATTGGATATTGAGCCATCAACTAACCATAAATCAAAGAATGACACAATGAAAGAAAAACAAAACAAAAGCAATCCAAACACACCTATTTACACTTGCTAGAATGAAAGGCACCCAAAACACGACTTGAAAGCACAAACTATTGAGCCTACACAAATTCTGCAGCTTTTCATTCTAGATTGATATCAAAATTGGCCAGTCAACTGATTCATTAACTGGCCAGCTAAACGAATTGATGAACCGGCTAAATAATTGGCCGGTTGGCTAAATAATTAGGAAACACACTTGCAGTCAACTAAAAACTTGGACAGCCGGTTGAATTGTTAGCCGACCGACTGAACATGCATGAGACTCGAGAGTGCGGGAAGAAGATAGAATTCTTGATTCGACTATGCCCCTAGTTCATTGCTTTGACTTCTTCTTCTTCTTTTTTTTTTTTTTTTTTTTTTTTTTCTATTTTCTAGTAAAAAGTTTTTGATCAACATGAGAGTTAAATTAGCATGTTTGTTCCAGTCTCTCTTTTGAAATCATGTAAGTCGAGCTATGCACACTGAATATTTACATTTTGGGTCCAAGAAATGGTTCGATTTTAGAAAAATGGAAATAATTTTTGAGAAAATCAGTCAACTTTATTAAAAGTCCCCAAAATCTAGTTTCGCAAATGGCCCCTACCCCAACCAACATGGAATCAACCCTTGAGATGCACAAACTCAAATTAGATAACCCGCGCAGAATACATTACTGCTAAATCTATCTTGCAACTGAACCTTCTATGAAGAAGAGATAGGACAATCGAACTAAATGAAGATAACTCAATTGATCATGGATAGGATAGCCGAGTTTAATAAAGATACACCAATCTAACATGGACGGGATGAGTGAGTTGAAAATGGTTGGGGCCGAACTTCAGAATGAAACTGCCTACATATCCCAAAGATAGGAAATTAGGCCATATGTAGTTCATGGCTAAGGCTCACTCGGGTATTAACACTCTCCTTTTGTGTTTTAACTTTTGCCAAAGTTGCCCTTCCGGGTTTTCGATTTTGCGAGCTTCTATTAATTTTTTCAGTTTTTCATTTTTTATTTTTTTTATTTTTTTTCATGCTTTAACTTTTGTCTGGGTTGCCCTTGCAGGTTTTCGGCCGTGCGAGCCTCTCAAGGGTGTTGATTGATTGTGAGAATTCTAAGCCATCCAAATCCATGAGAACGACTGCTCCTCTTAACCAAAGAGCCTTGATGATACAAGGACCCATCCAATTGGGTCTGAATTTGCCCCTAGGATCGTGGATAGCAACTCAATTGTCCTTTTAGCATTAAATCTTCTTCTCTCAAATTCTAAAATTTGGTAATCTTATCCTTAGCATTTGTCCATTGTGGTACAGTTCATTTTCCAAAATGTCGTGATACCAAGGATTTTCATCTTAAACTTCTTCTATTATGGCTATTATCTGCTCTGTGAGGATCAGATGCATTTTGACCCTAATCGGTATATCCACCATTGAAGCTAGGGTTGCCAAAGAGTCGACAAACTAATTATTCATTCTGACTAGGTGGGTGACTAAGTTTGAATCCCCAATCACATCCAACCTTTTTGCCCCTAGTTCTAGGGTTGCCTCCAATTCGGCTATGCAAGCCTTGTACTTTGGTTGATCATTGAACATTCCGAATCAAGGTTTGAAAGCTAGGGGGGTCGAGTCCCAAGGTCGAGAGGGATCCTATGTTGTACAATCTTAGGATCAATTCCAGGCATGTTTTCGTAGGACCACGCAAAAACATTTTTTATAATCTTTTAATAGGCGACTAATCACTCGTGCTCTTCTGAAGACAATATAGAACCAATCTGAATTGTGCTAGGATCCTTCTCTATACCCACATTATGAGAAATGATCTCATCCATAAAGGTCTTAGTACACCTCTCTTCCTTTTAGTCGATCAAATTTTACAAATCCCAAGGCATTCCTTCATTTTCATTTTTATCAAAGTTTTTAAAAAATGCAATGATTTAAGGGCATAGAGAAGTAGGTAAAATTATTGCATCTTTCATTCAGAACTTCTAACTCAATGGTTGAAACCGACTCGAAAGTAAAGAAAAGACGGACATAAAAAAGACAATGATGTCCGGGTTCTTACTCCCGAAATCATTAGACTCTAACTCACAAGACTGACTCGATCCCGATTCTAGCTCTATAGTCTTGGCGGAATCAGGTTCAGACTTAACACCCAATTCAGAAAGTAAAAATGAAAGTATTCCCAAATTGCTAAATATAGTGCGTGTCATCCACAACGCTTGGAATGAAATGTGTGCTATCAACAACTGGTCCATCCCTAATCACAGAAATGATCACAATATCCTCCCGAGTTCACTGGTCCTATGCTAGTTTTAAGATTTATCACAGATTTAGCCAGTGTCAAACTTAGAACTTCTCTAGTGCTTCTTTGTTGCATGATCAATCCATGGCTCAAGAAAACCATAACGAAGGACGTGCATGCCCATGAGACTATCTGCCATAATATCTAGTTCTGGCTCCAAATCATCTGTCACCACAGGGTTTTGGGGTTTTGGCTAAAATCAAGGTGCATATATCATGAATAAATCAGCGCTTTCTAGAATAAGCACCTCGGGTTAGGTAGATGGGAAGGTATGATGTATATACTGAAGTTGAACATGGGTGGTAGTGTGTGGATGAAGTTAAGCTAGGAAGGCAGTTGAGCTTGGTCATTGGGTGGTAATGGATTGGTAGTGACATTGGGTTTTTGGGGTGGAGCTATGATTTTATTATCAATAAGATCTTGAATCTCACGATGAAGTTAGATGCAACGATTAGTATCATGACCGTGCTATTTGTCACGCCCTCAAAATTAACCCATAATAAATAATATTAACATGCACCAATATATAAAAACAAGAAATATAATTCCATTCATCAGAGTCTTAAGAAATAAAACATTAAAATAAATGCCCTACGGGCTTACATCTTGCCAAGCCAATACTTGGACACAAATCCATGAGTTCTAACTCAGAAACAAATAAAGCCCTAGGCTTGAGTGTTTACATATAAAAGCAAATAAACTAAAAACAAATCTTCGAGTCCAATTCCTCACAAGCTAAGTCCTTGGAGGTAGTGAACCATCTGCACCTGAAAAATGAAGTTCCCATATAGGGTGAGCCACAGCCCAGTAGAGAAATACTAAACCAAGTATAAGAATTAACTAAAGCATTAGCATCTGATACATGGTTAACACACAATATTCCAATTACAATTTTTATGACACGAATATCTATATTGCCTATGACACATTGTCTATGGCACATCTTACCTTCCATCTATGGCTCAAAACCTAGCCAAAACTCAACGGAAATCCCATCTCTCAATGATTTAACAGGGATAACAAATTAAGTTAAACCTCTCTATAACATAACAAATACACATGCTGGTATTGTATCAATCACAACCACATTCACTTCCATACTTCCCAACTGATACACCTAGTGGTGATGTATCATATCTACAATAAATAGAAATACTTCTATTAACAAATAGCACACATATATGTGATGCTAGTGGAGTCCATCCCCTTTCTCCTCCCAACAAATCTGGTTTAGAGGTCCATCCCCTTTCTTCCCCTAAACCCCCCAACAAATTTGGTTTAGAAGTCCATCCCTTTCTTCCCTAAACCGAGTCCATCCTATCTCCTCCAAAACCAAATGCAACATAATCAATACTTGCAATATACAACACATAATCAATACAAGTAATGTTCAGATTAATTCAACGACCAAATAGTTGACTCAATTCGATTATACCTAAGCCACATGCAAGTTCTACAACAATCACTGGCCATCCTCCACCGATAGCCCAAACAATTATTTCTAAGCAGAAATAAATATACAAAACATACAATCCTAATTCCAAAGATAAGGAATTAAATATCCAACTACATCAATTTATCCCATAATCCTCAATTTCATGAATTAAACTCAATTCCACATACATCCCTAAAATTAATTACCCAAATTAATCTAAGTCAAATCCTAGGGTTTCTCCCAAAATCACCAAACCACCCCCCCATATACCAAAATACCAACACTTATGATTAAAGCGTATAAATGGAGTAGGAAATCCCTACCTTAAATGAAGAACCCAAAAGATGAAGAAGAAGATGATGCTCAAAACCCCAAGTGCTCCAAATCAACAATTTCTCCGATTAAATGAAAGCCCTCACTCTCTACCTTTTTAATGAAGGAACTAGGTTAGAAACGCCTCTAGATAGATCAAACCCAAGGAAAAGATGAGTTGAGAGAGAAGAAACTCTAACTAGGGTTTCGGATCAAAATTGTGAAAAAGGACGTTTTAAAACCGCCGCTTAAATATCGATGTGCTCGCCGAAGCGAAGACATGGTCGCCGAGCGACCAGACATTAATAAACACTCGCCGAAAGCAAAGAAAAGCTCGCCGAGTTAAGAACTCGATGCTTCAGTGTCCGCAACCTGAAGCATGCTCGAGCGAGAATGCTCGCCGAGCGAAGAACTCGAAAACATACACCTAGCTCGCCGGCGAAGGAAAGCTCGCCGAGCGAAGACACTCGCTCGTGTCAGATTAGACGCATCGCCGCCGGCGAAGAAATTTCGCTCGAACCACTAGAGACAAACTCAACCCTCGCCGAAGCGAGCCTCGCCGAGCGATTTAACTCAAAATCGACAGCAAGATTTGGTTTCCAACCCAACCAACTTGAAACAGACCGCTTAAAACATCCTATAATTCCAAATGAGAAATTAGAGAACGACAACAACAATTAAACCATGCTAGGATCTACGGAACCTAAGTCCTGATACAATAATCAAATGGGAAAAGACCGGTCGCTATAACCTCCCCTTAAAAGAATTTCGTCCCTAAATTAAGCATGAGTTTGTAAAACAAGTTTTTCTTCATTCCCAATGATATATAAAACAACAATAAACAACTTGACCCAATACGGTCACTTCATCTCTTTATCAAGAGGCATCTCACAATATAAACAAAAACAAGATATCTTTCAAATTAGACAACAAGATGCAATTTCCTTTCAAATTTAACATTTTGAAATACAAGATTCCCATTTTCATATCATATTCAATTCCATGATATTCAATAATAAACCAACATATGCAATGTTCCACTAAACTTCCAAAACAAATTTTTTTAAATTAATCTCACAAAACCAAAACATTCTCAATGTTTTCCAACTTAAGACATATATAAAATGCTCAAGTTCCACAATATTATATAATCTAGATACAAGATTACAAATCAATAAACATATCCGGATATTTCTCACGGACTTCTAACTCACGCTCCCAAGTGGCTTCCTCCACTCCGTGATGCTTCCACAAAACCTTCACTAAAGGGATAGTCTTGCCACGCAGGACTTGATCCCGCCTATCCAAGACTCGAATCGGTCTCTCCTCATATGAGACATCCTCATCAACAACTAAATCACCCAATCCAAAGACATGTGACGGATCCGCTCATACTAAGCATACTCACATGAAACACGCCATGAACTCCGGACAATTGCGGTGGCAAAGCTAAACGATAAGCAACTTCGCCAATCCTCTCAAGGATCTCAAAGGACCAATAAACCGAGGGGACAACTTCCCACTCTTCCCAACCTCATTAAACCTCGCCTAGGTGAGATTTTTCAAAGACATGATCCCTACCTCAAACACCAAAGGTCTCCTCCTACGGTCGGCATAAGATTTCGACGACTGGTCAGAAAGTAAGTCTCCTACGGATAAGCTCAACTTTCTCCGCTGTCTCCCTCACTAACTCCGACCTATCAAAGGTGCATCACCCACCTCGCCCAACAAACCGAGATCTACACGGCCGCCATACAAGGCCTCAAATGGTGCCATACCGATACTAGACTGAAAACTGTTATTGTAGGCAAACTCCACTAATGGCAAGTGCCTCTCCCACGACCCACTAAAGTCGAGAACACAACCTCAAGCATATCCTCAAGGATCAATAGTACGCCGGACCGCCTGTCACCGAGGATGATAAGCCGCTAAAAGTCAACTTAGTACCTAAAGCACTCGCAACTCGCCACAACCTGGCGGTGAAACGAGGATCTCTATCTGAGACGATCACATCGGGACCCCTGCAACCTCACTATATCCGGATATACAAATCGGCAAGATGATCTACCGAATCTCTAACACGATCGGAATGAAGTGCGCCGACTTCACAACCGTCTACCACCACCCAAATGGCATCACTACCCCGCCGAGTCCTCGGAAGACCCACAACGAAGTCCATAGTGACATGCTCCCACTTCCACTCTAATAGGCAAGGGTTGCAACAAACCCGCTGCCTCTCGATGCTCGGCCTTCACTTGTCGACAAATAAGGCACTTAGATACGAAAAGTCCACATCTCTTCATACCCCGCCACCAAAATGGCGACCCAAATCCCGATACATCTTGGTGCTTCCTGATGCACCGCAAGGCGAATGATGAAACTCGAGTACCTCCTCTCGACACGACTCGCACAAACAGACGGTCTTGATATCTCACACTCAGTCAGATACACCGTCAAGCCCTTCTCAATCTTACCATTGGAAATCTTCTGAGAGATTCTACCTCAAGATCACCCTCCGAGCCTCTAACACTCGAGTCACAAGGGTGGGTCAAGAACAATAGAAAACAAGGTCAGCCTCAACAGATTCACCCGTATAAATCAAACTCCCCAATTGCACCCAACATCTCCCACTTTGATGGCTATACTAGCAACGTCACCAACAGATTTCCTACTAAGGGCATCGCCACAACATTGGCCTTTCCTGATGATAATGCAACTCAAATCATAATCCTCCATAAATTCCATCCACCTCCTCGCCTCAGATTCAAGTCTCTTCGTGAACAAATATTTCAGACTCTTATGATCGGAGAATACTTCAAATTTCTCACCAAACAGATAATGTCTCCAAATCTTCAAGGCAAATATCACAAATGCTAACTCTAGATCATGCGAGGGTAATTCTTCTCATGAATCTTCAATCGACGTGAGCCATAGGCAACCACCTTTCCTCTTGCATCAACACACAACCTGCACCTCTCGTGAGGCGCCACAAGAAATCGCATAACCCAACCCTCTCCTGAATAATCAAGACCGAGCGGTGGTCAATCTAACCTTCAACTCTGAAACGACTTTTCACAAGTCTCACTCCATACAAATTTGACTCTTCCGAGTCAATCTAGTCAACGGTGAAGCTAACTCGAGAAATCCTTCACAAACCGACGGTAATACCTACCAATCCCGTAAAATCATGGATCTCAAATACACTCTTAGGTTGTGCCCAATCTTGCATCGCTTCGCCTTGATGTATCAACAGACACCTTTTCCCGTAAACTACATGGCCTAAGAATTTCACCTCTTCTAGCCGAATTCACACTTCCCAAACTTAGCATACACTTATGGGCTCTAAGTAACTCAAGCACCACTCTCAAATGCTCCTCGTGCTTTCCTCCAAGGTGAGTAAATCGTAGAATGTCGTCACGAAGACGACCACAAATGGTCTAAGAATTCCGGGAAGATCCGGGTTCATCAAATCCATAAACATCGCCGGTGCATTGGTGAGCCCAAACGGCATCACCAGAAACTCATAGTGGCCATACCGCTGCATTTTAATGCCGTCTTTGGAATATCCTCTTCCCCGACTCTCAACCGATGATAACCCGATCTCAAGTCTATCTTAGAGAAACAACGGAACCCTTCAATCGATCAAACAAATCATCTATACGAGGCATAGGATACTTGTTCTAATCGTAACCCGATTCAACTTCCGATAATCTATACACACCTCAAAGCACCACCTTTCTTTTTTAACGAAAAGGGTGGCGCCCACGGTGAAACACTAGGACGGATATAACCTTTATCTAACAACTCGACGAACCTTCAACTCAACTAACTCGGCAGGGCAAAACGGTAAGGTGCCATAGAAATCGGCGCGTCGCACTAAGTCAATAGAGAACTCAATCTCTCGATGAGGTGGCAAACTAACAAGATCCTCGAAAGACGTCCGAGTACTCACAAACTACTCGCAACACAACTGGGTCTCAACATCCTCATTAATCGAAAGGTTCGCAAGTAGACTACTAAGCTCACTCGCCTCGGATCATACCCCAGTGGCAAAACACTACCAACCCTATCCCCGTAAAATGAAAGCGTTCTCCGCTATCAAAGACAACAAGTGACCCTCGACGGTAGCAATCAATAAATGCCCCAGATGACGATAACCAGTCCATACCCAAAATAACATCGAAGCCCTTCATGGGCATAACCACGAAAGAAAAAGGGATTCTATGATCATCGACCTCTATATCACAACCCCTAACACCTTGTTTCAAAATCAATTCACCCCCAAGTGGTGACACTACACAAATAGGAGACGCTAACTGAGCTAACTCTAACTCCAAAATGGATGCAAATGTAGCATACACAAAAAGAATGAGATGCTCCCGTATCGATCAAAACACTAGCAACTGAATTGCAAAACAAGAAGGTACCTCTCACAACCGACGGAGCTGGTACAAGATTCTCGCAGTAACAAAGATACACGCTACCAGATGACCTCGATCAACTCCGCCACCCCTAGGAGCATAAGATCGCGACCGAATGGGACGATGAAGCCTCGATTAGCCCTCGAGGCTCGAACGGACCGAATCGGCCGACTCAGTCCGCCTCAAACCAGATGCACTAGATGTGCCACTCACCGTAAGCAAACCTCTTCAGTGCCCCGCCGACCACACGAAACAACTCAAACCAGACGCACTTGGTGTGCACTAATCATGACAGAACCTCTTCAGTGCCGGATGACCGTGATCGAAACAAGAGAGCGATCGCCTCTACCTCGACTCGCTCGAGATCGAGCCAAGAAGATGTCGCCCTCGACTCCTCCCTTCCGAGGACAAATCAAGACTTGTGGCTCACCGCCACACTTGAAGCAAGTGATATCTCCTCGATCGCTTTTCCCGTAACTAGCAC
The DNA here is from genome assembly GCA_025200525.1 of Camellia lanceoleosa. Classification (NCBI taxonomy): domain Eukaryota; kingdom Viridiplantae; phylum Streptophyta; class Magnoliopsida; order Ericales; family Theaceae; genus Camellia; species Camellia lanceoleosa. The sequence goes on along the minus strand of CM045763.1, from coordinate 163,165,872 downwards.
TGCACAGAAATGTGGATCTAGAAAAACTACTCGAGGTCAGCCGAGGAGTGAAACCTCTCGCCTCCTGCCATCACTCGACCTCCCGACTCCTCTTGGAGCCTTTCGCCTTCCTCTTCCGTGATCATAACCTCAGATGGGTCTGCGATCAACCAAACGTCCAAAATCCCGAATCATAGACCCGACAACTTCAAATTGAGGCCACGCCAACTTCTTCTCAAACTCAATACAACGACGCCTCCTCGCCATTAACTCCGTGCAAACTCGACAAACTAGTGAATGCCGCCAAACTCGCCATCGATAAACTGTTTCGCTCAAGATGGCAGATCGATCTCTCGACTTCTCTGGACGGTGAAGACAAATACTTCTCTGAAAAGCGCCAACAAACGCCTTCCACGCACTCCAATACGCCCTTTAGTGAACTTCCACCATTGACCAAGATCCCCTTTAGCCGAAAGATGCCAAGGTCACCTTCGTCTCGCCTTCGATGCCTAGCATCTCAAACGTTTTGTCTGCTCGAGCCATTCGTCGCTTTAAGCGGCTCGCTAGGATCACCTAAACACTTCGGTTGAGACCGAAAAATTCTCTTCGTAAAAGAAGGCCTCAGACCGCGCAAAGAACTATCGGGCCGAATCGCCTGGCCGGATTCGCACCTCGTAATGTCCATCGACGCTGAAATGCCCTCGCTATCTCTTGGGCCAAAGCGCCCATACCTCGCCCTCATCGCTCGGCCACATTGGCTCGCCAACACCTCCTGAATCACGGAATTTCTCCCAGATAGGCACTTCTTGCCCGGCTCGCCCACCACGCCTACCACGACCTCGCCCTCGCCCCGACATCCTAATAAAGGAAACAAAGACGTTAGCACTCTAAATAATATGCCAAAACTATGACACTCGGCCCCTAACACATTGGATAACAATAAATCACACCACGTAAGCACATAATCACATAAGCACTCATTTAATTTCATTTCGGATAGTGATAGTCCCGAGACGTCACTAAAGTTCCTTGGAAACAACATTGACCAAGTGCCTTTCCTACAAGACTTTCAGAGACTCAAGGGTCCAATCAATATCCCAGAAACTACATTCCATACCCACATAATCACATAAACATGTTATCATATAAGCATGCAATCATTACACTAAGACTCTATCAAACGAGACGAACCCATTGTGATACTAATCACTTCCCACGCACTAAAGTATTCAACCCGAGACGCCTCGATACCAAGTTGTCACGCCTCAAAATTAACCCATAATAAATAATATTAACATGCACCAATATATAAAAACAAGAAATATAATTCCATTCATCGTAGTCTTAAGAAATAAAACATTAAAATAAATGCCCTACGGGCTTACATCTTGCCAAGCCAATACTTGGACACAAATCCATGAGTTCTAACTCGAAACAAATAAAGCCCTAGGCTTGAGTGTTTACATATAAAAGCAAATAAACTAAAACAAATCTTGAGTCCAATTCCTCACAAGCTAAGTCCTTGGAGGTAGTGAACCATCTCACTGAAAAATGAAGTTCCCATATAGGGTGAGCCACGACCCGAGAGAAATACTAAACCAAGTATAAGAATTAACTAAAGCATTAGCATCGATACATGGTTAACACACAATATTCCAATTACAATTTTTATGACACGAATATCTATATTGCCTATGACACATTGTCTATGGCACATCTTACCTTCCATCTATGGCTCAAAACCTAGCCAAAACTCAGGAAATCCCATCTCTCAATGATTTAACAGGATAACAAATTAAGTTAAACCTCTCTATAACATAACAAATACACATCTTTGGTATTGTATCAATCACAACCACATTCACTTCCATACTTCCCAACCGATACACCTAGTGGTGATGTATCATATCAACAATAAATAGAAATACTTCTATTAACAAATAGCACACATATATGTGATGCTAGTGGAGTCCATCCTTTCTCCTCCCAACAAATCTGGTTTAGAGGTCCATCCCTTTCTTCCCTAAACCCCCAACAAATTTGGTTTAGAAGTCCATCCCTTTCTTCCCCTAAACCGGGAGTCCATCCCCTATCTCCTCCAAAACCAAATGCAACATAATCAATACTTGCAATATACAACACATAATCAATACAAGTAATGTTCTGTATTAATTCAACAGCCAAATAGTTGACTCAATTCCAGTTATACCTAAGCCACATGCAAGTTCTACAACAATCACTGGCCATCCTCCACCGATAGCCCAAACAATTATTTCTAAGCAGAAATAAATATACAATACATACAATCCTAATTCCACAGATAAGTAATTAAATATCCAACTACATCAATTTATCCCATAATCCCTCAATTTCATGAATTAAACTCAATTCCACATACTTCCCTAAAATTAATTACACAAATTAATCTAAGTCAAAACCTAGGGTTTCTCCCAAAATCACCAAACCACCCCCCCATATACCAAAATACCAACACTTATGATTAAAGCGTATAAATGGAGTAGGAAATCCCTACCTTAAACAGAAGAACCCAAAAGATGAAGAAGAAGATGATGCTCAAAACCCCAAGTGCTCCAAATCAACAATTTCTCCGATTAAATGAAAGCCCTCACTCTCCTCTACCTTTTTAATGAAGGAACTAGGTTAGAAACGCCCTCTAGATAGATCAAACCCAAGGAAAAGATGAGTTGAGAGAGAAGAAACTCGGAACTAGGGTTTCTGGATCAAAAATTGTGAAAAAGGACGTTTTAAAACTGCTGCTGCGTTTAAATACTGGACAGGCTCGCTCGAGCGAAGACATGGTCGCTCGAGCGACCAGACACAATAAACACTCGCTCGAGCAAAGAAAAGCTCGCTCGAGCCAAGAACTCGATGCTTCAGTCGCAACGAAGCATGCTCGAGCGACAGAATGCTCGCCGGCGAAGAACTCGAAAAACATACACCTAGCTCGCTCGGCGAAGGAAAGCTTCGCCGGCGAAGACACTCTGCTCTCAGTGTTCAGATTAGACGCATCGCCGCCGAGCGAAGAAATTCTGGCTCGAACCACTAGAGACAAAACTCAACCTCGCCGGCGACCAAGCCCTCGCCGGCGCGATTTAACTCAAAAACTGGACAGCAAGATTTGGTTTCCGAACCCAACCAACTTGAAACAGACCTGCCCAAAACATCCTATAATTCCAAATGAGAAATTAGAGAACGACAACAACAATTAAACCATGCTAGGATCTACGGAACCTAAGTCCGGATACAATAATCAAATGGGAAAAGACCGGGGTCGCTATACTATTGGTAGAAGGCACAGCACTTGGTGGGATCATGGCTAAATGGAAGTGGACTAGGAAAAGGTTGAGGATCAAGGAGCTTGAGGTGCCCCTTTTCTACTAGAATTTCCATGGCACGGTTAGAGACATATAGAGAGGGTGAAACCTTCGGGTTCGAAGTCAGGTTGAAGTGGTTAGTTGTGGGTCGATATTAGCAAAAGGGTTGGCCATTTTGGTAAAAACGGTGCCAATGTTGATCTCTGAGGGTATAGAATTGACAGTTGTGCTATTACTGGAAGTAGCATTGGAACTACAATTAAATGTCTTTCTCACGGGCTCATTTCCTTCTGTAATGATTCCCCGTCTAATAGCATCCTCAATTTGAACCCCAATATCATAAAGGTATTTGAAGTTGAAGAGTGAGAGAACTATCATTTTATGTAGTAATCTTCCATGCAGATTTTTAACAACCATACGGACTTGATCTTTTTCCAAGGGTTAGTTTGTCATCGTGGCTGCCTTTGCCCTCCACCTGGTGATAATTTCATGAAGCACTCGTTGGGCTCTTGTCGGGCAGCCTCTAGTTCTCAAATGGTTGCCTCAATTTAGGTATTGTAAGAATACTGGGTAATGAAAGCCTCAACTAATTCTTCCCAAATCTGTTTCACTGAATCACTCCTGACAGAGTTCGTCCAAATAGAAAAAGTTTTTAAGCCCGAGATAGGCCCATGGGCTTCAGAATGTTTGAGAAGAGGCGAATATGAACCATAGGATTGCCAGCTCCATCAAATATATCTATGTGCAGCATTTTGAACCGCTCGGGAAACCTCACAGTTATTTCTATAAGCCCATCCTCGATGGCTGGAATGGAGTTGATCCCTTATGATTTTTTGAACATTTTCTCTAATTTGGATATTTTCAGCATAGTCGGGTCAACTTCATCAATATCTGTGGGAAAAAGCCCACCCATTGGTTGTGTAGGAACCCTAAGATCTTCATGTAGATTAGGTTCATACAATTCTTCAACTGGCGGAGATGGGTCCAAAACCGGATGATCCACTGGAAGTGGATGAGATGTGAAAGCCCCAGATGGGCATTGTAATTCGGCAAGAGCCTCGCGGTTGGCGACAACCTTGTTGGTAATAGCATCCATACTTCATTGAAAGGCCAAAAACAAGTTTGCTATATCTATCGGAAGTTGGTTCGTTACTGTTGGAGGTTAGTCCATTACTATTAGAGGTAGGTCCGTCAGTATTGGAGGTTGGTTCATTACCATTGGAAGTGGGTCCATCACCACTAAAGATTGGTCCATCACCATTAAAGGTGGATCTATCACAGATCCTAGAAATCCTGGCTTGCGAGGTTTTGACAATAAGGTTTTAACCTTCCTCGTTGTAACTGGTGGCAGAGAAACTAACACTGGCTGTCCTTGAACCAAATCTGCAGTTCTACTAAGTCTACCAGCATGAGTCCACAAAACTTGGGGGATATTAGGCCATTCTAAAGCTATAGTGCACGATTACCTAGCAAAAACAACAGAACCCTCAATCAGCATTTCGGCAGCATTTCGCTCAATTGATTATTATGCACACTGAACTCAACCCCTCAAAATGATATGCTTGACCCACTAACAGATTTGAGAACCCCAGATCCCATACATTGCATATAGTAGGAAAGAGAACAAACACCCTTATGAAGGGTGGGGTTACCCTGTCCTAGCTTTGAAATGGTCTAGGGTTTCACTATTCACACAAGTGGCATCACACATCCTAGCATGGGGTAGCATCCTGCCCTAGTTTTGGAAGTTGCTAGAGCTTACTATATGCACTAGGTCAGTCTTGGTCAAAAAGGGTACCTCAGCAAGACACCGATATACCTGCCCAATTCGACAGATTAAGCGGTACGTCGTGATCTCGATTCCAAGGCTTGTGCTCCCACCATATTAGAGCCCATGTCCGTCTATTTGTCCGAAGCTGAATAGCCATATAGGATAGCAGGTGAAGAGCATGAGGCTTAGGCGCACCAATGCATGAAATGCAATGAACATATAATTGAAAATAAAAGTCACATCATGGAGTTCGAGTTAAGGTTTCTTAATATCCCCAGTAGAGTCGCCAGAAACTATAACATTGTAGGGGGGTACTCGCATGCGTTAAACAGTTCAGACCCTTGATTTCTTTGATCTAGTCTCACGAGTGTAATGTGAAATGTAGATGAAAGTCCAAATTTAGCAACTTTATAGAAAATCCATTTTATTACACATTCTTTGCTAGAAATGGACTACATCACTAGATTTTAGAATCACCACCTAATGTTTTGGAAAAATTAGGAAACCCGTGACTTGTGCCAAGGCCATTGTTCATTGTAACCAAGAATTCTTGGCTCAAAACCTTAGGTATGAGAGAGAAAGGTCATTAATTAAGCACCACTGTTCACCCAATCAAAAGATCGGCCTCTACTATGCCATGATATGATTTTTATTAACTTTATATGTTCATATTCTAATTATTTAATAAATGCTAAAATTACTATGTGAAGCAAACAAATATTGATTGTGTTGTTCATCTTAGAACAATTTGATTTTATTATTTCAAAAATGTTTTGAATAGTGCAATCATGAAAATCAATTTTATTCCAAATTAAATAACACAACCTTCACCCACTGGCATGTATAGAGTTATATCAAATAACCACATAGCCGCATCGTAGGATGCTAAATATAGCAAAAAAACACACACATGCGGGATGCGAAAGCACAAACACTTACATATTTACCAACGTCCCGCAAATATTTACAAAACAAATTTAGTAAAATATGCATGATCCTATATACAAGATCCTAATGCAATTCACTCATAAAATGCAACTACAGATCCGGTTTCTAATATATGACATGTGAATCATCTCAAAACATGAGGTAACACACAAAATCACATAATAATCAATTAAACTCACAGATGCAAATTTAGCTGAATCTTAAGGCATAAAGCATGGATGCAAAGCATGGATATAATGACAAGCATGATATACTACATATGTAAAGATAAGAAAACAAATAAAAGAACAAGATAGAAAGAAGCGGGACAAAAAATTATTACATCACTTTGAATATTACAAATCCGAATATGAGGAAGAGGAAAAGTATTACAACAAAATTAAATCCTCCAAACACTCTTTAATTAAAAGAAAACAATAAAAACAGCAGCTGCAGGGGGCCTCAAAGGCCGTCGGAGATTGTTCTACTCGAAACCAGCTGGCTGGTCACAAGATAAGCTGGCCGGTGAAAAAGGTGGCCAACCGACCAATTAGGCTAGGCCAAAATAGAATTGGTCGGCCAGCCAATCAAGCTAGGCTGATAATTCTGTTTTGTTTAATCACCAAAAAAATAAACAGAAAATATGAAAGTGGCTCAACTAACCACTTCCAATTATCTTACAAGAAATTTATAACATGAAATCCAAACAAGAAAAGCAATAGAAGAGAGAAAGTGCAAGAAAGCAAAAGAAAATTATAAAATCTACCTTCCAAGGAAGGATTTGGTTTCTAAACTTCCTTTTGATCACCCTCAAGTTTAGGAAGTGTATTCTCAATTCTCAGTTTGAAAATTTGAAATTCTTGTTAGAATGGTGTTTTTGGGTGGTTTGACAGTACGTGTGGGGAGAGAGTTACAACTCTATGTTTTTCTCTCTTTCAATGAACATTCACTCTCTTTTGATCAAGGCTCTTAAAATTTGGTTCTAACAGAATTTATAGGTTGGTTTTGATATATGGAAGATGGAATATCAATGTATAGAAGCTTATAGCTCAAATATTTAAGGCTTTTCTCTTTCTCTCTTTATCTCTTTAACTCTCTTAATTCATTTCTCTCTTCTCCTCCTCCTTCACATTCTGATCCTCTCTATCTCTATAAGCAATCAGGAAAGGCTGATAAGTTAAGGAGGTGAGAGACAAAGGACCATGGGTGACAAGAATGATTGAAAATAAATGCCATCTTTTGGAAAGAAGACAATCTTCCTCTTGACAATGGAGGCCAAAGGATGATAATGGAGGATGAGTAAGTGCACCTTGCGCATGAATATTTCAACAAAAGATCTAAAATGACATGACCCACACATTTTCAACAAGAATTATGCCAAAACTGCCCTGCTTTTAGGCAAATTAGCCGATAGACCAATTTATTGACTGGCCGGGCAAAACACCTTGGCTGGCTAGCCAAAACCTTAGCTAGTCAGCCAATTTCTTGGTTGGCCAGCCAATTATTTTGGCCGACCGGCCAAAAAGATTGCCCACCGGCTGAAAAGGTTGGTCGTGGCTAACTATTTTGCATGCAACAAGATTTTTTGATAGAATTATCATCCTTTCCTCCTATTTCCACACTGTTCTTCGCTCGATTTCCTCAGAAAAAGTTTCATTTTGAAGTTTAAAAGTGAGCCAAAATATTTGGAACAAAGCGCGAAAAGAATGTTTCAAAAGAGAATTTTGAATGAGACTTAAGCACTTGGCCAAAATAGGCTGAGCGTTGGAACTGAAACGCAAATTCCATATTTCTTACTAAGAATTATATGAGAAACACATTCTTTTTTTCATCATTGTGACTACAAGACCCAATAACATCGCCGAGAAAATTCATACATTCAAGTTACAAGCATGAATCATCATTAGTTAGCACAAAGCGTCCACACTAAACTATGATCATAGGCATGCCTTGTCTTCCCTAGGTATGGTTCATCTGGCAATTTCAATGTACACATAAGAACCACCATTGTATAACTATGTATTTAATGTCATAGAAATAAAATACATATAAAGTTGGATAAGGAACTTGTTTGCATAAAAACTCTAAAAAAAAAAAAAAAAGTGAAACAATCATCATCATATTACATCAATCTCAAGAAGAAATATAAAACCCTAGTTACTTGACTGGAGTTTCATCAAACCCTAAGATGGAGAGTTTAGCTAATCATGATTGTAGAAGAAATCTCCATGTTGAGTACTGATTCCATCTTCCAATCTTTACTATGCTCTTGATTTCCCTCTTGAATCCCTTTTTCTCCTCTTGTTCTCTTTTCAAAATCAAGTTTTTAAATAAAGTCTTTTTCAAAAGCACCAAGCCCCCCTTTTTGTCTTGAACATAATTCTAAAATGAGGAAAAATTCGGAATGGACTGTGCTCGAACAGGACTTGCTTGCACTTTTTCACCTTTTAACATTTCTTTTCCTTAACTTGTTTTAGGCTTCAATGCTTGTTTTATCAATCTCTCAAAAGCCCCAAATTGATAATCATTTAGTATCATGAGCTCGAATACCTACAAAGAACAAAAATGCATTAGAACACATCAAGCAATTAGAATTCAATGATTAACAAGTGCACATTAAGGAGCTTAAATGTAAACATCCAAGCACTTATCACTATAGCCCGAACAAGCTTTCTGAAAAAGGTTAATTCCCTATGGTTCGTGGTGTAACACCCCAAAATAATTAACATTAACCCAACGCAGGTACCTCAGCAAGATTACCTAATATACCTTTCATACCTAATACCGAGAAGTGAAAGGAGGATCAAGCGGTACGACGATAATCCAGATTCAAGGGTTGTGTTTCCTACATGGCAGAGCCCACGACCGGCCAGCCTTTTGAAAAGCTCTTTATGCGAGGCTTCAGCAAGCCGTCCAGGAATAGCAGATGGAAAACACAGTGACTTAAGAGCACCAATGCAAATGCAATATAAAGAACATATATCTGTAACTAAAATTTCACATCATGCAGTCCAAGTCAAGTTCTCCAATGTCCCCAATAGAGTTGCCAAAAAATGTAGTTTGTTTTTCGTGCTCCTCAGAGGGGTTTAGTCTTCTCAAATACGATAGCCCTACAGTTCGGACTCCCGTGGTTTTGAATATGGTTTTGCAAGTGCAACGTGAAACCGAAAAAAACACCAATGAGAGTCCAAATCTGGCAAATCTTTGGAAAATCAATTTACAATTAGAAATGTCAAAAATGGACTGCATTGCCAGATTTCAGAGTCGCCACCTAAATATTTTTGGATAATTTAGGAAACCCGTAACTCGTGCCAAAGGCCACTCGTCCGTCAGTGTCTCAACTCGGAAACTTATGTATGAGAGGGGAATGTCATGAATTGAGCACCCCACTCACCCGATCAAAGATCGGCCTCTACTAATCATGATGTAATTCTTATGTACAGTATATGCTCTTGTTTCGATTATTATGCTATCTTTACTATGTAAAGCACACAAGTATAGACTAAGTCAACCACTTTGGAATGTTTTGATTTTATGTTTGTTTTGAAAAGAGTTGTGAATATGTGCTACTTGAAAAAGTAAGCTCACATGTACATTAATCAAATTATCCCAACTTAAGCGAAAAAGCCTTCATCCATCAGCATTCAAGAGCTATATCAACTAAGTACTTAGCCTCATGGTAAACATGCTTGACATGGCAACAACAACACACATGCAATATGCTCAAGCAAGAAATGCTCACCTAGTACTAAACTGAGGCAAGCCAAAAGAAATGAAACCATCAGAAAAATGTATGCTTTACTATGCAAGTGACTAATGCAACACATACAAAATGTAACTACGAGGTTTAGCCTATTAACATGGCACATGGATCAACTCAAAGCATGCGACTAGTGCACGTATTCAAGTAAGTAAGAAATGACAATATGGTTAGAATGATGAACCGAACCCAATGCATGCAAAAATGGGTATTTACACATGGGAATGATATGAAACCAAAATTTGGATGCAACCAACGTAAGCGAGTAAATAAAAGGGAGAAAGAAATGGGGGTTGGGAGACATACACAATATTACAATTTTGCCCTTATGCAAGAGGGACCGAATATCCTAATTAGCTAAATATTACAAACACCAAATAATTGAATAAGCTAATTTAACTAATTATACAAATTCAAAGGAATTTAATTAACTATTTATAACACACTAATTAATCTAAAAACTACAAGCTAATGAATTCGAACGGGAGTCGAAGAACCACACGTACAACCGAGAACATCCTCCCGGAAACTCCTCTGTTTTGCTGCCAGATTCTGTTCTGTTTGCAGTCAGAAAATAATTCTGTTTTTGCCTCAGCTTTCGCTCTGTTTTGTTATGAAAATGACACTGTTTGTCCAAAACAGGGTGGCTGGCCGGCTTTGAAAAGTGATTGGCCAGATGGGAGGGTGGCTGGCAGGCCGACCACTATTTTTAGGTACTGCCCTGCTGCCACAGAATTAAAATAGAGCAAAAACAAAGTGTTTCTAGGGGATGTTTATCCTCTCTACCTCTTCCTGTCATGAAACTGATCAAGGGACTAGTAGAATCGGTCCCTAAATCATCAATTGTCGCAAAGTTATTGCGTGATGATTTATGAACCAATGGGACAGAAAAGATCAATGAAATGAAGTGAAAGACTAACAACACCTCTTCCTATGATGAAGTTATCTCAAGGAAAGGGATGGACATTGCTTCTTGAACCATTGAACATCACTAAAGAGTACGCAATGAGTCAAGATGTAATAGGTTCAATATAACGTCCGATTGAACCTGATTTGATTTTATTACATCTTTCACCACTTTTAGTTCTATTTTATTAGCCCTTTTCATTATCTTTCCATTCTTTATTCATTTTTGTCCAAAAGTGATAGTTACGTCCACTAATAAAGAGAGTGTCAAACAATAAGTTGTCCTTAGCATGAGAGAGATGTAATTCCCTAGTGATGAACCTTCGAAGAGATTACACCGTTAAGTTTCTCATGCCTTAAACAATAATCCATTGTTTGAAACAACTCTTAAATAAAGAAAACCAAGAAAGGAGGGAGGTTGCAGAGATGATTATTAAAAGTGCGTGTATATGTATGAAAACTATGGAATAAGAAAAGCTATCAACTCAAATAGATTGGTGTTTAAGGCCTAAACCACCAAATCTATGAGGACTTACAATAATACAAGCATGATATTGAAAGTATAAACTAAGCACACAATTAAAACAGCCCCAAAAACAACAAAAACAATGCTGAAATTGCTTTGAAAAAAGCTAAAAAATGTAAGCAAAATGGAATAGAACAAAAACTAGTAAGCAAGCCTAAGGAGGGGTGGTTAACCCTTCTACTTTTTGGGCCTTAAAACCACATGTTTTAGCCTTTGAAAACTCTGAAAATCAGTAGCTAAAAGTTTAGAAACAAGTGAGAAACACAAGGATAAAAGCTATGTAATGAGATTCAAGAAAGGGTGGTTAACTCCTCCACCTTGAGTAGCTTTTAAATCAAAAGTTTCAGCCCACAAAAACATTCCAAAACAGAGTATAAATATCAAGAAAAAGAAGAGTGAAGAGTAGGAAAAATATGGCAAGAGTTATACCTTTGAAGAGAAGACACTATTTTGTTCACAAACCACAAGGTGCTCACTCTCAAGGGCTGAAATTTTAGCTCAATAATCTCAGCAAGGAGCGTCAAAATATTGGTTTATGAAGTGTATGTGTATTGCAAGATAGAGAGGGAGAGTGTTTAGCAAGGTTTGGGCACTTGGAGAATTTTTCTAACCTAAAACCATGAGGGACGGTCAAGTATTTATAGAAAAACAGGTTCCCCTGTCAGAAATATTTGTATTGAGCCAGTTGGTGCAGTGCATGCACATAGGGGGACAGTTTGTAGCAAAATATCTTTAAGCCAAGAAACATGGCCAGTCAGCCATGTAGGGGGACGGTCAGCCAAGAAAATTGGCTTGCCGATCACCTGTTGGCCAGCAAGCCTCTGAGTGGTCAGGGTAGAAAAAAAAAAGGTTTTGGTCCAAAGAAGTTGCAAGGTTTTAGGCACTGAAACTCAAAACCAAAGCTTCTTGCTGAAGAAGTTGAACGGTTGTACAGTTTAACTTTTCATCATCGAATGATCAACGTGAGGTATCCAAGTTTTAAGGGCGGTCAAAAATGGGGTGTCTACAGTTGCCCCTCTTTGACAGAGCTCGAAGTCATGAAATGACGTGAGTGAATGTCAAAGTCCAAAGATGACCCATTTTGAGAAGACCATAAGACTTGGGCAAGCAATCAAAATGTAAATGCAATTTGGTTGAACTCAAAAGTTGCCTATGTATCCCTTTGCAAGGAATCAAACCAGCGTTGTTCATGGGTAGGATATAAATGATACACAATGCAAATGGTATACAATGTAACGAAATATTCAAACCACGAGCAGTGCCTTCTACACAAATATCATAAAGCCATGGGGATGCAAAATAAAGCCACATTTTACACAGAAAAGGTGTCGACGCCCTCAAACCACAATTCTTGTAGAATAGGTACGTACACATGCAGAACTATGCCTCTCGCAGAAAGAGTACAAATGATTGGATGGTATGATATAGGTGAGGAATGATCTACCAGGGAATGATGTACTAGGAAATAACAATGCAATGGGATGATAATGATCCTAACTGCATTTACGCGAAAAGGATGAATGCAACAAGATAGAGTATGATGCAATGGATGTAATGGATAAAATAGATAGGGGGCGCAGGCCGAACAACGTTTTACCTAGAAAAGACGTGGACACAAAACAAGCCACGTCTAACACATAAAAGGTGCCAAAACCCTCAGACCACAATTCTTGCAAAATAGGCGTATACACATGTAGAGTTATGTTTTAACACGGGAAAGATATGAGCACATGCCAAACTAAGCTTGACATGGAAATAATGTAGGCAATAAGATGGTATGATGTAATGGATGCAATGGATAATGGATAGGGTAACATACTCCAATGCTGGAATCATGAGAGGATGAAGAACACTCTAACCACGTCGAAATCGTGAGAAGAGGTCTTGAGAAAACCGCTCAGGGTCGCGTTCCTATACACCTTGATATAAAAAACTGCTCAAGAACACTCTAACCACGTTGAAATCATGAGAAGAAGTCTGGAAAAACCATTCAGGGTCGTGTTCCTGCATGCCCTAAGATAAAAAAATCACTTGAGAACACTCCAACCCAGCTAAAATTATGAGAAGAGGTTCGGAGAAAACAGTTCAGGGTCGCATTCTTGATCATCCTAAGATAAATTCCATACATGTTGAAATTGTGTGAGGAAGGAAGAACACTCTAACCACGCTAAAATTGTGAGAAGAGGTCCTAAGGAAACCACTTAAGATCATATTCTTGCACGCCTTGAGATAAATTCCAAACACACTGAAATTGTGTGAGGAATGAAAAACACTCTAACCATGCTAAAATCATGAGAAGAGGTTCTGAGGAAACCGCTCAAGATCGCATTCTTGTACATCCTAGATACTCTAACCATGCTGAAATCGTGAGAAGAGGAAATGTGATGATGTGATAGATGCAAAGAGTATAATGAGATTGTACGATAGATGCACAGAGTATGACGAGATTGTGCGATAGATGCACATGAACTATCCAATTGTGCATTAGATGCACAATGTCGTATGTGTGACAAGCGATATAGTGGATGATGCTAGGAAATGTAATAAATAAACAAAGCACCGCTTTAGAAAGCACCTCATGGGGCGAGTGCTCTATTTTGACGGGGAGCTTGCTTTTGTGTTTTTCAAACTCTTACCTTCAACTCACAGCTCAAGGGTCCTCAAATGTTGACAAGGGGTAAAATCTACACACGGAAGCCACGAATGCTACTTTCCTCCCTGATCATACTTACAACTTTCCCTATTTTCCAACGGGGTGACAGACTAGGTTGATTCAGTATCCAAAATTGAGGCGCATACGCGCTACCTCAACCTATGGGGCTGCCATACAGACTTCAAGCCGAGGATACACCCTTGGGTATTTAAACTAGACTTTAGTCTCAAAAATTCCAAACCTTTGTGTTCTAGGCATCGCCGTTCGAACTCTAGTTTCCACCATCACAGTTGTTCTCCTAGGAACTCATTGCAAACATAGCCAAGATGCCTCTGGTGGGGAATGGTGTTTAGGGGAGCACTTTGATCGCCATTCTGACTAAGCAGGCTTGAGCTCGGGGTGGAGATACATTTAGACTCCAGGGAAATGGTGAGACCTACCAAGGTGCATCCGAAATGCAATTTCAGAATTTTCAGAAGTTTAAACAAACTCAAATGCTCCAATTTTTCCTTTTCTCTTTCGCTTTGCAGTCCAAAACCTATATAGCTTTAAATAGGTCCTTGTTTTGTTGCTCTCTCTTTTGATCGAGGTTGGACCCTGCAGTTTATGAAAGAAAGAATTTTATTTTGCACATGACGTTGGGAATGGCACGACACTCTAAGCATAAAACAATTTATTTTCTGAAATTTGAAACCGAGAATGAGTTTTTAATTGGGTATTGAGTCTATGAATGACCAAAGTCAAGACGACTCAAAACAAGAATCAAAACAAACAAAAACAAAAAACACAACATTTGGATGTTTGTTTTCCACCGATGGGAGATCTCTCGATTCACGGGAAGTCCACTGCTTCTACAGGTATTATTTCCTACCCTTTCATATTTATGGTGCTCACATCACTTTGGCACTAAATCTCTATTTTCTCTGAAAAGCCTTTTCCTTACCTTTTCTATTAGCGTACATCTCTCTATTGTTTAATCTCTTTTATTTTTTATCCCTTCCTAGGTGTGGTTGGTGGATAAGTTGGAAGTTGTGAACCCTATGAGGAGGTTGAATGTCCAGCTCTATTTCTTATTCGTGCTTCGCACTTGGCTTGATACCTCACTGCTTGGAGGATGAGAGAGTTTTTGGCCCCTGCGGCTAGCTTCAGTTGTGCCCTTCATGGCGAGTGTGTTTGACAATGGGGAAAAGACATAAAACCTGACTCGACTGTGCCCTTAGTTCATCACTTTGACCATATTTTTGCTTTTGGCTTTCTACTAAAACAATTTTGACCAGCATGAAAGTTTAGATTAGCATGCTTGTTTAACTTTCTATTTTGAAATCATGTAAGTTAAGTTGTGAGCACTGAAAATTTCCCCTTTTTAGGTCCAAGAAATGGTCTGATTTTGGGAAAAAATGGAATAATTTCCGAGAAAATTAGTCAACTTCACTAAAAATTCTCAAAATTGCTTTTGCAAATGGCCATTACTTGACCAACGCAGAATTAACTCTTGAGATGCACAACCTCAAATCCAAACTTGATTTGTCTTGCAGCTGAATCTTTTAACGGCACAGAACAACTGAATTTGAATGAAGATGAGCCAATGGGACATGGATAGGATAGACAAGTTTGAATAAGGATCAACATGGATGAGACTAATAAGCTGAAAATGGTTGGGGCCGAACTTTAGGATGAAGTTGCCTACGTATCCCAAAGATGGGAATCAGGCCATACGTAGTTCCCTGGTTAAGATGCACTCGAGTATTAACTCTCTCCTTTTACCTCTAACTTTTTCCAAGGCCACCCTTTCAGGTTTTCAACCTTGTGAGCTCTATTTTTTTCTTTTTCTTATTTTTCTTCTCTTTCTTTTTTCTTTGTTTTCATTTTGTTCTATTTTTGTTCTTTTTTGTCCTTTCTTTTTTTTTATACTCTAACTTTTGCCTAGGTCGCCCTTCCGGGTTTTCAGCCCAACGAGCCTCTCAAGGATAGAAAAGTTTACCTTGCCCATGTTGATCAGTTGTGAGATCTCTAAGCCATCTAAATCCATAAGAATGGCTGTTATTTCTAACCAAATAGTCTTGATGATGTAAGGGCCCATCCAATTGGGTCTGAATTTGCTCTTAGTGTTGTAGATAGGAACTCGATTGTCCTTCAACAAAAATTTCTTCTCTCCAATTATGGGATTTGAATTTCTTGCCAGTCTCCATTGGCTTGAGAAATGACCTAGTTTTGAATCTTCGAGCATATCTGACATTTTTTGCCCTTGGTTCAAGAGCTACTTGTAATCCAACTATGCAAGCTTCATTTGATCACATTCGACCTTATTGCCCCTAGTTCAAGAGCTGCTTCCAATTCGGCCATGCAAGCCTCATATTTTGGTTAACTGTTAAACATTTTGAATCAAGGTTTGAAAGCAAAGGAGTTGAGCTCAAGATCAAGTCTAGGCATGTCTTCGTAGGACCACGCAAAAAACATTTTTGAAATCTTTTAATAAAGTGACTCGTCGCTCGTGCTGCTCCTCTGAAGACAATGTAGAACCAATCTGGACGAAGCCAGGATCCTTCTTAGTACCCACATTAACCGACATGACCTCATTCATTAAGGGCTTAGCACGCCTCTCTTCCTCTTAGTCAATCAAATTTTACAAATCCTGAGGAATTCCTTCCTCTTTGTTTTTTTTTTAATCACAATTTTGGAAAAAGTTTTGACAAACTTTGGTCAATGCAATGATTTAAAGGTACATAGAAGTGGGTGAAAATAATTGCAATTCCATTCAAGACTTCTGGCTCAATTAGCTCGAAGATAGAAACAGACTCAAAAGAAACAGTGAAGAAGACAAACAAAAACAAGGCAGTGATCTCCGAGTTAACACCTCCAAAATCACCAAACTCAACACAACACGACTGACTCAACACCCAAATCAAAAAGTAAAACAAACAACATTCTCAAGTTGCCAGAATCAGTGCGTGCCATCCACCATGTCCAGAGTAAAATGAGCACCATCAGCCAATGGTTCATTCCCGATCACAGAACTAGTCGCATTATTCCCCAAGTTCGTCGATCCAGCGCCGATAGACTTTGTAGGACCTATGAGGTGAAGACTTTGTTTCCAATCAAATCTTGAACTTCATGGCGAAGGCAAAAACAACGGTCAGTCTCATAACCGGGTTGTTGACGGAAGGCACAATACTTGGCAGCATTATGCCTGGCTAGAAGGCGATCAGGGAGAGGTCGAGAGTTAAGGGGTTTCAGATGACCTTGTCCTATGAGGATTTGGAGAGCTTTAGATAAGGTCATGTAAATGGGGTTGAAGGTGCGGCTACCAGTCTTGGAAGTATTGACAGAGGGGTCAGAAGGTGTTGACTGGCTTACCCCCTAATTCAAAATGCCCCCTACCTGAGTGACAAAAGTGTCATCTACAGTTTGTGCAATAACTGCAAGCACTTGCTACTTGTTCAGCCCTTTGACCTTTAAAGTCTCAATAGCCCACTGAAGGTGTGTATAAGGATCAATACTTGCCTTGGCCTTGTTCTTGCTGCTTAAGCTTTGCCAAGGGATTGGATAGCTATATCAGAGCGAGGCCGATTTGTTGTTGACATGTCATCACCCAGACTTGAGATAGCTTCGGGTTAACATTTTCTAACTGCAGCTCGCCCCACGATTGGGGAGCTTTTTGACATGAGATTTCTGGCATGTGATGTGGTTGATGATAGAGTCCAGATCCCAAAGGCTAAATCTGCCATAGTTCTCTGAAGATCTTCAATCATGCTCATCAGCTCAAAAGTAGTGAGCTCGGCTATTGGTGCCCGCAGTGTATGTGATGGGGTTTGAGATGATTGGGGCTCAAGTGCATCCATCATACACGGGTATATGCTTTCTAAAATAAACACCTCAGGCTTGGGTAAATGGGCTGCGGTGATGTATATGCTGGGGTTGTAGGTGAATGGCAATGTATGGATTAGGTTGAGGTGTGGAGGTAATGGGTTAGTGATGGCATGAGGCCTTTTTGGTGGAGCTACGATCTCTTCGTTAATAAGATCCTAAATCTTATAATGGAGGTGGATGCAATGGTTTGTATCACGACCGTGTTGTTGATGATAAGCACAGTATTTAGTGAGATCATGTCTTGGTGGAAGAGGACTTGGGAGGGGTCGGGGTTCTAGAAGCTCTAGGTGCCTTTTTTCTAGCAGTATTTTCAAAGCTTGAAAGAGAGCCATGTAAAGAGGATAGAAGTGTCGGGCTTGGGGCCGAGTTGAAGTGGTTGGTCTTTGGCTATTATCAGCAAAGGGGTTTTTGATGGGATTGGTGACAATGTTTATTTCTGAGCATTTCACAGTTGTGCTACCACAGGAAGTACCATTAGAATTGCGAACAACATTCTTCCTCATAGGCTCATTATCTTCCACAATGATGCTTTGTCTGATGGCATCCTCGATTTGAACCCCAATTTCATAAAGGTCTTTAAAGTTGAATAGTGGACGTACTACCATTTTTTGCAATAGCCTTTCATGTAGGTTTTTGACAATTATATAAACTTGCTCTTTCTCTGGAGGCCTGTTTGCCATCATAGCCACCTTTACCCTCCATCTAATAACAAATTTTGAAAAGCCCTCCTTCATTTCCTGACGCATTGCCTCGAGATCAAGAGTTGTGACCTTGATTTGCGTGTTGTAGGAATATTGGGCAATGAAAGATTCAGCCAACTCCTCTCAGCTCTGTTTTACAGAGTCCTCCAATTTAGCATACTAGATGACAACCATCCCAGAAATGGTCTTTCCGAATAGTGACAGCTTCTGAATTATGGTCAAACCCATTGGTCGCAGGATATCAGAAAACAAATGCAGATGTACCATTAGTTCTCCAGAGCCATCGAAGTGTTCAATATGCGGCATTTTGAACTGCTCCAGTAAGGTGACAGTAGGTTCGGTATACTCGTCCTCAATATCAATTAACCCCCTGTGCCTTCTTCAACATTTTTTCAAGTCTGTTACTTTGAGCAAGGTTAGGTCAAACTCGAACTCAAAACGTGCATCAATCTGGTGAACTGGAGCTTTAGAAATCTGGATCGGGATAGGATCTTCCTGGATTGGAAAAATTGGAACACCCTCGGCTTGTGGATCTTGAGTTATAGCAGCATTAGCAGTGGTACCGGGCATATGAGTAGCCACGTTAGGTGCATGAGAAGCAGAAGTCGTAGCTAGCTGCTATTGTTGTTGTTGTTGTTGTAACCTATTCGTGAACTTAGTTTAATGGGTCAGGTTGTGCTAGAGCGAATCGAATGATTGCTACAGACGGATTAGTAAGTCCTCTAGATCTGATGATGGATATTGCGCCATTCCAGGAATAGGTGATTGTGCTTGGGGTGAGCTGAGTATAGGTGATCTGAGGGATGATTGCCGAAACATTGGAACTGGTATCCCTGGCTGACCATTCTTTGCCTTGAAACTGGTGATAGTGAAGCAATATCGGTTGATCCCGCACTACATCTCCAACCTTACAAAGTCTATCGACATGAGTCCACAGTACCTGGGGGACATCAGCGCCTTCTGAAGCTATGGTTCTAGGACTACCTAGCAAAAGAGAAACCAGATAGCACCTCAGCCCAATTTCACTAAAATAGATATGATCATAGCTGATGGACTGTTCTCCCTACTGAATTCTGCCCCACAAACTGATCTCAACTGTACCACTGATATGAAGCACTCCTGTACAGTTTCACTGTAAAGCACATACTAGATAAAGAGAGCCAAAACACCCCTATGAGGGGGGTAGGGTTACCTTGTCTTAGGTTTGGACATGATCTAGGGTTTTACTACTTCAAGCAAGTAGTTTCACAAAATCCTGTATACTGGTGAGCATCATGTCCTATGTTGGAACAGTCACTATGGCTTTACTATATACAGCTAGGCCGATTGGTCAAAAAGGGTACCTCGGCAAGATTACCAAATATACCTCTCACACCTCATGCCAAGAAGTGAAAGGAGGATCAAGCAGTACGAAGGTAATCCAGATCCAAAGGTTGTGTTTCCAACATGGCAAAGCCCACGACCAGCTAGCCTTTTGGTAGGCTTTTCAGGCAAGGCTCCAGCAAGTCGTCCAAGAATAGTAGATAGAAAACACAGTGACTTACGAGCACCAATGCAAATGCAATGCAAAGAACATATATGTGTAACTAAAATTTCACATCATGAAGTCCAAGTTAAGTGCTCTAATGTCCCCAGCAGAGTCACCAGAAACTGTAGCATGCTTTTCATGCTCCTCGGAGGGGTTTAGTCTCCTCGGATACGATAGCTATACAGTTCAGTCTCCTGTGGTTTTGGAATCTAGTTTCATAAGTGCAATCTGAAACTGGAAAAAAAAAACACAAATGAGGATCCAAATCCGGAAAATCTTTGAAAAATCGATTTACAATCAGGAATGCAAAAAATAGACTGCATTGCCAGATTTCAGAGTCGCCACCTAAATATTTTTGGAAAATTCAGGAAACTCGTGACTCTTGCCAAAGGCTACTCGTCTGTCATAACCAAAGTGTCTCGGCTTGGGAACTTAGGTATGAGAGAGGAAGGTCATGAATTGAGCACCCCACTCACCCGATCAAAGATCAGCCTATACTAATCATGATGTGATTCTTATATACAGTATATGCTCTTGTTCGAATTATTATGCTATCTTTACTATGTGAAGTACACAAGTATAGACTAAGTCACCCACTTTGGAATGTTTTGATTTCATGTTTGTTTTGAAAAGAGTTATAAATATGTGCTACTTGAAAAAGTAAGCTCTCATGTACATTAATCAAATTATCCCAACTTAAGCGAAAAAGCCTTCATCCATCGGCATTCAAGAGCTATATCAACTAAACACTTAGCCTCATGGTAAACATGTTTGATATGGAAACACCAACACACATGCAATATGCTAAAGCAAGAAATGCTCATCTATTACTCAACCGAGGCAAGCCAAAAGAAATAAAACCATTAGAAAATGCATGTTTTACTATGCAAGTGACTAATGCAACACATACAAAATGCAACTATGAGGTTCGGCCTATTAACATGGCACATGGCTCAACTCAAAGCATGCGATTAGTGCACGTATTCAAGTTGGTAAGAAATGACAATATGATTAGAATGATGAACCGAACCCAATGCATGCAAAAATGGGTAGTTACACATGGGAATGATATGAAACCAAAATATGGATGCAACCATCATAAGCGAGTAAATAAAAGGGAGAAAGAAATACATTTTTGCCCTTATGCAAGAGGGACCGAATGTCATAATTAGCTAAATATTACAAACACCAAATAAATGAATAAGCTAATTTAACTAATTATACAAATTCAAAGGAATTTAATTAACTATTTACAACACACTAATTAATCTAAAAGCTACAAGCTAATGAATTCGAACGAGAGTCGAAGAACCACATGTACAACCGAGAACATCCTTCGGAAACTCCTCTGTTTTGTTGCCAAATTCTGTTATGTTTGCAGTCAGAAAATAATTCTGTTCTTGCCTCAGCTTCCGCTTTGTTCTGTCATGAAAATGACACTGTTTGTCCAAAATAGGGTGGTCGGTCGGCCTTGAAAAGTGGTCGGCTAGATGGAAGGGTGGCCGGCCCGCCACTATTTTTATGTACTACCCTGCTACCACATAATTAAAATAGAGCAAAAATAGAGTGTTTCCAGGGGATGTTTATCTCTCTGCCTTGCATTATCATGAAACTGATCAAGGGATGAGTAGAATCGGTCCACAAATCATCAATTGTCGCAAAGTTGTTGCATGATGATCTATGAACCAATGGGACAAAAAAGATCAATGAAATGAAGTGAAAGACTAACAACACCTCTTCCTATCATGGAGTTATCTCAAGGAAAGTGATGGGCATTGCTTCTTGAACCATTGAACATCACTAAAGAGTACGGAATGAGTCAAGACGCAATAGGTTCAATATAACGTCCGATTGAACCCGATTTGATTTTATTACATCTTTCACCACTTTTAGTTCTATTTTATTAGCCCTTTTCATTACCTTTCCATTCTTTATTCATTTTTGTCCAAAATTGATAGTTACGTCCACTAATAAAGAGAGTGTCAAACAATAAGTTGTCCTTAGCATGAGAGAGATGTAATTCCCTAGTAATGAACCTCTGAAGAGATTACACCATTAAGCATGGAAGGTCTCTTTCTCATGCCTTAAACAATGATCCATTGTTTGAAACAACTCTTAAATAAAGAAAACCAAGAAAGGAGGGAGGTTACAGAGATGATTATTAAAAGTGTGTATATATGTATGAAAACTATGGAATAAAAAAAGCTATCAACTCAAATAGATTGGTGTCTAAGGCCTAAACCACCAAATCTATGAGGACTTACAGTAATACAAGAATGATATTCAGAGTATAAACTAAGCAAACAATTAAAACAACCCCAAAAACAACAAAAACAGTGTTGAAATTACTTTGAAAAAATCTAAAAAAATAAGCAAAATGGAATAGAACAAAAACTAGTATGCAAGCCTAAGGAGGGTTGGCTAACCCTTCCAGTTTTTGGACCTTAAAACCACATGTTTTAGCTTCTGAAAACTCTAAAAATCGATAGAAAAAGTTCAAAAACAAGTGGGAAACACAAGGATAAAAGCTATGTAATGAGGTTCAAGAAAGGGTGGTTAACCCCTCCACCTTGAGTAACTTTTAAATCACAAGTTTCAGCCTACAAAAATAGTCCAAAACAAAGTATAAATACTAAGAAAAAGAGGAGTGAAGAATAGGCAAAATATGGCAAGAGTTATACCTTTGAAGAGAAGACACTCTTTTGTTCACAAACCACAAGATGCTCACTCACAAAGGCTGAAATTTTAGCTCAATAATCTCAGTAAGAAGACTCAAAATATTGGTTTAGGAAGTGTATGTATATTTTACGTGTATTGCAAGATAGAGAGGGAGAGTGTTTAGCAAGGTTTGGGCACTTGGAGAATTTTTCTAACCTAAAACCATGAGGAATGGTCAAGTATTTATTGAAAAATAGGTTCCCCGGTCGAAAATATCTATATTGAGCCAGTTTGTGCAATGTATGCACATGGGAGGACAGTTGGCAGCGAAATATCTGCCAGCCAGGAAACATGGCCGGTTGGCCATGTAGAGGGAAGACCGGCCAATAAAATTGTCCTGCTGACCACCTGTTGGCCAGTAGGCCTCTAAGTGGTCAGTTTAAAAAAAAAAAAAAAGGTTTTGGTCCAAAGGAGGTGCAAGGTTTTAGGCTCTGAAACTCAAAATCGAAGCTTCTTGCTGAAGAAATTGAACGATTGTACAGTGTAACTTTTTTTCATCAAGTTATCAACGTGAGGCGTCCAAGTCTTAAGGGCGGTCCAAAATGGAGTTTCTACATGGATACAACACACTGGGAATCTCTAGGTACATGTTTGCCAGTAGGCTAAACAAGCACTACCAAAGCCATTTTACCAGTACTAATTGGAAAGATCGGCACCTAACTGCTCTGGTTTCTAGACTTTCACCAAAGACACACAGGCCAACATAATAAAACCACAACAACATCCACATCCCCTAACCAGATTCACCCATTTTTCTCAAAAACCAATATATTTACAATGTTCAATATGAAATGATGCTCAATGCACAATGTATGAGAAATTAGTTTCAATTCAACCTAAACCTCATGCAATGTCTAGAACAATCAAGACTACCCTCCACTGATAGCCCAAAACAGATATTTCTATTCAAAAGATAATTTTCAATCAAAAGACACAATTGTATCAATTACAATGGGAGTGATATTACATATCCAACTCTACCATCATCATCAACATAAACATTGTTGCAATTTCACAATACCCAACATCATTTCCATTTCCCTTCACAATTCCAAATATCCAAAATCTAGGGCAAAACCCCATTTGTTTTACAAAATCAATTTCAAGAAGAAATATTTACTATTTTAACATATCTCACTCATAAATACCACCCCAAAACCTTTTTAAAGAATCCACTTGGAAAATCCCTCTTTTGATTTCGATTCCAAAAACCTAGTTTTTCCCCAAAATTTTCCAAATCAATACCCTTTTCAAAGAACAAATAACTAAACTAAAACTCATATAAAAGAGTCAAAGAAATCCATACGTCAAAGTAGAAGACACGAAGAAATGATGGGTAGAACTTGATGGAGTTAAAAACACAAAATGCTCCTATTAAAATGAAGCCCTTGACGTACTCAATGTTTTTCTCCAAAGGACTAGGGTAAGGAAACCCACGGATTGAGAGTATTTGGGGCTAGAAATCAGAAGTAGAGAGAGAATGTGTGTGGATCTAGGGTTTTGGAATGTTTAGAGAGAGAAAGAGATAAAAAAGTGAGTGAGAACAGCTTTCTCTCGGACCGATATACGCACAGATCGTTCGAGTGCAAGAATGGTCGCTCTAGCGACAAACACAATAAATGACACCGCTCGAGCGACCAAAACCACCGCTTGAGCTCACAATCACCCCCTCCTAGTAGTTCAGACCTACAAAAGATTGCTCGAGCGCAATAAAGATCGCTGGAGTGAAGATATCAAACTTTCAGTAGTTTTGCAAACTATAAAAGACCGTTCGAGTACAGGAATGGTCGCTCGTCGCTTGAGCAAACAAGCCAAAATCTGGGCAACAACTCTTTGAAAAACTAACTTCCCAACCTGTTTCGAAAGCAACCAAAACTCCCAATAGACAAACTCAACACACAACAAGATTGAAATGAAATGGACAACAACTAAGTACGTGGGTTCTCAAATCCAAAAGCAACAAATGGGTCGGGTCTAAACTAGAATCATTATAATCTCCACTCCTTAAGGAATTTCATCCCTGAAATTTAAAATCAACTAACATTTAAAGAAAATGAAACAATTCCCACATCATCTAGATTTGTAACAAGGGTACATCGAGTTTCTCAACGCCAACTATCACAGTTCAATTTTTCCAAAACATATACAATGTTCACATATTACAACATTTACAAAGTTTTCAACATAAGATTCAAATATCAACAAATAGATCTGGATACTTCTCACGGACTTCTACTTCACGTT
This sequence comes from Camellia lanceoleosa, assembly GCA_025200525.1. Lineage (NCBI taxonomy): Eukaryota > Viridiplantae > Streptophyta > Magnoliopsida > Ericales > Theaceae > Camellia > Camellia lanceoleosa. Next base: position 163,140,957 of record CM045763.1, on the reverse strand, counting down.
CCCAAGTCGCCTCCTCAAACCTGTGGTGTCGTTATAACACCTTAACCAATGGAATAGTCTTCCTGGCAAAACTTGGTCCAGAGAGTCTAAAACTCGTACCGATTTCTCCTTATAAAAGGCATCCTCATCTACCTCCAACTCTGTCCGATCTAACACGTGTGAAGGATTCGGCTTGTACTTCCAGAGAATACAAATATAAAACATTTCATAAACCCCGAAAAGTTGGGGCAGCAAGGCCAAACAATAAGCTACTACCCTGATCCGCTCTAGGATCTCAAAAGGCCCAATAAATTTAGGAGACAACTTCCCGCTCTTCTCAAACCTCATTAAACCCCATATCGGTGATATCTTTAGGAACACGTGATCTCCTATCTCAAAATATAAGGGTCTTCTCCTATGGTCGACATAGCTCTTCTGGCGACTCTGAGCCGAAAGCAATCTCTTACGAATAAGTGTGACTTTCTCCGTCGTTTCCCAGACTAATTTAGGATCTAACATAGGTGCGTCACCCACCTCGTCCCAACACACTGGAGATCTACATGGTCGGCCATACAAGGCTTCAAACGGTGCCATACTAATACTCGCCTAAAAACTGTTATTATAAGCAAACTCCACTAAAAGTAAGTGCCTCTCCTACGATCCTTTAAAATCAAGAACACAACCCCAAAACATGTCCTCTAAGATCTGAATGGTTCGCTCAAACTGCTCATCAATATGAGGTTGATAGGCAGTGCTAAACGTCAATCTAATGCCAAAGCATTTTGTAGGCTTTACTACAACCAAGTCGTAAAATGAGGATCTCTATCCGAAATGATAGTCTCTAGGACCCCGTCAAGTCGAACTATGTCGCTAACATAAATGTCGATAAGATAATCTGTTGAGTCGCTCGTACGCATAGGTACAAAAGGCGTTGATTTCGTTAACTGATCGACTATTACCCACACGACATCATTACCCCGTTGAGTCCTCAGAAGACCCACAACAAAATCCATCGTGACATGCTCCTACTTTCACTTGGCTATAGGTAAGAGTTGTAACAAACCCGTTGGTCGTTGGTGCTCGACCTTCACTTATTGACAAGTAAGGAACCTTGAAACAAACAAGGCTACGTCTCTCTTCATCCCCTTCCACTAAAACTGGTGGCTAAGGTCGCAGTACATCTTTGTGCCTCCTGGCTGTATCGTAAGGCGTGAATGGTGGAACTCTTGGAGTACCTCCTCCCTACAAGATTCTGGCATAAAAAGATGGTTCGAGTACCTCACACTAGTGTTAAAATACACGTTCAAGCCCTTTTCCACCTTTTCACTGGATATCTTCCCTCAAATAGCCTCTACCTTGAGATCACCCCTATAACTCGGCTTACAAGCATTGGTTGTGCAACTACAGTAAATAAAATGGCCGACTTAACGAACTTGCTTAGATGCAAGTCAAACTCACCAATAGCACCTAACATTTCCCACTTCCAAATGACAATATTAGCTACGTTGCTTATTGTCTTTTTGCTCAAAGCGTTAGCAACTACATTGGCCTTCCTCAGGTGATAATGCAACCCAAAATTATAATCTTCCATAAATTCTATCCATCTCCTCTGTCTCAAATTCAAATCTTTCTGTGAGAATTGATACTTCAAACTCTTGTGACCGGAAAACACCTCAAACTTTTCACCATACAAGTAATACCTCTAGATCTTTAAGGCAAAAATCATTGCCGCTAGTTCTAGGTCGTGAGTAGGATAGTTTCTCTTATGAGTTTTCAACTACCGTGAATTGTATGCTACCACTTTTCCTTCTTGCATCCATACGCAACCTAACCCCTCTCGAGATGCATCACAATAAACTGAATAGCCCAAATCTCTCTCCGAAATAATCAATACTGGAGCAGTGGTGAGACTAACCTTAAGCTCTTGGAAAGACTTTTCACATGTCTCATGCAACACAAATTCCACTACCTTCCTTGTTAATCTAGTCAATGATGAGGCCAATCTAGAGAAGTCTTTCACAAAACTTTGGTAATACCCGGCTAAGACCAAGAAACCCCGAATCTCTATGGCATTCTTAGGTTGTTCCCAATCTTGCACTGCCTCCATCTTAGAAGAGTCTACCATCACTCTTTCTTCGGATACCACATAGCTTAGGAACTTAACCTCCTTTAACCAGAACTCGCACTTCCTGAACTTAGCATAAAGATTGTGTGCTCTAAGCAACTCAAGTACGACCTGCAAGTGTTCCTCGTGTTCCTCCTCAGACGGTGAGTAGATTAAGATGTCGTCAACAAAGACAACCATAAAATGGTCTAAGAGCTCATGGAAGATTCAATTAATCAAATCCATAAACGAAGCCGGTGCATTGGTTTAACTCGAAAGGCATCACCAAGAACTCGTAGTGGCCATACCGCATACGGAATGCTGTTTTCTGAATATCCTCCTTCTTCACCCTCAACTGATGATAACCCGATCTCAAATCAATCTTAGAAAAGCAACAAGACCCCTTCAATTGGTTAAACAAATAATTTATGTGAGGTAATGGATACTTATTCTTAACAGTTATCTGGTTCAACTTCCGATAATCTATACTCAATCACAAAGTGCCGTCTTTTTTCTTAGCAAAGAGAGTCGGTACTCTCCAAGCGATGTACTAGGGCGAATGAAGCCCTTATCTAATAAATCTTGGAGTTGAATCTCCAACTCATACAACTTAGCGGGTGCAAATCTATATGGTGCCATAGAAATTGGTGCCGTGCCAGGCACTAAGTCAATAGAGAACTCGATCTCCCGGTGGGGTGGCAAACTAGTAAGATCCTCGGAAAAGACATCCGGGTATTCATAAACTACCCTCGGAAACTCAACTCGGACCATATCACTCTCACTACCCAAGAAAGCTATATGAAGACAACTATGCTCGCCCCTACCATGAAGGTTACATGCTGGCGATAAAACTCTATCAGCTCAGTCTCCTAGAAAATAAAAACAGTCACCACTCAAGGTGCACACCATAACTCTCTGACGATAACAATCAATAATAGCACGATACAAAGACAACTAGTCCATACCCAAAATGACATCGAAATTCGACATGTTTAACAATACAAATGCAAAAGGAAGTCAGTGCCGAACAACCTCTATCTTACAACCACGACATCCCCGATCCAAGTCAACCTTACCCCGAACTAGAGACTCTACTTTGGGTGAAGATGTTAACTGAGCCACTTCTAATCCCAAAATTGATGTGAATGCAGACAAAATGAAAGAATGAGATGCACCAGTATCAATCAACACATTAGCAATTGAACTAAACAACAAAAAGTTACCTTTCAAAATAGAGGGTATTGGGAACGAATCCAGTGTGGCAACAGCGTACACATGCCCGGTAGGTCTCTATTCCACCTGCTCACCCCTCGGAGCATAAGACTGGTAAATTAACTGAGCTGAAGAAGCTTCCTGGGTGGCCCTCGAGGCTTGAGCTGACCAGGTAAGCTTATGGCTCTATGTCTGCCTCAAACCAGACGCACCAGGTGTGCCACCTGCCTGAGGGAAAACCTCCTCAGGTGCACCAACTGCCCACACTGATAACAGGTAGGTAGCTGCCCTCTCCTCTGACTCTGGCTTTGTGAACGAGCTACAGATGGCGCAGACTACTGCCCTCCTCCTCTCTGCGAGCAAACTAGAGACTTGTGGCCTAACTGACCACACTTAAAGGAAGTGATCCCACCCTGACTACTCTTTCCTGAACCAAAACTTAGTATAGGAAAGGTGGATCTTAACTGTGCTTCTTGGGACTGTTGTGGGGTGGAACCCCTTTGCCTCTTGTTGTCCCTTGTTTGTCCCTGAACCTCCTGACTTCTCTACTTGGAGCCCCTCATCCTCTCCTCCTCAATTTGAATCACGGTCTCTAAATGAGTCGCCACCTCTACAAGACGATCGTAATCCCTAATCATAGACCTCCGACCACCTTGAAAAGGAGCCCAGTCCTCTGCCTCTTCTCAAACTCAACACAATGACATTCCTTCGTCGTCACAAGCTCCAATCCAAATCTAGAGAGGCTAGTAAAAGCTGTCTCAAACTCTGCTACAAGCGTGTTCAGCTGCTTAAGCTTCAAAAATTGATCCCTCAACTTCTCCCTAGTAGTGAGAGGCAAGAACTTGTCCTAAAAGACGTTGACACGGGGCCTCTCAAGTCATCCTAATGTGCCTACGCTCGTACTTTTACATTGACCCGCATCTCCCTTCAGTTGGAAGGATGCCAAGGTCACTCTCAAACCATCGTCCTTGATACCAAGCATCTCGAATGTCTTCACCATCTGCTCTAGCCACTCATCTGCCTTCAGTGGCTCCTTTGGATCCCGCAAAAACTCATCCAGAATCGATCAGAAAAACTCCCTCTTCAGAAAGGATGGCCTTGTCTCGGTAACATGGTTTGGACTTGATTCTCAGCCTTGAGAATGTCCATAGACTCCCGCAAAGCACTAGCCATTTCTCAGGCCAAGCGCCCATGGCTTCCTGACCTACTGACTTGGCCACGTTGGCCTGACCAACTCTTTCCTCCTGTGCCAGAATATCATCAAATAATGGCACCTTCTGTCACTTAGGCCTACCACGCCTACCACCACTACATCCTGATATTCTAATAAAAGTAACACAACAGATTAACACATTTACAAATGTGTCGAAGCTAATTCACTCAAGTCCTAATGCGGGGGACAACAATTAATTCACTCCACTTAAGCACATAACCACATAAACACAGATGAATTTTCTTTTTAGATAATGACCGTCCCGTAACATCGCCAGAGTTCCAATTAGAAATAGCAGTGATCAAGTGCTCTTCTAACAGGACTTTTAGAAACTTGTAGACCCAATTAATATGTAAGAAATTAAATCCCATACACACTTAATCACATAAGCATGTTATTACATAGCATACCAGGTCTATTTCTAATATCATCTAGCTAGAGAACCCATTGTGGTAAAAACCATATCCTATGATCCCAAGGCATTCTAACCCGGTAGCTCTAATCCTAAGTTGTAATGCCTCAAAATAATTAACATTAACCCATCCTATATTAGTACTACAATTGATCAATAACCTCATAACTTCTATTCATTATATCTTTGATCATTACAAAAGATGACACGTGCAATATATATTCACCAACCTCAGATTTTGAATCTATAGCATATGTCATGGATACAAGAGTGATAAGAGAAATAAAACCAAGTAATGAAATGCCTTAATGGCTACAACTTTCCAAGATGATACCTGGTTACAACAAAATGAGTTTAAACTCCATACAAGTAATGCCCTGGGCTTAAACAAAATAATTACATCAAGAAACAAAAATGAAGCCGTAAGCTCCAAGTCCTCCCAAGCTACGTCCTTGGTTGAGACATATCATCAGCATATGAAAGTTGTTTTCCACATAGGATGAGCCATAGCCCAGCAAAGATACTCTAACACAGTATATGAATCTTAGCAAAATTATAAAAAGAATGCACATGCATGCCATTGATTAAACATTTCCTTGTTTTCCATCTCAAATCAATGCAATGCCAGATTATAAATCAATTCATGAAAATAATCATTTTATAATAGAAAAGAGGGCAGTAGATACAACAAACTAGGGTTCTCTAGGTATGTGTATGCCAGTAGGCTAAACAAGCACTATCAAAGCCATTTTACTAGTACTAACCGAAAGGATCGACACCTAACCGTGCGGGTTTCTAAACTTTCACCAAAGACACACAAGCCAACATAATAAAACCACAACCACACCCCTAATTAGATTCAACACAGTATTCACCTCTTTTTCTCAAAAACCAATACATTTATAACGTTCAATATGAAATGATGCTCAATGCACAATGTTTGAGAATTTTTTTCAATTCAACTTAATCCTCATGTAATGTCTACAACAATCAAGACTATCCTCCACCAATAGCCCAAAACAAATATTTCTATTCAGAAGATAATTTTCAATCAAAAGAAATAATTGCATCAATTATAATGGGTGCGACATTACATATCCAACTCCACCATCATCATCAACATATATATTGTTCCAATTTCACAATACCCAACATCATTTTTCATTTCCCTTCACAATTCCAAATATCAAAAATCTAGGGCAAAACCCCTTTTGTTTTACAAAATCAATTTCAAGAAGAAATATCCACTATTTTAACATATCTCACTCATAAATACCTCATCATAACCATTTTCAAGAATCCATTTGGAAAACCCCTCTTTTGATTTCGAATCCAAGCCCTAAGTTTTTTCTAAAATTTTTGAAATCATTACCATTTTCAAAGAACAAATAACTAAACTAAAACTCATATGAAAGAGTCAAAGAAATCCTTACCTCAAAATAGAAGACACAAAGAAATGATGGGTAGAACTTGACAGAGTCAAAAACACAAAATGCTCTAATTAAAATGAAGCTCAACGTGCTCAACGTTTTTCTCCAAAGGACTAGGGTAAGAAAACCCACATATTGAGAGTATTTGGGGCTAGAAATGAGAATTTGAGAGAGAGTGTGTGTGTAGATAGGGTTTTGGAATGTTTAGAGAGAGAAAGAGATGAAAAAGTGACTAAGAATAGCTTCCTCTAGGACTGATATATGGACAGACTGCTCGAGCACAAAAATGGTCGCTCGAGTGATAGACACAGTAAATGACACCGCTCAAGTGACTAAAACCATCGTTCGAGCACACAACGTCCCCCTCCTAGTAGTTCAGACCTGCAAATGATCGTTCGAGTGCAAGAAAGATTGCTTGAGCAAAGATATCAAACACTCAGTAGTTTTGCAAACTGTAAAAGACCGTTTGATCGCAAGAATGGTCGCTCGAGCAAACAAGCCAAAATTTGGACAACAACTCTTTAAAAAACTAACTTCCTAACCTATTTCGATCACAACCAAAACTCCCAATAGCCAAACTCAACATGCAACAAGATGGAAATGAGATGGACAATAGCTAAATACATGGATTGTCATATCCAAAATGTCACACCCCAAACCTGGGTATGATTGGTCGTGGCCCACAAGGCCATAGCCCAAGGCACACGTAAGCCTAAACACAAATCCATAATCACATTGAACAACTATACAATAGTGTAGTAATAAATAACCAAAACTTAATCCAGTGACATGCCACAAGTATAAACAGTAAAACCAACCATAATCAATACCATCCAAACTTATTGGAAATAAACAGCCCACTTATCAAAATAATCCTAAATGAACCTCAATAAAAATAAAAAGAAATATGCACAAACTTGACATAACAATCTAAAATAAAATAAATGAATGTCCTAGAAGTCCTTGCAATTGAGTCCCTGCTATGGCATGAGTTCACTCTAAGTACTTTTAACACTTGGAAATGGTAAACAACTAAGTCGGTTGATAGCTCAGTGAGTAGCAACATTGATAGAAAATACAATTTCGAAAACAGGGTTCAATTCCAAAATAAGATATATATCACAGAAACTATATTGGCATACAATTTTGATAAAGATAATCTATTTCAAAAAGAAGGTTCCACAGTTTAACAGTTAAAATACTCATGTCTTTCAAGAACATGATAAATGACATTTTCCACTTAAAATAGATTACAACATGAACACCAATAATTTTCTGGGTACCAAGAATAACAAGTAACATGCCACAAAGTTCTCAAGGCAATAAGCCCGTTGGATCCAATATCGAGCCAAGAATCATCATCGGGGTGGCAACCTGGGCCTTTTCTCTAAGACGATCCGATTGAAGGTCAGCTAGCCTAGCCTAGGTCTTTTACTTACAATCGTTGAGCACTAGAGTCATCACGGCCCAACCCCGATCTGCTCCCTAGTGGCCAGAGTCACCACACACAGTGGAATAATTTCCCTGGACTAAAATATATAGATGGTCCCGATCATCAATACAATTCAATTCTGCAAAACATGGTTGTTCACCATTATAAACATGAGACCAAAACAAATAGTTTACAGTATACAACATTTACACATGTTTCGAAAATAATTTAATTCCATTGATAATATGGTAATTTATCAAAACTGTTTAGTCCTAAAACAACAATTTAATTTTCCAACAGTTCAGGGTAGGGTAACATTTGTAAAAAGATGTAGCATGCAACTACTCACCTGAACACGGTATAATAAATCCTCGAATAAAGTATGAAAGTCCAACTAGTGCCCTGAACAAAGTATTAAAACTACACGTCACTACTAATTCAAACATAGTAAAAGGAATAATAAACTAAGTAACCCCAAACTAGTGCACTAACACAGCTCAACCCCACTCACCGTTACTCTTCTAAACTCATGTTCTTCAAGGTCTCAAATTATTCATGACATGGGTTCAGATCGAAACTTAATTAAAAGTTACTTTAAGATAAAACATAATTTTAAACAAGTTTTCTCAATCTATTCACTAACTTTGAAAATTACAAAACCCACTCCACGCTGTTCAAAAAATTCCAAAACCCTCCGGATATCAACTAATATATCCTAAGTTTCAAACCCAATTGGTTTTATTTGATTTGCTTATCAAAATAATTATTTACAATTAATTATGCCCAAATAGATTGTTTTCTGCAGCACTTTAAAGAAATTAATGGTTTTCTTAGTATACACGAGAAATCAATGCAAGGCCAAAAATATAAGAAACTAAACTCATAACCGGTTCTAATGACGTTGATTTGATAACTTTTGGATTTATACCCAAAGAGAACAACACTTTCGAAGTTATAGTTTTACACCAGTTTTCTAGACAGATTTGAACGCACCAATGATATTGACTCCCAAAAATTATGAGAAAATTTTGATATTCAATTCAATATGTAATTAATCTACTGTAAAAATTTCAGTTCAAAATTCATCCGTTTGATATGGTTTCTTGATTTTTAAAGTTTGTGATTTTGTATAGAATTTTCGAACTAAGAATTTCATCCATTCTTTACACACAATTTATTTCCTCAGGTTTCTTAATAGTATATATATAGAAAATACATATATCTACAACCTCTCCATCAATGAATTGAATCATAATAGAATAAGGATAAATAACAAAAGCAAAAGAAACAAGAAAGATAGAGACCAACCACACACCCAAAAATCCTTCATTGCTTGCAACATTTTTTTTTTCTTCTTCTTTTCTCTCAACCTCTCTCTCTCTCTCTCTCTCTCTCTCTCTCTCCCGTGGCGGTTGTTGCTACTATAAATTGTAATAGGCAACCTAGGGTTCCTATATATATATATATCTAAACAAAAGGCTCTAAATTATTATCTATTGTTTTATTTTATTTTCTCTCTTCGTTAATTTAAATAAAATACAACTATTACTAGATCAAAATATACTAACTAATTGGTCCCCTATTTCTTTTTTAAACAATAAATCTTACCTCTAAATTAAATACTTTCACCATAAATTTATTTTAGGTTTAAAATTAATTAAAAGATCGTTTAGTAATATTTAATTTGCACCTTAAGATTCACAAGTAAAATATTTGAGGTTTGTAAAATAATTATTATTTAATTTTTTTATTTTATTTGTATATTCAGATTCTCACCTTCTCACCTTCTCCCCCCCTCCCCTTCTCCCCTTACCCCTAAAAGGAAAGTTTCGTCCTCGAAACTAACCTGAGTAAATCATGAGAATAGATGTGGGTACCTCTCGCGCATCTTGTCCTTGCATTCCCAAGTCGCCTCTTCAACTAGATGATTACATCACAGTACCTTAACCAATTTAATGACCTTTGCATGTAACATTTTCTCTTTCGAATCCAAGATCTGTACAACATCTCCTCATATGAAAAATCCTCTCTAATCTAAAGCGGCTCATAATTTATCACATACGACGGACTATGCACATATTTCCTCAGCATAGATACGTGAAACACATTATGCACTCCTGCCAACTTGGGGGGTAAAGCAACAAGGTACACAACCTCACCAACTTTTTCCAATACCTCAAATGATCCAATGTATCTATGTCTCAACTTTCCTTTCTTTCCAAACCTGATGACTCCTTTCCATGGTGATATTTTCAAGAATACCATATCCCTACATGAAACTCTAAATCTCTCCTATGATGATCAGCATAACTTTTTTATCTACTTTGAGTAGTCAATAATCTCTCTCTGATGGTGATAATTTTCTATGTACCATCCTCCACTAAGTTAGGTCCCAATAATTGCCTTTCACCAACCTCATACCAACACAAAAGAGACCTACACTTCCTCCCATAAAAAGCCTCGTAAGGAGGTACTCCCAAACTAGAATGATAACTCTTATTATACGTAAACTCCATGATTAGCAAATAATTATCCCAATTAACTCTCCACTTTTGAAATCCCGTATTTTTGAGGTATTAATATTTTAGTGCAAGATATTGATGAACCTAACTTATTTTCTCTATTTATTTTATCTTTTTTTTTATCTCCACCTCATTATTATTCATCTCCTTTGTCTTCTAATATTTTTTTATTATTCTTGGGCACCAAGTAAATTTTATTTTATTATTTTTTCATCATTTCCTTTCTTACCAAGTAATCTTTTATTTTTAATTTCTTTAATCTTCCTTTCTCTCCAAGTTACTTTGTCTCCAAGGAAGTTTCTTTTGTTGTTCTCCAAGTAAATCCCTTTCTTGCTCACCAAGTAAAGTTCCTTTTCTTTTACCCCAAGTCTTCATTTTCTTTTGTCCCAAGTATCCTTGCCTATAAAATGAGCTCACCTCTCAACTTCTTTCTATGGTTTTTTCCATATCTCTCTTCATTTGTTATATAGATTTAGAGTTTAGATGAAGAGTGTTTAGAGTGAAAGTAGACATTTTCATATAAGAGGAGAGTTGTAGATTTTGTGAAACCTTACATACCTTACAGCTTAGAATTTGGAGATCCATGGAGAAATATCGAGATTTGAGTGTTGGCGACGGAGGAGATTGATTTGAAGTAATTCGGATGGTATACAATATGATTCCTTTAAATCTCTTTGCAAAGAGTGTTTATTTTAATTACTTCCAATTTGTAATTCTCTTGATTATTGTGATCATTTGATAAATCCTGTGAAATCATTATCTATTGACACATTTGAGTACTTTGGTCATTTGATAAGTTTTCTGAAGTTGTTTTGTGTAGTCAGTGTTGATTTGTCTGGCTAAATGACGTGGAATTGCTCCGTACATGGGTCGAGTAGACCTTGCCAATAGCTTGGACCAATAGCCCGGATAAGCGGTTGTGCTTGGGTAAGGTGGGTGAGGCCGGTCACTGGTCATGTACCGAGTAGGACTGGGTATTTGGTCCTGAATAAATTATCATCTGTCGAGTTGACTAGTTTATGCGCTTTGGTAAATTGCTTGATTATCGAATCTAATCAGTTGTGTAATTGTTGGATCCCTATAGATTTATTCTCTGTCTGAGCCTTGTTATTCCTGTTGCATTGTATACTTCCCGAATTAATTTTTCAGGTGTGAAGGAATTTAGTGGAGATCGGATTTCAAGTTCTAAAGAGATTATTTGAGTTGAAGATTTTTGGGCTCACAACTATATATTATTTTGGAGACATTTGTGTTAATTATTTATGGAGACAATTTTTATATTTGAGATTATGAATTATCTGCAATTATAAATTTGAGGTTAATTTGATTTATTAATGGCCTGGAAGTTGGGGCGTTACACCACTCCAAAGCACAAGCCCTAACATATCTTCAAGGGTCTGAATAGTCCTCTCCGATTGCCCATCTGTCTGAGGGTGATAAGCTGAACTAAAATTTAACCGAGTACCCATAGCTGATAGTCATGCACCCCAAAACTTAGACACAAAATGAGGGTCCCGATCTGATACTATTGACACAGTTGCACTATACAATCTAACAATCTCCTTCACATACAATTGTGCAAATCGAGATAGAGAATAGTTCATCCATACTGCAAGAAAATGTGCTGACTTGGTTAATCTATCAACAATTACCCAAACTGCATTGTGATTACTGCTGGTATGAGGTAATCCACACACGAAGTCCATAGTAATATGATCCTACTTCCACTCTGGTATAGTTAAGGGTTGTAGCTTCCCCGCAGGTTTCTGATGTTCTACTTTAACCTGTTGACACACCAAACACTGAGCTACAAATTTTGCAATGTCTCTCTTCATACCATTCCACCAAAAATGTTCAGGAAGATCCTGATACATCTTAGTGCTTCTAGGATGAATGTTATAACTAGAACTATGTGCCTCCGTCATAATCTCCTTCTTCAAATCACTACCAACAGGAACACAAATTTGGCCACAGAATCTAAGCAACCCATCATCACTAACCACAAAGTCTACATGCTTATCCTTGGCCATCTCTCCTTTAATACGCTCACACTGGGGGTCAATCTCTTGAGCTAAACAAATATGTTCTCTTAAGGTTGACTGACCTATCAATTGACTACAATAAGCCCTATCACCAAGCGTAACAACCTCAGGCCTCAACTGTTTTATGTCTTCCACCAAACAACTCTCAATAGAAAAAGCAACTACATCTCCAACTGCGGCATTCCTACTCAAGGCATTTGCCACCACATTTGCCTTCCCGGATGATACAAAATATTTATATCATAATCTTTAGCAACTCATGCCATCTTGTTTGCCCAAATTTAGTTCCTTTTGTGTAAAAATATACTTCAAACTCTTATGAACAGTGTAAATCTCACATGACTCTCCATACAAATAATGTCGCTAGATCTTAAGAGCGAAAATCATTGCTGCTAACTCCAAGTCGTGCGTAGGATAATTTCTCTCATGTACTTTCAACTGTCATGATGCATAAGCAATCACCTTCCTATGCTGCATGAGCACACATCCGAAACCCCGTCATAAAGCATCACTATAAATCACAAAACCACGCCTATCTATAGATAAGGCAAGGATTAGAGCTGATGTCAACCTCTATTTAAACTCTTGGAAGCTACACTCACAATCATCATTCCACTCAAACTTTACCCATTTCTTGGTGAGATTGGTAAGTGGCAAAGCAATACTGGAGAATCTTTCCATAAACCGTCTGTAATATCTAGCAAGCCCTAGAAAGCTACGTATCTCTGTCACAGAAGAGGTCTTGGCCAATCAACAATTGTTGTCACCTTCGTGCTATCCACAGATACCACATCTTTACTTACCATATGACCCAAAAAGGATACACTGCTCAATCAAAATTCACACTTCTTAAATTTTGCAAACAGTCTCTTCTCCCCAAGGATCTGCAATACTACCCTCAAATGTTGCTCATGCTTCTTGTAGACACCGCTATTGATGGTTTACTTGGTGGTGAAAGTTGTGCAGTGCAAGGGTTCGATTTCTTCGGCAAGGAGAGGGTCAAATCCCAACTTCATACCCCTTTTTGGACCAAAACTATCTTGATCAAAAGATTTTGAGACCTTGAAACCCTCTCTTTCAAAATATTTTTGAAATAAAGTTCCTACGATGTTCCGACGCTCTCATTTTGTTAAATGTTGCGTTTTTTTTTGGGCAAACCGAGCGAGGACAAAGTGGAAATGAATGAAAAAGAGATGAACTCTTTGAAAAATCTTTCAAAACACCTTGTTTAGGGGTTTTTAGTTGAATAAAAGAGGAGAGGAGAGAAGAAACCCAGTTGGGGAAGGAGTTGGGTATGAACCGTTAAGAGAGAGACGAGAAGTCCTTGCCAAATCAGGCCTATCCTTTTGAATACTTGGATTTCAGCTATGAGGCCACCACCGTTGGAAAGCTTACTTCCGGGGCTTCAATTTTCATTCAAGAATCTCCTCGAGCCGAGTCCGGATGGGAGAGATATGGTCGTTGGAAGTTGGGCATCAATCCGGTTGGACCGAAACTGAGCAGTCTTCACTAAAAGAGGGATATCTCTTAGCACACATGGAATTTTGAGGTGAGGCTTCCAAATTTGGAAAGAAGACTCCTGGGGCTACAGTTTAGGCTCAAGAATGACTGAAAAGGCATCTAGATGAAGGATTTAGGCTTTCTTCAAAACGGGGACTAGGACTGATTTTTGTTGCCGGCCTCTATGGGAGTGTGCCGACCATGAGTGGCCAATGCCGGCCAAAAAGTGACCCCTACCGGCCATCAATGAGCCACTGCCTACCATCACTGATGGCCGGTAGCACCCCTCTCTCAGCAGGTTTCACGGCAGATCTTTTGAGCCAGCTGGAATCCTTTAATTTCCCCTCCATACACGTGTATGGAGGGAGGAAGCTCTTGCCAAGCTTGTTCAAGAAGCTTTGAATTGATTTTTCTCTATATAAGGAGAGGCCCTCTCTCCTTAACAGGGGTTCAGCCACTTTGACAAGGCATACACCCCTCTCTCTCTATATCTCTCTCTTGGAGTCCAAAACTCCATTGTTCTTGCCTCATTGCACTACCACTCATAGCCTACCACCTCCATCATCAACCTAAGCACCTTGGAGGACATTTTTAGAGCTTGAGGAGTTGATTTCTTGGTCCAGAGCTTGCTGCCTTGCTGTGCTACAAGGGTAAGTCTCTATTTCTCCCGTTTTGACATTGTTTTGCTCCATAGTTTAACTCTATTTGCAAGCATTTTTGGGTTTTATTATAAACTGAAAATTGTCTTATTTTGAGCTCCTCTTGAAGTTTGATTAAAGACACTTTTCTGTTTGAGGTCATATACCTCCTTGTATGCTCTATCCCTCTTTGTAGGTTTATTTTGCTTCATATCTTAGCCCTACTTGTGAGCATTTTCGAGATTTTTCATAAACTGAAAAGATTCTTATTTTGAGTCTCTCTTAATGTTTGATAAGGGGTATTTTTCTGTTTGAGGTCATATACCTCCTTGTATGCTCTATCCCTCTTTGTAGGCTTATTTTGCTTCATATCTTAGCCCTACTTGTGAGCATTTTCGAGATTTTTCATAAACTGAAAAGATTCTTATTTTGAGCCTCTCTTGATGTTTGATTAAGGACATTTTTCTTTTTGAGGTCGTTTACTTCCTTGAATGCTTGTTTGCCTCTTGTTTTGAGCCTTGCATCTAGGCCTTTGTTGCATGCTTTGTTTGGCCTTCTAGCCACTGAAATTCAGTGGATTTTTAGTGGCTAACACACTATTTTGAGAGCCAAAATCAGAGGGGGGTGACCCCCTCTCTCCTTGTCTTGTTTGTTGGCCCTTTTGACCTTCCAAAGGGGCTCCATCTTGCATGTTGTGAAGTCACATTTCAGGCCCAATTTGGTGAGTTTCAAGGTTTTCCTTAGCTCTATCCAGAGCCCCTTTGACCATATTTTATGTCCCTCATGCATGTGTGGAGCAATCCTCCTCAAGGCCTTTCAAGGGGACCTTTCATTGCATGTTTCATTGACCCATTTCAGGGACTTTTTGGTGAGTTTTAGGGCTGTCATAACTGATTTCCAGAGTTGGTTTTTCCAATTTACATGTCTATCTTGTATGTGTTGAGTAATCCACCTCATGGCCCTCCAAAGGAGCCCATCATTTTTGCATGCATTGATGAGTTTCAGTGGTTATTTGGGCATATTTTAGCATACCATGTTGCTGTTTGTGGCTGGTTTGGTGACCTCTCTTGTGCTTCATATACATGCCATGTAAACCATGCTTACTAGCCTATATTGCATGTTGTTTTAGCCCTTCATGTTACCACTTTTTGGCCATGCTTGGAACTGATTTGGTGCATGATTAGGACTGCCTTGGCTCTATTTTCATGCCTCATGGTCAAATAATGCTTGCTTTGCATGCTTGTGGTTCAATGTATTTGCCTAGTTTTGAGTTTCGAGGCCTATTTCATGCATCGGGTGACATATTTCCATGATTCGGGACCATTGAGCATCTTATTTCAGAGCTGAAAATTGCATGTTTGTATGCCATCTTGCATCCTTTTCCATGCTTTGGTAGAGTGGCATTTGATGCCTTAGGATCGATCCCTTGCATCGTGCATGTTTGAATGTGTTTCGGTTGTCTCATTTCCATCACATGGCCACTAATTTGAGTGTGGCTGAGGTCCACTCATATTGGTGTAAGTCCATCGTACATTGTGTATGCCATTTTAGTCCATTGCATTGCGTATGCTAGGTTACATGTTAGTCGCATTGTGTTTGCCATGCTTATGTATTGCATTGTTTGGATTAAGTGTTAGTCTAAGCACGAGGAACGAGGGGTGTTTCATACTCCGAGTGATGGAACGTGTCTCAATTCTCGATCGCCAAAGCTCTTGATGATTCATGATAGAGTTCTAGGCTTTACTTGCTTTATTTGTGCATTCATTTTCATATTGATTTGCACAAGTTGGATCTTTAGCCATCATGCATCGGGATGCGTGATTGATGGTCGTGGATCTGACTAGGCCTCTCCCTTGATGTTTTGAGGTGATATGGGGTGGTATCGTGCATACATTCCCTTGGGAGACCCTCCATTCTCTCTATTCTGTGCTTTGTTGCAGCTTGGTGTCACAGCACACCAGTGGCCGGCAATGCACCACTGATGGCCGTCAGTGTCACGCCCTTGGCCGGCAGTGCCTTGTTGTTGGCCGGCATCTCTCCTTTCATGGCCAGCAGGCCACTGGTGAATTCCCCAGCAGTGTTTTGGTAAGTTCCAACAACAAACACTAGAAGACACCCTACAAACAGAACCTCTAAAGAGCAACCAGAAGGTGTTTTGAGGCGAAGAACCGAAGCGAGCATGCATACCTTTCTCTTCTCCAAACAGAGCTGGAATAGCATTTCATTTACTGCTTACTTGTTAGTTAGTAGTTGTGTAATAATTACTTGTAGCTAGTTATTAATTTGGTTTTGTAATAATTAATTAGCTCGTGGGTTAGTTAATTAGACGGCTTGTATTATTTATTTGGATCCTCCGAGCGAGGGCACAATTATAATAAGTGTGCGTATGTATGATGTATGTCTTCCAACCCCACGTCTTTCTCCCTTTTATTTACCAGCTTATGATGGTTAGATTAGGGCATGTTTCAATTAGCATACTTATGCTCGCATGTTTGCATCGATTCATCTGTCTTGCATGCATTGGGCTCGGCGCATCATACTAACTGCATTGAATCTCAATTCCAAGTTGAATACATGTTAGCTGTAGCATCATCATATGCCATCTTAGGATAGCCGAGCCTATTTCTAGTTGCATTTTTGCATGTGTTGCATTAGGCATTTTTGTATAGTTAGGATCCATGTATGTTTTTTCTAATTAGCTTCTTTCTTTGGCTTGGAGTATTCAGTAAGTGTTTATGCTTTAGCATCCTTGCATGCGTGTGAGTGACTGCCATGATAGCATGCTTACCATGAGGCTATGTGCTTATGTGATATACCTGCCTGAATGCCTGTGGGTGAAGGTTGGGTTATCTGAATTGGAATAATGCATTGACTGCGAGTTTTAAGCCCACTTGAGAGTGGCAAAATCATGTTTTCTAAGCCCACCTGAGGGTGGCAAATCCACGTCTTAGCCTACTTGCGGGTAGCACCATCAAACTATTTTCAAAATAAACAAACATAAAATGTTTTGTTCCAACTCAGGCGATCCAGTCTATACTTGTATGCTGTGCGCATCACATAGTAAATCTAGGCTAATAACCGGAATAAGAACGCATAAGGTTTTCAAAACTCGATATCATGGTTAGTAGAGGCCGATCTTTGATCGGGGCGAAATGCTCATGAAGTAACCTTCCCCAATTGTACCCAAGTTCTCGAGCTGAGGCAACTTTGGTGATGACGGACACGTGGCGTTAGGCAACGAGTCAGGGTTTCCTAAATTCCCCCAAAATAAATATTTAGGTGGCGACTCTGTATCTGGCAAAGCAGTCCATGTTTGGCACTTTTTTCAAAAAATCTGTTTTCAAAAACGATTTGCCGGATTTGGACTCTTTGATGATTCATCGGTCTTGTATTGCACTCTGCGAGATTAGGTACAGGACCATGACATTGAGTCCTGAACTGTAGTGAGCCCAATGAACAAAACGGGATTCCCCCCTCCGGGACGTTCGGGGACGTCTACACTCCTCCTTACTCCTCGAATAAATTAGAATGTCATCAATAAACACTACCACAAATTTATCCAGCTAGGGTTTAAATACTCTATTCATCAAATCCATGAATGCGGCTAGTGCATTTGTAAGACCAAAAGGCATTACCAAGAACTCATAATGCCCATAACGGGTTCTAAAAGCGGTCTTAGGAACATTCTCATCCTTTACCTTCAACTGGTGATAGCCTGAGCTCAAGTCAATCTTAGAGAATACTTGAGCTCCCTACAACTGGTCAAATAGGTCATCAATGCGTGGCAAACGATACCTATTCTTCACTGTGACTTTGTTCAGTTCCCTATAATCAATACATAATCTCATAGACCCATCATTCTTCTTCATAACAACACATGTGCTTCCCAAGGTGAAATACTAGGCCTAATAAAACCTTTATCTAACAACTTCTGTAACTGAGTTTGTAACTCCATTAACTCCAACGATACCATTCTATAGGGCACTTTAGAGATAGTTGTTGTATTGGGAACTAAGTCAATGGAAAATTGTACCTCACGATCTGGAGGAAGACTACGTAGATCCTCTAGAAAAACATCAACAAATTCCCTCACTACTAGCAACTCCTCTAATTTCTGCTTTGGTTGTTCGATACTCACCACACAAGCTAAATAACCATGGCACCCTTTTCTCAACATTCGATTAGCCTGAAGGGAAGAAATAAAACAAATAGAAGACCCTTTCCCATCTCCCTAAAAGAAAAACTCATGTTGCCTAAGCAAAGCAAAAACTACCCTCTTTCTAAAACAATCAATAGAGGTATAATGCTTTGTCAACCAATCCATCTCCAAAATCACATCAAAATCCTTCATCTCTAAATAAATCAAATCCACTAGAAAAAAATGTACGGTCCATGTCTGTCTCACAAGATCTACAAACATCTTCTAACACTACTGTTTCTCCTAATGGAGTAGACACAGCAATACATGCATCAAAGGCCCACAAGGAATAGACAATTTGTGTAGATATCTAGGTGCGACCTCTTAACCTTCAAAATGAAATCAAGAAAAATTCAATAGAAGTTTAAACAAAACTAACTCAACAACACACTACTAAGGACTATAAGGACTCGAACCTCATCTAAATGATGAAATGCAAGATATGTAACTCGATAAACTACAGCTTTGATACCACAATTGTCACATCCCAAACCCGAGTATGACTAGCCATGGCCCACAGGGCCTTAGCCTAAGGCACACGTAAGCCTAAACATGAATCCATAATCACATTGAACAACTGTACAATAGTCTAGTAATAAATAGCCAAAACTTAATCTAGTGACATGCTACAAGTATAAACGGAAAAACTAACCGTAATCAATACCATCCAAACTTATTGGAAATAAACAGCCCACATATCAAAATAATCCTAAATGAACCTCAATAAAAATAAAAAGAAATATGCATAAACTTGACATAACAATCTAAAATAAAATAAATGAATGTCCTAGAGGTCCATGCAATTGAGTCCCCGCTAGGCCATAAGTCCACTCTAAGTCCTTCTAACACCTGGAAAAGATAAACAACTAAGTTAGCTGATAGTTTAGTGAGTAGCAACATTGATAGTAAATACAGTTTTGAAAACACGGTTCAATTCCAAAATAAGATATATATATCACAGAAATTAGATTGGCATATAATTTTGATAAATATAATCTGTTTCAAAAAGAAGGTTCCACAGTTCAACAGTTAAAATACTCATGTCTCTCAAGAACATGATAAATGACATTTTCCACTTAAAACAGATTACAACATGACCACCAATAATTTTCTGGGAACCAAGAATAACAAGTAACATGCCACAAAGTTCTTAAGGCAATAAGCCCGTTGGATCCAATATCGAACAAAGAGTCATCCTTGGGGTGGCAACACGAGCCTTTTCTCTAAGACAATCCGATTGAAGGTCAGCTAGCCTAGCCTAGGTCTTTTCCTTACAATCGTTGAGCACTAGAGTCATCACAGCCCA
This sequence comes from Camellia lanceoleosa, assembly GCA_025200525.1. Lineage (NCBI taxonomy): Eukaryota > Viridiplantae > Streptophyta > Magnoliopsida > Ericales > Theaceae > Camellia > Camellia lanceoleosa. The sequence goes on along the minus strand of CM045763.1, from coordinate 163,120,969 downwards.
ACTAGGATCAGTTCCCTAGTGGCCAGAGTCGTCACACACAATGGAATAATTTTCCTGGACTAAAATATACATATGGTCTTGATAATCAATACAATTCAGTTTCGCAAAACGTGGTCGTTCACCATTATAAACATGAGACCATAACAAATAGTTTACAGTATGCCAAGTTTACACATGTTTCAGTAATAATTTAATTCCATTGATAATATAATAATTTATCAAAACTGTTTAGTCTTGAACAACAATTTAATTTTCCAACAGTTCAGGGAAGGGAAACATTTATAAAAATATGTAGCATGCAACTACTCACCTGATTACAACATGAACACTAATAATTTTCTGGGTACCAAGAATAACAAGTAACATGCCATAAAGTGCTCAAGGCAATAAGTCCATTGGATCCAATATCGAATAAAGAGTCATCCTCGGGGTGGCAACCCAGGCCTTTTCTCTAAGACGATCCGATTGAAGGTCACCTAGCCTAGCCTAGGTCTTTTCCTTACAATCGTTGAGCACTAGAGTCATCACAGCCCAACCAGGATCTGTTCCCTAGTGGCCAGAGTCATCACACACAATGGAATAATTTTCCCATACTAAAATATACAGATGGTCCAGATAATCAATACAATTTAGTTTCGCAAAACATGAGACCATAAAATATAATTTATAGTATGCCAAGTTTACACATGTTTCAGTAATAATTTAATTCCATTGATAATAGAATAATTTATCAAAACTGTTTAGTTCTGAACAACAATTTAATTTTCCAACAGTTCAAGGTAGGGTAACATTTATAAAAATATGTAGCATGCAACTACTCACCTAAACACAATATAATATAATCCTTGAATAAAGTATGAAGGTCCAACTAATGCCCTGAACAAAGTATTAAAACTACACGTCACTACTAATTCAAACATACTAAAAGGAATAATAAACTAACCCCAAACTAAAGCACACTAACACAGCTCAACCCCACTCACTGTTACTATTAAATATTACCTAAGTTGTTCTTCAAGGTCTCAAATTACTCATGACATGGGTTCAGATCGAAACTTAATTAAAAGTTACTTTAAGATAAAACAGAATTTTAAACAAGTTTTCCCAATCTATTCGCTAACTTTGAAAATTACAAAATTCACTTCACGCTATTCGAAAAATTTCAAAACCCTTCAAATATCAACTGATATATCCTAAGTTTCAAACCCAATTGGTTTTACTTGATTTTCTTATCAAAATAATTATTTACAATTAATTATGCCCAAACAAATTGTTTTCTATAGCATTCTAAAGAAATTAAATGTTCTCTTAGTATACACAAGAAATCAATGCAAGGCCAAAAATTTAAGAAACTAGACTCGTAACCGGTTTTAATGATGCTAATTTGATAATTTTTGGATTTATACCCAAAGAGAACAACACTTTCGAAGTTGCTGTTTTACACTAGTTTTCTGGACATATTTAAACGCACCAGTTAATATAGATTTTGACTCCCAAAAATTATGAGAAAATTCTGATATTCAATTCAATATGAAATTAATCTACTGTAAAAAGTTCAGTTAAAAATTCATCCGGTTGATATAATTTTTTGATTTTTAAAGTTTGTGATTCTGTGTAGAATTTTTGAACTAAGAATTACATCCATTCTTTACACACAATTTATTTCCTCAGGTTTCTTAACAAAATATATATACACAAAATACATATAGCTACTACGTCTCCATCAATGAATTAAATAATAATAGAATAAGGATAAAGAACAAAAGCAAGAAAAGAAAGAAAGATAGAGACCTACCACATACCGAAAAATCCTTCCTTGCTTGCAATCTTTTTTTTTTTCCCTTCTTCTTCTTTTCTCTCAACCTCTCTCTCTCTCCCGTGGCTGCTGCTGCTGCTATAAATTGTAATAGGCAACCTAGGGTTCCTATATATATATATCTAAACAAAAGGCTCTAAATTATTATCTTTTGTTTTGTTTTATTTTCTCTCTTCGTTATTAATTTAAATAAAATACAACTACTACTAGATCATAATATTAACTAATTGGTCCCTTATTTTTTTTTAATAATAAATCTTACCGCTAAATTAAATACTTTCACCATAAATTTATTTTAGGTTTAAAATTAATTAAAAAATCGTTCAGTAATATTTAATTTGCACATTAAGATTCACAAGTAAAATATTTAAGGTTTGTAAAATGATTATTATTTAATTATTTATTTTATTTGTATATTCGGGTTCTCACACAAAAACAACAAATGGGTCGGGTTTAAACCAGAATCATTACACGTGGCCCCAAGAATTTTGCGGCGAGAGGAGTCGAATCTGAGACCTTGGAGGGAGCAAATCCCTAAGTCCCAAGCCTCATCCACTAAGCCAAACCCTTGGGGTTCTCATTCTCTCAATTTGTTCGATGAAAGTTTTGAATTATCTGCAAAGAAACAAAGAAAAAAATCATAAATAAAGCATGTTTATTGGTGTATAACCAAATTATGAAAGTGTTGACTCCTTATAGAATCTACATTTACATCATATGACTTCAAATATCAGCAACTTAAAGACATATACACCATTAGAAAACAAAAACATAGTTCTACACAATAAAAATTGCAAGCATTCTCACAACAAACACAAATACCATAAATTAATAATGTAGTGAGGTCAATTTCATTTGGAAGGTACGTTTAACCTCCCAAATTAAAAGATGAAGTAGCCTTTATGTAGTCTTTTTGTTCCAGTATGGATGACAGTAAAGTATGCCATTAGATTTATAGAGTGAAGTATTAGAATTCAGTCATTTCTTATGGAAGGTCTTGGGTTCCACTATTTGGAGTGGAATAAGTGTGTTGGCTATATATTTTGTATCAGCTAATCGCAGCTTGACACGTAATCCATCAACGGTAACTTAAGGAATTTGTAAATATCTCCAATCATCAGAGGACATGTGGCAAATATATCAATGGCAATGGATCTGCGAAGTACTGGAACAAACAAAAGGAGCAAGGTGACATAGCTAAATGGTTCTTGAAGATTCAAATCCAAATTCAGGAGTGAAACCCAACTACAAGAAATTACTTAGTGGATGCAAAATGCTTGGAGCCATGATCATAGAGGTTACTTTGACAATTATCATCCACTTCGACAGTTATCATCCACTTCGACGGTTACTACCAGGACTTATAAATAGCGAGGAAAGATGATAATGAAGGGGCTCAGAACCAGATCCAAAAACTAGTTTATTTACTTTACATTTTTCCTTCCAATTCTTTACTTTCCCGCACTGCATTTCAATTTCTTAGGAATAGTTCTAAGCTAGCCTGTTCATTGTTGATTTCCCTTTGAAGCTGTGTGAGTGATTTTCTGACCACACTGCAAACTCAGTATTCAACTGGAGAGCACTGGCAGAATAGATGGCGCCTGAACGACTTGTAACAGAAAGAAGAGATTTCGGCGGTGGTTCGTCCACTCGGGGGCACTCCGACGATCAAGTCAGTTATCTCAAAGATAATTAATTGTGCTTAATTCACTGCTCAAAATATAAATTACGTAGCTTAGACCCATCGGGGGTGTCTCTCTTTTATAGCCAATTTAGTCCTAGTCCCCATAGAAGCCTAGCTTCAATGGACTTCTGTTCAGTGCTTATCCTGTACTCTCCAAGAGATAAAGATAAACTCCCTAAGAGTATTATCCTTATTCATGCTGAAGTCCTTCCTCATTCTAGGACTCTTGTGCCTTATTCGCTTATCCCGGATTTCGATATCTTTGGAGATAACCTCGGCCTAACCGAGATAACCTCGGCATCATGACCAGGACACGTGGCACCTCAGCTGACACGTCGGTGTCACCTTAGCTACATATTGGTACCTTGAAAATGTTTCCCCACAACTGCCCCCTAGGTTCTATTACCTCGGCATTCTGAGGTGATGGAACCTATATCCGTACTTGATTCCAGTACGCCGGCTTACAAATTTCTCAGCCCGAGATCATTATACAGGCCGACATGTCTTTTTGTCCTGAACAAGAATTTCAAGAGCTCCCTCACGCGTATGAGCTGTCAAGCATAATAACTAAACCATTTTATCCACGCGTTTTCCCTTTACTGAATCGTACTCCGTACACGCTTGTAAGTCGTCTCGCGCCTGCTTGCGCCATCTGACAAATTCGTCATTCTAGGCTCATCAATTCCAGAACTGTCGCCTTTTTACTGCCGCTTTTTTGTGTTTTTGACAAAACTTCCCTCATTCCCCCGTCTTTTCACTCTTTTCCATCGTCTCTCTCTCTCTCTCTCTCTCTCTCTCTCTCTCTCTCTCTTTTCTAGCCTTTTCTTCCAAATCCTCCATTGTTCAAGCTTTCCCAGCTTTGCCACTACTGCCGTTCACCTCCTCCAGCGAGGCTTTTGCTAATCTTTTCCGCCACTGCCGTTCGTCTGACTTCGGCGAACTCAATCTCGGCTTCTATTCTTCGGTGAGTTACTGTTCTTCCCGATTTAACTTCTTGTTTCAGTTTTCTATTTTGCTTTACTAAACTCTACTACTCTGCCTCTGCACCTTTGTTCATATCTTTGATACTTCAACTCGTATCTTTTTTTGCACCATATGTTTCTTGAATACACACTGTTCACACACTTGTTGATTGTTGCCATTGTTCCTGGCCTGACACACCTGTAAAGACTCTTATCTTGTGTTTCTTGATGATCGATCACTGTTCTTGACTCTGAATCGCATTCCTGTTTCTATTTGCCGTGTTTTTTTTCCAAATTCGTGCCTTCAATCTTCATCTCTATAGATATAGGTTTGGGATTTGTTTGTAGAACCCACGAATCTTAGAAAAAAACCGAAACGATTTCTCACAAATTCTGTATATTTTTAGGCTTTAGCCGAGGTCCCTAAAACCCTCCAAAACATTCCCTTTTGAAATCTAACTCTTCCAGTTAAGTCGATATCATGGGTATGTGGAAGCATAGGGTAGATACTCCGACCAAGTTAGAGCACTTTAGGAGAGAGTTTGACATCCCGGCCGACATTCATCTGAGGTTGGCTGGGGAGAATGACTCTATCATGCCCACAATTGTTTCTATGCCCTTCCCTGTTATGGCTTTTATCGAGTGTGGACTTCAGCTCCCACTAAATATCCTTTTTCGTGAGATACTTCATTACTATAAGTTGAACCCGATGCAACTTGCCATCAATTCCTACCGAGTCATAAATGGTATAATTGCCTTAGCCAAACAAGAAAATGTTAGGATTACTTTAGCCGACATCCAATACTGCTACACTATGTGTGGCCTTAAAAAAGATACAGGCAATATTTACTACCTCAAACCGAGGTCCACAGAGTACAAAATCGTTGCCGACCTCCCTGACTCCAACAAGGGAGCTGGGGATGATTATTTCATTACCTCGGGGAACTAGGAGTTCGCTCCAGACGAGGACCTCCACCTCTACCCTCTTCCTCGAACAGTTTTTGTAGAGGGCAATGGTAAGAGCCCTGTGTTCATACTAACTTGTTTTTAAAGTTCTCAGTACTTTATTTGTTCTAATGTCTGTTTTCTCTTGCAGCCCTTCCTCAGCCACCAAAGGGCTTCCGCCAGTCTTTCTTTCCCAGCAAAGACTTGAGGAAACTATTGGATCTACCAATCCACAAGCAAAGAGCCCCTTTGGTGCTCAATTTCATTCCTACCTATAAGTCGGTTCTTCTCAACATTCCAAAAAAGAAGAAGAAGAAGAAGAGTCTGTTTCCTCCTTCTGCCACGACTCCTCAAGTTGCCTCCACATCTCGGCCAAATCAAGGATCGACTTCTGATCCAGCAGAGCAGCCGTCAACTTCGGCTCTATATCTAATCTCAATATCCGAGCGCCAATGTCGGCGACGTACTATTCTTGTTGCCGAGATGGGCCACCAGAAAGCAGTTGCTAAAGATCTCCTAGCCAACATTTCATCCACCATAGACGCTCAACCAGCACCAACTCAGCTCCCAAAGCCAAAGCAAAAAAGGATAAAGAAGGCTCAGCCAAAGGCAACGGTGACTCAGATTGATACTGAGGACACCTTGCCAATTTCAAAATTGGCTTCGAGCGAGAAGACTACCTTCATCCCCGAGAAGAGGTCTACCGAGGCCGAACCATCTCAATCAACTCGGTCTAAAAGGCCGAGGTCAGAGTCAGCCACAGCGTCGGGCTCCATGAAGGCTGGTGCCCCCTGGGTTCCACCTATTACTTTGGAGGATAGGTTAGTTTTTGTTGAGGATAGTGCCAACGACATTCATGTCGGCGTCACTCTTAGCACCGCTTTGCTTTTCCCCGGCGATCTTGACCGAAACGCCAAGATGACTGAGCACGAGAACTTTGCCCTGATGCTCCAGCGTTCTGTTCAAGTAAGTCTCCACACTTGGCATCTTTATTTTTTTTTTGTACTGTGAAAATTTTTAAATAACCTTTGCTCTGTTCATTTTCAGGCCATCCAGCATGCTAATTCTTTCTCAATGCAAGCCTTTGAGAACCGGAAGGAGCTGACCGACAAGAGGAGGGAGGTCTCCAGTCTGCAGAAGACCAATAAAAGCTTACAATAAAAAATGAAGACTTTGGAAGACCAGGCCGAGGCTGCTGTTAAAGCCAAAGATGATGCCGAGGAGAGGGCAGATTCTGCTGAGGCCATCAAGAAGGTTTTTGAGGCCCAAAAGAAAGAGGCTGAGGAAAAGATGGCCCAGGCCTAGAAAGAACTTCAAGATGCTTTGTCTACAAAAGACGCTGAGCTCAAGGTCGCCGATCAGAAGGGATACAATGAGGGGGTGGCCTATGTCACCTCGGACTACGAAAAACAGATGAAGCAGGCATGCAACAAGGGTTTCACTCTTGGTTGGATGACTTTTCTAAAAAAAGCTCGAAGTCCCCGAGGACTCCCCCTTCAAGAACGCCGACGTCCTTCCTCCTCCATTCCCCCCGACTTCAAGCCAATCCGACGACAATTCTGAGTTTGAGGAGGAGGCTTTGGTGAGGAAGTCTAAGGAAGCTGCTGGGGCCAAGTCCCCTACTCAAAATAAGCAAGTCCTGGACTTGACTCAAGATGAGGAGGGTGAGGAGGTTCCCAAGGATGCTACCCCTGAGAAGGCATCATCGGACGTGCTTCTCGCCGACAAGAGCCTTGATCAAACCCTTCAAGAGATAGATGCCGAGCTTGAGGCTGAGAAGGCTGCCGAGATGTCCTCCCAGCAGTCTTCTGAACTTCAAATCCAACCATCTGCTGTTGTTGGGGAGTCTTAATTTTGATGTCTTTTTCCTTTGTATTTTGTACTTTTGTTTTTCTTCTATTTGGAGCAATTGTAGGCTTTGGCCGATATGTCATCTTTTGAATGTTAATACAACTTCCTTTCCTGAATGCTTGTATCTTTGTCTTCTCTTCCATACTTGGAATATTTTGCATATCTTCAATGCATACTTTATCTGTGTAATTTTCTCCGGGTGAAATACCTCGGCTATAAGTACTCAGTTTTGTACATCTTGGACTTAACTTTTAAATTTTTCACAAATTTCAACAAGTGTCAGACATAACCTTAGTTTAACTTCAACTTGTAAACTTTTCTCAAGTTTCAACAAGTGCTAAACGTGATCTCGGCCTAACTCAACTTGTAAATTTTTTCTCAAATTGCAACAAGTGTTAGACATAATCTTAGTTTAACTTCAACTTGTAAACTTTTCTCAAGTTTCAACAAGTGTTAAACATAGCCTCAGTTTAACTTCAACTTGTAAATTTTTCACAAATTTCAACAAGTGTTAAACATGATCTCGGTTTAACTTCAACTTGTAAACTTTTCTTAAGTTTCAACAAGTGTTAAACATAGCCTCAGTTTAACTTCAACTTGTAAATTTTTCACAAATTTCAACAAGTGTTAAACATGATCTCGGTTTAACTTCAACTTGTAAATTTTTCTCAAATTTCAACAAGTGTTAAACATGATTCTATCTTTCCAGGAACCATTTTCCAACTCTTTGCCCCCTTATGTGAACTGAAGTTTCACTTGCGTTCTCATTATGCATGTATGCCAGAAACATCGGCAAGTATCGTATTAGTCATAAGTGTAAGAAGTCAAGCTAAAACTTTATTTATTTACTTCGGCAATTAACAAAAAACAAAAAAAAGTCTAATGATAGAAAAATTTCAAATTGCAAGTATTTCAGGGTCTTGGCAACTCTTTGCCTTCATTATCTTCGAGCCGATATGCCCCATTGCCCAATACCGAGATGATTCTATAAGGTCCCTCCTAATTTGGGCCAAGCTTGCCCTCCCTTGGATCCTTCTTGTTGCCAACGACTTTTCTGAAGACCAGGTCACCGACTTGGAACTCCCTTGGGTTAACCTTCTTATTATAAGCCCTAGCAAGTTGCTGCTAGTATGTCGCCAACTGAATTGCAGCTTTCTCCCTTCTTTCTTCTAGAAGATCCAGATCTCGGGCTAAGAGTACATCATTAGCTCCGTTCTCTACTCCCTGGGTTCTGATCCCTAGGATGCCGACTTCTAGAGGAATGACTACTTCTGTGCCATAAGCCATGGCAAATGGTAATTCCCCAGTTGATCTTCTCGGCGTAGTCCGATATGTCCAAAGTACACTTAGTAGTTCATCTACCCACTTCCCCTTTGCTGCTTGCAGCCTCTTCTTAATCCCATCCAAGATGACTTTGTTGGATGCTTCTGCTTGTCCACTGCTTTGAGGAAAGCTTGGGGTTGAAAAATAATTCTTGATCTTGAATTTTGCACAGAAGCTCTTGATTAGCTTACTGTCAAATTGTGTTCCATTGTCGGCAACTATTGCTCTTGGGATCCCAAATCTTGTGATTATGTTCTTCCATATGAAGTTTTTTACATCCACATCTCAGATCTTGGCTAGGGGCTCAGCTTCTATCCATTTGGTGAAGTAATCTGTTGCTACCAGTAGGTATTTCCTTTGCCCAGTTGCATGGGGCAGTTTTCCAACAAGATCCATTCCCTATTAGGCAAATGGCCAACGACTGGATACTGGGTTCAGGTCCACTACAGGTTGGTGTATCAGTGGCGCAAACCTTTGGCACTTTTCACACTTCTTGACATAGGCTTCTGCATCTTTCTGCATGTAGGGCCACCAATACCCGTGGGTAATGGCCCTGTGGGCAAGTGATCTGCCCCCTGCGTGGCTTCCACATATTCCCTCATGTATTTCGTATAAGAAATCTTCAACTTGTGAAGGATGTACACACCTCAAAAGGGGTCCAGTGAAGGATCTTCTGTAGAGATGTCCCTCTGCTGTCAGACTGAATCTTGCCGACTTCAATCTGATCCTGTGTGCTTCTTTGTGATCATCTGGTAGTTTTCCTACTTTCAAGAATGCTACTATTGCGTCCATCCAGCTTGGTCCCATGTCCACACACATTGCTTCACGTTCTGTGATCAGTGGTTCAATGCTCGGGCTCGACAAGCAGTCGACCATTATCATCCTTGCTTTTCCCAGTTGTATTGCACTAGCCAAGTTGGCCAGTGCATCAACGTGACTGTTATCATCTCGGCTAACCTGATGTAGTCGGCAATTCTGAAATAAGGCCACCAACCTATTGACTTCCTTTGCGTAGGCGGACATCCTTTCATCTTGAGCTGCAAACTCGCCCGTTGTCTGGTTGACTATAAGCTGGGAGTCACAGAAGGCTATGATCTCATCTGCTTCTGCTGCTGCTACCAGTTTCAGTCCTGCAATTAATGCGTCATACTCTGCTTCATTGTTTGAGGCCTTGAACCCCAAATGAATGGGCTATTCCAATATCTGTCCATCTGGAGATACCAATACTACTCCTACCCCCGCTCCTTGTCGGTTTGAACTGCCATCGACAAATAGTCGAAAGGAGTCGCCGATGTAAATGCTACAGGGTCTAAGTTTTTCCTTCTTCTTTTGTTCCGTTGCTCCTGGCTGGGCTTCTCCTTGCTTACTTTGACATCATTCACCTTGGCTCAGTGGAGCCCGATGTACGATGGATTCTGGTGTGAACTCGGCCACGAAGTCGGCCAATACTTGGCCTTTGATTGCTGTTCTGGGTCTGAACTCCAGGTCATACTGGCCGAAGGCCACTGCCCATCTGGTTCTTCTTCCTGTCAGGTCTTCCTGCTGCAACAGGGGCTTCAATGGATGTTCAGTGAGAACCACAATTTTATGAGCTTGAAAGTAATGGTTAAGTTTCTTTGAAACCATTACTAAAGCCAGTACCAACTTCTCTAGGGGTAAATACCTAGTTTCTGCATCAGTCAGGGTTTTGCTTACATAGTAAACAGCCCTTTGTTTCCCTTTTTCTTCTCGGATTATGACTGCACTTACCGCATGTTCTGAAGTTGCCAAGTATAGGAACAGCTTTTCTCCAGGTTTTGGATTTGAAAGAACTGGGGCTGTGGTTAGATACTTCTTCAAGTCAGCCAAGGCGGCTTCGCATTCCTCGGTCCATAAGAAATCTGTGGCTTTCTTCACTAAGTTGAAGAAAGATTTGCACTTGTCTGAGCTTCTACTTATGAATCTATTCAGGGCTGCGACCCTTCTAGTTAGCATTTGCACCTGTTTTGCCGACGTCGGGCTCTTCAACTCCAGGATGGCCTTGATCTGATCTGGGCTGGCCTCAATGCCCCTTCTGGTCACTAGGTATCCCAAGAACTTACCAGATCCAACTCCAAATGCGCACTTCAATGCATTGAGTCGGAGCCGATATATTTTAAGGATTTCAAAAACTATTTTTAGGTCGGCCAGATGACCCTCAGGTTCCTTGGTCTTCACAACCATGTCATCTATATAAACTTCCACCGTTCTGCCAATCAGGTGTTTGAACATCTTGGTTACCAATCTTTGGTAAGTTGCTCCTGCGTTTTTCAACCGAAAAGGCATCACTCTATAGCAATACAGCCCTTTTGGGGTGATAAACGCATTTTTCTCTTCATCTAGGGGGTACATGGCTATTTGATGGTACCCCCTGTAGGCATCCAGGAAGCTTATCCTTCTATGCCCTGAAGTGGCGTCTACTAGTTGGTCAATCTTGGGTAGAGAAAAACTGTCTTTGGGACATGCCTTGTTCAGGCTGGTAAAGTCAATACAGACCCTCCATTTACCATTCTTTTTCTTCACCACCACTGTATTTGATAGCCATGTCGGATAATTTACCTCTCGAATGGCTCCGGCCTCCAGAAGTCTATCCACTTCTTCTTCCACTGCTTCAACGTGCATCAACGTCGGTCTTCTTGCTCGTTGGATTATAGGTTTGGCCGACCTGTCAACGTTCAGTTTATAGCAAGTGACCTCGGGGTCAATGCCAGGCATTTCGTAAGGCGTCCAAGCAAACACCTCAATATTTGCTCTCAAGAAAGCTTTCAACTCTTTTTTCTCCTCTTCGGCTAAGCCCGAGCCAAGAAGAAAGAAGCGTTCTTAATCCCCTTCCTGGACGAGGATTTTCTTCGGTGCTTCTTCGTTTTTCTCGACTGGCTCCTTGTTGACATCCTCTAGGACTTCCACGTCCTCATCTTCGATCTCTGCCCTCTCTGGTTCTCGTATGCTGCAGGTGGACTTCATTGCTGCCACGGAGCAATTCTTTGCCTGCAGCTGATCTCTTCTGACCTCCTCTATCTCATACTCTGTTGGGAACCACAATAGTTGATGCAATGTTGAGGGAACAGCTCCTATTGCATGCAACCATGGCCTTCCCAAGATAATATTGTAAGGGGAGGGTGTGTCGATTACGGTGAACTCTGTCTTTATCTTCTTTATGCCAGCCTGCACATCTAAGCTTACTGCTCCCAGTGGCCATGTCGGCGTTCCATTGAACCCGACCATTGGGCCATTGCATTGCTCCATATCGTCTGGGTGGAGGTCAAGCTCCTTGTAACATCAGACATACATGATGTCACAAGAGCTGCCTTGGTCAATCAGGATGCGCTTCACTTGGCACTCCCCAACCTGAAGGGATATTACCAGGGCATCGTTGTGCGGATGCTAGACCATCTCAAGGTCGGCTTCGGTAAAGGACAATACTGGTCCCTGATACTCCTCGGCCCGATGTCGTTTCTCCTCGACCTGGTATACATGCTGCAAGTGCTTTACCTTATGGGTTTCCCCCCGTATTTCATTTTCGTTGACCTTCGAGTGAATTACATTAATTACCCGAGGTCCGCCTGCCTGCAGCTGCTGTGCTAGAGGAGGTGGAGCTGCCGGTGCCTGAGGTAGTCTTGCCTGCTCTTCCCTTGTCCTGGCCTCATCTACAAGGTCTCTCAAATGGCCTTGCCTTACCAGGTCTTCCAGGTGCGCCTTCAGGGCTCTACATCCCTGGGTCATATACCCATCTTCGTTATGGTAAGCACAATGCTTACCAAGGCTTCGTCCCATAAACTCTCCTGGCACCCTTGCTGGTGCTCTGAAATAGGGTTGGGTTTGGATTTTATCCAGGACTTTGTGAATGGGGATTCGGAACACAGTTGTGACTGCTTGTGCGGCCCTTAGTCCTATCTCCTATTTGTTGGATCCGTTGTTACCTCGGCCTCGCTTCAGCGAGCCATTTCCTTTTTCTTGCTTTATCGTCGTGGTTCCTGGCGTGTCCTCATCGACTCTGGCATATTTCTCGATTCTGGCCATGAGCTCCTCCATGTTTTTTGGCAATGTCTTTGCCAGTGATTTTCGGAGTAGGCAATTATCTTTCAGGCCGTTTTTAAATGACACGACGACCACTTCTTGGTTGCATTCTGGCATTCGATTGAACACTTCGTAATATCTCTTGGCGTAGGCCCTCAGGCTTTCATCCTCGCCAATCTTCAGAGCCATTAGGGCGTCTACCCTCAAGGGTTGTAGTTTGTTTGTCACGAACCTGGCCACAAACATCTCGGCCAGGCCTTCCCAGGTTTTCACACTTCCTTTCGGTAATTTGTGAAACCAATTCGATGCAATCTCTCCGAATGATGAGGGGAACACTTTGCAGAGCAACGGCTCGTTTCCAGTGTACAATGTCATCGAGTTCAGGTATAATCCGATGTGAAAGTTGGGGTCCGACTTCCCATCGTATATCTGGAACCTTGGCATACTGAATCTCTTCGGGACCTCTACTTTGTCTAACTCTACCGAGAATGGTGTTCTCGGTTTAACAGGGGAAGTTACCTCGGCATGATCTTACTTCCTCTTGAGGTAATCTCTCAAGTCCTCTTTGGTCCAGCCAGAAGCTCGGCTATCTCCTGACTTCAGTCTTTTCGGCGCACTGCTCTCAGCTTCGTTGTGAGCCCTTTTCGACCTTTCTCCATGAGTTATGTCGAAGCACAGCTCCTGCCTTTGAACATGCCGATGTTCTCTGGGGTCCGCTTCCTTGGTGCGATGTGTTCTTCAAGATTCTTCCCTTCTCGGTTCACCTCGCCTGACCTCCCTTGACGGCCGGTGTGAGTGTTTTTCGCTCCTGGTGTGCTGGGAGGCTACAGGGATTTTTTTTGCCCTCCCTTTTGGGCATTGGCCGCTGGAATCGGCGTGTCCTACAGCGGAATGGTGGTTGTATGACGTTGTTTTGAATCATGAAATTGACGACCGATTGCAGGTCGGCCAATTTGTTCTCCATCTCTTTTACCTCTTCATCCCTCCGCAAGCATCTATCCTTCCATACCTAGAGGTTGTCCTCGTTGTAATACCCGCTTCGATCCGATTTCTTTGGTATGTCGCCCTCCTGGCCGGCGTCTTTCTTGCCATGATTCTGACCCTGAGTCTCCTCATTGCAACCATCTTCCTCTATGTCAAGGTCAACGTGCTTACCGTTCCCAACCTTTTCTTTCTGTCCGTCGCTGGCCATTTACCCTCCTTTCTTTCCCACAGACGGCGCCAAATTGTATGAGTGATTTTCTGACCACACTGCCAACTCAGTATTCAACTGGAGAGCACTGGCGGAATAGATGGGGCCTGAACGACCTGTAACAGAAAGAAAAGATTCCGGCGGCGGTTCGTCCACCCGGGGGCACTCCGACGATCAAGTCAGTTATCTCAAAGATAATTAATAGTGCTTAATTCACTGCTCAGAATATAAATTGCGTACCTTAGACCCATCGGGGGTGTCTCTCTTTTATAGCCAATTCAATCTTAGTCCCCATAGAAGCCTAGCTTCAATGGACTTCTGCACAGTGCTTATCCTGGACTCTCAAAGAGATAAAGATAAACTCCCTAAGAGTGTTATCCTTATCCATGCTGAAGTCCTTCCTCATTCTAAGACTCTTGTGCCTTATCCATTTATCCCGGATTCCGATATCTTCGGAGATAACCTCGGCCTAACCGAGATAACCTCGGTGTCACGACCAAGACACGTGGCACCTCGGCTAACACGTCGGCGTCACCTTAGCCACGTGTTGGTACCTTGAAAATGTTCCCCCACAGAAGCTATGGAAGTGTGAAGGCATTATTGTAAACATTCGTTTACTTAATGAAATCTAAATTCTGACATTGTTCTCTCCCTCATTCTTTTACTTTTTGATTAATTCTTCTGAGTTTTCTTTTAAAACAAGCCAAAAGTCCTCTTCATTGAGACTAAAGAACTTCGAAACAATCATCTGAATAATTGGTTGGTATTTACTAGTTTTGTAAGGACTCACTAATTCTTGCTAGCACGCTCTAATTACATTTCTAACCTTCGAAAGTCAAAAAAAACCAACAAAGTGTCAAGACTTAAGTTGTGTCAAGGAGTGAATCTAAATTTAACTCTCCATAAGTACGTCTCTAATAACTAACAATTAACATTTGACGATCATAATAATAATAATAATAATAATAATAATAATAATAATAATAATAAGAGTCATTTGAGGACTTGATTCATCATGATGGAGGTGAATAGTGGGTCTGTCGGAGTATTGCAATGAGGAAGTTTAGGTCTGTTGGACTATTTTAATGATGAGAAGTATTTCTAAATCATTTTATTATTATTTATTTTTTTGATAAATTTTATTTTATTTCTTTGTGATTTGAATCATGTGTGGTTTAACCCCCCTAACATTTAAAAATGACCATATAACTGTCACATAGTTTGTCGACTGAAGTGCACTGTTTAGCACCATTAAACATTTCATCAACTAAACAGTATGTATGAAACATGTGGCAAATATAAGGGGGTTATATGCTTATTTTCAAATTTTCAAGAGGTAAATCGCACATGAAATGAAGCACATGGGGTTAAAGTACACTTTGTTCTGCAAACAAATGACGAAAATATAAGAGTATTTTAGTCTTTTTAATTAAATCATTAATGGTCCTAACGGTGCACTTCAGTCCACAAATTATAAAAGGGTTATATGGACATTTGTTGTTCTGATTGTTTTTTCTTTGCTTCTTGCTGGTCTCTCACCAACTGGAGCTTGGAGCTTTTGCTAGCTTCAAGCTCCTCTTTATTGATGTACTCTTTCATACTTGGTATGTTTTCATCAATAAAGATTTTCTTTTGCCGATCAAAAAAAAAAAAATTTATGAGTTGAACCGGAGACTTGAAGGGAGCACATCCCTAAACCCCAAGCTACATCCACTAGACCAATCCTCTTATAGTAGTTGAAATTCAAATATAAAATTTATTTAAAATCCATCCATACATCCAAGTATAGCCTAATTTGGCTGGATGGCTCGGCAAATGATTGGTGGATTTTATTAACCAACCAAGTTGGGTTATGTCTTTCATAGTGATGCCCTTTGCCCCAGCTCTTTTTATTGATGTCGTTTCAGTACTTCTCCAGTGCATTTTCGTTAATAAAATCTTTGTTGATCAAAAAAAAAAAAAAAAAGAAAAAAAAGTGGAGCTGAATTGTTAAAAGTCTAGATTTGGGTTTAGAAACCATTACAAAGGTAACACAAACTGAAACTATATTAACCTTCGAAACTTTATTCCCGGACTCATCTTTGATAATGTCTAAAATTAACATGGAGAGAATGGTAAACAAATTCCATTTTAAAAAGCCTTCTAAGAACTAGAGCTAGTTATCTTGAGGCTTCAACTTCGTCTTCTCTCCTTGGTGGCCTTCTCGCTCTCTTTGTCTTATAATATAATGTGATATTGTGACATTTAGTGGTCAACTTTCCAAACAGTTCCATCTCCTTCTCCACACATATTGTGAACTATTTTCATTCTCTCCACAGATTTGCATATTCCACTGCAAGACCAATCGAACGATGCCACACATACATTTCCCGTTTGTTTCTGCCATTCACAATCTGTGCACACGCATTAACACCAAATCACATAGTATAAAATAAAGAATGACAAAAGAAGATTTAAAATTCATGGACATTTGTCTGCCAAAAGTGTTCAAGTCCTTGGTAAGGGCATCTTTTACAATACATAACATGCCACCACATATATGAATGAGATAAAGGAGAAGATTAATTTTCTCAAATTCTAGTAGTAAATTTATATATATATATATATAATACTAAAGCTCATTAGCATGGCAATATGCCAACCATCTATCACTGACAATATATATGCCATCAATTGATATGGTCGGTCTATTGTCAATTCGGTCAAAATTTATTTTTTATTTTTGGAATTTTTAGAATTATCTTCCTTGCTGCATACCATAAAACCCAAAATATGAAAAAGCAGAAATTCTATGGAGTTGGAAAGTGTAGTACATAAAAATTAGATAGTAAATTTAGAACTCATTCTGCATTGTACTGACAGTGCTAATTAATCTGATTTAATAAAATAAAATAAAAAAGAAGAAGAAGAAGAGGAGAGTTTGTGTTGATAACTTAAGCTTTCATCATTGTATTAGAGTTAGAATTTCCAAGCTTTGTAGGATGGAATTAGATGTACCTGGTGGAGTTCCACAGCACATAGAACGGTCATCAACATGTTCAACCTCCAAGCCAATGAGCCATGATCCCAAAGAAACATCCTCATTTGCATATCTATGCAATATGGCCCTATATATGTATTATCAATATTTATCATCTATCACACATTCAATATTTCATGAAAAGATTAAGAGATCAATAAGTAAATTAAGAGATCGAAAATGTTGGGAGAAAAAGAGATAGAGAGAGTATTATAAAACTACTGACGAGTTGATAGAGATGTAAGTTGCAAGGTCGTTGGATATGGCATAAATTTGACCGGTGGCATGTCTGAAGTACTTGTTCCCTTCTTCTCCAAACTTCCAAAACTCTGGTTCATGATATTTTAGCTCCCTGCATTCCAAGCAAAACAAATAACTTTTGTAAGAATTTATGTATTTTTGTATGTAACTAACTAGGATATATACAAAGTTGAATAACATGAATTGTAAATAAATTATATGTAACTCACTTCTGAAAGAGAACTGGTCCAGACTTCATGCACCCAATGTAGATCCTGGGTTTGGATTGGTACCGTTCCAGTGTACTCACTAGCATACCTATATATATATAGATAACACAATTAGTGCATCCTTTTAACTTGATCCTTAAAAATATATATATAGTTACAAAAGAAAATACTCAATTAATATAAAGAAAATGGAAGAGAATCAAGTAATTAATCTTAATGAATGAATTGATTAATAATACCCAAATTGAGGTGGACATCATCATCCACCTTAACATAGAATTCTGCATCCCAGAGTGAGACAGCTGTGGAGAAATACATTCGAGTCTTGGTGGAGAGCTCATGGTAGCCCTCAACGTGATTGAGTCGAAGAAAATCTTTGTTCTCAGCCTCCTCTACATCGATCGCTTTATCTAGTACTCCTCCCCGTGTGGCACTGTGTCCGATCACAAATCGTATTATGATCCCTTTCTCTTTCTCCAGTTTCTTTAGCTTGTTCCCTGTATCATTATTATTACTTATAAATAAGCTTTACACTAGCCTTGTTTGAAAACTTGATTTTTAGGCTAAAAGAAAAGTTAAGAAATCACTTTAAAAAAAAAAGAAAGTCATGCACACTAGTCATTTCATTTTTTCATAGAATTAAATAAATATATATATATATATTCCCAAACACATTAATTTTTTTCACCTTACAAAAAAAAAATTAAAAGGTCACTAAAAAAAACTAAATCTCAACTTATATTATCTTTTTCAGGTTGGGGTTTATATTGTTATTTTATTTTTTTTAGTGTGTATAAATTATGACCAATTCCATCATTGTAATAAGTGCATTAATTGGAATTACCATTGTAATAACGAAAAAAGAATTCCTAGTGTATGGATTGAAGGGTTCGTGTTGCTCTAAGTAAGTGTTGGCATATCAAGTGGCCTCGTGTTAACCCGTTTCGAAGTGGGTTGAGCTAAGGGTTGGCCCTAGCAACCTTCCCCACTCTGAAGTGGGCAAAGTCATGGGCTTAACCATAGCCTCTTTTTCCACTCCAATGTGGGCCAAGCTGGAAGTATGGCCGTAGCGCCCTTTCACATTCTGATATAGGCCGAGTTGGAGGTATGGCCCTAGCTCTCTTACCCACTCCGAAATAGTCGAAGTCATGGGCTTAACTATAACCTATATCCTCGCTCCAATGTGGGCTGACCTAGAGGTATGGCCCTCCCCCTTCCCTACTCCGAAGTGGGCTGAGCTTATAGCACCCCGGGTTAAGATCTGACCCTTTTATACTCTTTGATTTAGAATCTGTCATCTATGGTTGTTGTCTATGCTTCTTCTAGTCTTGTAGTTGATTGGGAATGGTTATTTGGATTATTGGATTATGTTTTGAACAAGTTGGGAGTTAATATTTCAAATGAAATTTTGTCTGTTTGTTCTTAAGTTCGCTCGAGCAGTCTTTTCTTTGCGCGAGCTGTCTTTTGTTTCTCACAAAATATGTGTTTGCCGTATGAACTTTTGGGAGTAGGGTATTCTTCGGTCGAGCAGTCTTTTCTTCGTTTGAGCATTATCTTTGCAAGTCTGAACTTTTGGGAGTTTGGTTTATTTGCTTGAGCCATGGTTTGATCTCTCGAGCGGTGTTATGTGTCTGACGCTCGAGCGGTCTGTTAGTATAAAGCTGCGAAAAAGATCTTTCCACTTTTCTCTTCTTCTCTCTTTCCTTTCTGAGGGAAATTTATTGTTCTCTCTCTAAAATCTCACCTAAACTCTCCTATAGCTTTGAGAAAAATTGTAGAGCTCATTGTGGTGATTGTTCCTATTGAAAAGTTTGAGCTTTAGTCTACGTCAAATCTTTGGGGTTTTATTTTTCTTCTCCTCATATTTTGAGGTAAGGGTTTCTTTAGTGTTTTGTATGGCATTTAACCTTGTTATGTGTTTTTTGAAAAGATAGGTGTTTTGGGAGTTGTGGGTTTGATTAGGGTAGGATTTGAGTTCATTTGGGTTTGGGTTTGGATTTGGAGTTTAAATGAGGGGTTTTCATTGAAATGATCTTGGAATGGTTTTTGGTATTACAAATTTGGAAAATTGCTTTGAAAATGTATACTATGGAAAAGAATATATGTTTGGAGATATTTGGAAATCCTTAAGCATTCATATTTTGAACTAAAGAAAAAAGGAAAGATGTTGAGATTTTGAAATGATATTTTAATTATATCTATTGGGTTTGAAAGTGAAGTTAAACATGTATTGTTACTCCTATATTGGAATTCTAAAATCATAAATGTTTCCTTCAAATTTATCTTTTGAATAGAAATATCTGTTTTGGGCTATCGGTAGAGGATATCTTTGATTGTTATAGAAATTACATGAGGACTAGGTTCATTAAAACTATTTTGCTCATACATCTTGCATTTGAACATTGTTTAATATTTTTACATGGAAAATACGTTGTTTTTGAGAAAAATTGGTGAATACCTTGGTAAATCTTATTAGAAGGTGTGGTTGCGCTTATATTTATCTTGGCCTATGTGTCGTTGGTGAAAGTCTAGAAACTCGCGCAATTGAATGCCGATCCTTCCAGTTAGTACCCATAAAATGGCTTTAGTAGTGCTTGTATAGCCTACTGGTAGACACGTACCTAGAGATTCCTAGTGTGTGTATCCACTACCCTATTTTCTATATTGGAAGTATTGATTTATGAATTAAATTATAAACATCCCATTGCATTGTTTAAAAGAGAAAATGCATCATTTTGGTAAATGTCATTCATGTGCATTCACCACATGACTTTGTTAAAGCATCATATAATATACTAAATTAATTTCTATTGGGTTTTAGCTTACCCTATATCGAAACCAACTTTCGGGTGCTGATGATATACGTCTGCTAAGGAATTAACTTTGGAGAACTCTAGAACTAAAGGCTCATTATTTTTGTTTTGTAGATATTTTTGTACGAGCCTAACACTTTTATATGTATTGGGCTTGATCCACTTTTGTTGGAATCAAGTATTGCCTTAGAAATAAGTAGCCATTGGGGTATTAACTTCTCTTTTCTTCTTTTCGTTTATATATATATATATATCACATATAGATTCATAACTTAGGACTAATGAATGTATTAATGCATGTGACATCAGTCTTGTAATACCTTATAGAAACTAATGAAATGGAAGATAGTTTTGAGAAAAGCTTGCATTGTCATATGATGAAAAGATTTATATTAATAAGCTTTCGCAAATCTGTTGAGGATTATGGAAGTATCTATTGTATATATATATATATATATTTTGAGAGGGGGGAGGGGGGGCATTACAGAGCTAGGGGGTCGGCCCTAACACCATTCCTCACTCTAAAGTAGGCAAAGTCATGGGTTTAACCATAGCCTCTGTCCCCACTCTGATGTGGGCCGAATTAGGGATCAGTCATGGCACATTTCCCTACTCCGACATGGGCAAAGTCATGCGCTTAACCATAACCTCCTTCTCCACTCCAACGTGGGCCGATATAGGGGTTTGGCCCTACCATCCTTCCCCACTCTAAGTGGGCGATGTTGTGGGCCTAGCCTCTTTCCCCACTCCAATGTGGGCCGAACTAGGGGGTCAACCTTAGCACACTTCCCCACTCTGAAGTGGGTAAGTTATTGAGTTCAACCCTAAGTCACTCATCCACTCCAAAGTGAGTTGAGTCCTAATAGAACGCTCAATGCTATGTGGGTGAATGGTACATGGCACTGCGAATAACAGAATGGTTACTCAAGTGTGCAGACGACTCATCACTTTCCTCCAACGAGGAGCGACCTAGCTAAACAACAAAGAGTGCTAGATGGCGGAGAGAGGTGCTTGAGGAGCAAGTCAAGCCTTCATTATAAAAGGTAACCTCACCACCCTTCAAAGGGGCCGAATAAAATTACTCTCTCTATATACTCGTCCCCCCTATTCTCTCATTGGCCTGACTATCATCGGAGGGATTTTCGACCAAACCCCGGTTGAGCAGCCTCATTGTTCGTTACTTGTGTAGGCCTTCATCTCACGGAGCACGGTAGCTTGTCCACGAAGCACACTTACTCTCTACGTTGCGGAATTGAATCCACACATAAGTAATAAAGTTTCAGTTGGAAAAAATATGTCAGTTTCCTAAATGATACAGGTTTCTAAAGATTGGGTCACACTGAAATATTTCCGAGCTGAAATTTTCTATAAGATGTAGACGGAGATGGAGAGGGAAGAAGAAAACCTCGAGGCATCCATGTTTCACGAAGGGAGTCTCGCCGTTTCTTGCTGCTAAAAGCAGTATTAATCCCAATGACCACGAATGCTTTCTTCTGTAGACTACTACTACTACTGTTACTGTCATGATTAGAAGATGAAGATGATGATGGTACCCTTTGTGATGAAATATGGCTGCCTGATTTTCCTGTCTGAGCTTCTTCCAGTTCCATTTCTAATGTCGATATTGTTTTGTCCAGCAATCTGTTTAATTAACACTCGTCCCCCAACCAAGTAGTTAATTAAGGGAAATAATAATAATAAATGAAATGATAAAAGTAATTTCACACTGTAAACACATGAAACATTGTTCCGCAAAGATTATTAGTTTATCTTACTGGGTGGTATCATGCGTCTTGGTTACTTCTCCCGTAATGTCTCCTCCTGAACTACCTTCTGCTAATTTCTGATCCAACAATAATAATAATAATAATAATAATAATAATAATATGCTGTATTATTGACAATACAATACAATCTGATCTTTTAGTAAAACAGATAAAAAAATTGTCAGAAAAGAAAAGAAATAAACACAAGCATGTGTTAGCTAGCTATTGAACATGGTGAGTTCAAATGATCTATTGGTTATATAAATAGTTTTCTGTTTCAAAGCCGTAAATTATTAACAAAGTAGTTAATAGGCTTACGCGAATATGATCATAATCATGTGTAACTGTGCTCATCAGTTTCTCTGAAGAGTGAATTGATGTCCGGCTAGTAAAAAGTGATCCTGCCAGAAAGATTGCAATGCAAAGCATGAGAATGACTTTTCCCAGAACTGGCTTTACTCGCATTTTCTTAAATTTGTTGTCGAGCTTCCACAGCCACACAGTTGACCTAGAGTGCTGGAAACCAGTATTGTTCACTGCCTTGGTAAAATTCTTCATGAAGCACAGAAGATGAAGAAATTCAGATTTGATTGGAAATGTAAAACTGATGGATGATGCTCTTCTGTCTAAAACTAGGGTAATATTTATATCATTCCATGATTTCTATAAGTAGTCCGGAAAACATACATGAAGTGAAAAATAAAAATAAAATGAATAAAGAATTTGTATCATATCTTAATGTATTTCAAATGTGGCTTCAAATTAAGCATTTCATGTGAAGCCATATGGGATGTCAAGTTTGGAATCATTGAAATGAGCTAAAAAAAATTCCCTTTTTAGCCTATCATCAGAGAAGTAAAGAGAAAATTTCAAGTTATTAGTTCCAGAAAGGAAAAGATAGGAAACATCATGAACTAATTCCTCTGCTAACTAACTAAATTAAACTTTCTTGTAAAATGTTGACTTTGAATTGAAGAGTGTTATTCTACATTTGCTCCATAAACACGTCGCTTCAATCTTAACCTTTAGAATCAAAGATAAGTCAACAATGTCAAGTTAACCACAAATCATCACTTCATTAATTATTACGACGTATACAGTGCAGATGGAACTGTAGTAGGACAACCATATTCATATGCGATGTCGTGAAGTTTGGCATAAAAATGAAAAAAGCACATAAATTACCAAAAAATTAAGAAAGTGACAAAAGCCCTTAATTTATACTTTCAAGTACAACACAAACACAAATATATCTTTTTGTACTTTTAATTTCATGCTGTTAAATGAAATTTTTCTTTGCCGATCAAAAAAAAAAAAAAAGTACAACACAAATATATGTGAGATGAGATGAAACTAAATAGAAAATTAGCATATGCATGTATCAATGAGAAAACAAAAAATGAAAATGTAAGCTCAAATTATAATTAAATTTCATTTTCTATATATGCAAGTCAGTTGCCAGTTATTTATGTATAGATTTAGACTCTGCAAATATGTTTAATTAAGAACATAAAGTGAGGTATGAGTGAGTAGTACCTGCTAATTATAAAGACATGAGAGAGAGAGAGAGAGAGAGAGAGAGAGATCATGGGGATCACGAGAATTTGGATCAAAACATTTTTAGGTTTTAGTTTTTAGTTTACTTGGAAGATAGTCAGTGGAAGAGAATGTGATGATGATGATGATAATGAATGCATGGGTTTGGCAGTTCAGTCATGTGGTTTTCATGGCTCAACGTCTTCTTTAGGTTTCCTCATCTAAGTACCTCCTTACGTATACGTTTGTGTTTGGGTGTGTATTTATTTATTTTATTGATTGATTGTAAAAAGTAATGATAATAATAGCAGCATTGCTATTATAATTCAAAAGTTTGATTTATTTTTTAAATCTAATAATATAAAAATTTATTAAAATATTTAAGATAACTTTTTTTCTAATGACTTCTTTAATAATTAGTCAATCGTCTTCCTCATCCATTGGGTCTAGAAAAGGAAACTCTATAGGGCATACTCTTGTCATCTACTTTTGTAGTTTACACATTTTTGTAGTAAATGTTACACATTTTTTTGATAGAATTACAACAATTTATAATTTAAAAATGAAGTTATGCATTTTATGATAATGTTACGCATTTTTTGTAGTAGTGTTACACATTTTTTATCCAAATATTTTTTAACCAAAAAATATATAGTATTACCACAAAAATGCATAATATTATCACAAAAATGCCTAACTTTATTTCTAAATCATAAATTGTCATAACTTTATCAAAAAAAATACGTAATATTTTTTTTTTTATCAACAACAAAGAACCCTTTATTGATGATGGAAAACCTTACAGAAAGGAAGAAAACATCAACAAAAAAGAGAGGGTTGATGCAAACCATTACATGGCAGTACCAAACCAAGACCCTGTTGGTGAGAAACCAACAGAGACAACAACCTAGTCAAAACAGCAACCAACAGAGATAGTAATATAGCATATACAAATCAAAATAGAGGCATGTAACCTAATCCAAATACAAACGAATCAAATAGAAACATGCGACCTAATGCTAGTAGAGGCCAAAAACAGCAGTAGATACACAGCTACAGAGTAGCAGACAAGCCACACAACAGCAGAAAATCATATTAGCAGATAAGCAGATTATCACCCAACAAACCCAGCAGATTGTCACCCATCAGTCCCACAAACAACCCTCAGATTATATCAGACCATACACCCCAAAAACCAGTCCAGAATTCAACTTAGCAGGCTAAAAATTGATCAAAATCATGGCACTCCTCAAATGCATTCCTTAATCTAAGCCAAATTGATGATTATATCCAAGACAGAGTACATGTTGCTTTTTACAAAAGCTTTAACCCATAAAGCAAATCTAATCTTTATCAGCTTACCTAACTCAGATGCACAAGGTTGCACTCCATTAAACATTCATTCCTTGACTTCCAAATAGACCAAAGTATAATACAGGGCAAGGCTCTCCACAATCTCCTAGCTAATTTCTTATAATTCCACCATATCCACCAATGAAATAATCCATCAACATTCCTTGGCACCACCCATAGACACCCCCACCAAAGCATTACATCAGACCACACCTGCCATGAAAATAGACAATGTAATAATACATGAATAGCAAATTCATTTTCAACTTTACAAAAAGCACATAACACAGAAGCCTCACTGTTCAGAACACCTATATGTTTTAAAAAGACCCCTGATTTCACTCTATTCCTCCAAGCCAACCACCCAGAAAATTGGACTTTGGGGGGAATGTAATTATTCCACATAAACTTACAAATTTGGAGAGAAGGGCCCAAGAGGGAATCACTATACCGATATATATCTGAGACCTTAAACTTGTCACCAATAGATCCATTCCAAACAGGGCAGTCTTCCTCATTCAGACTTAGAGGAGGGGTCACCAAAAGCATTGCTGCCAACCTGTTAGCCTTTGCTTTTTCCCAATCATATAATGGCCTACAGAAACAAAAGTTCCACTCCCCAGAGCTGGATTTTCTCTCAAAAAAATAGGACAATGTACCATCTTTAACTGTTGTCAAACTAAATAATCTAGGTCATTCATCTTTAAGACAACTACCATCAACCCATTTATCATACCAAAACTTGATTCTACTCCCATTGCCCGCCTTTATCTGATATTTCTCCACAAAGAACTCCACAAGAGGTTGATTCAGACCAGCAACTGCAAGAACATCTCCCCAGATTCTAGAAAATCTAGCTTATGAGTTCATAGGTAGGAGCCAGTGAACCTCCTCAATCATATAGTTGCTGCACAACATTCTTCTCCAAAGTGCATTTACTTCACTTCCAAATTTCCACCACTATTTAAGAAGTAAGCTTACATTGACATCCGTAATTCTTCTAATTCTCAACCCACCTTGATTCAAACTTTTAGAAACTTTAGTCCATTTCACCAAATGAACCTTCCTCTTCAAATCATTCCCACCCCAAAGAAAAGAAGCTTCAAGCCTTTCAATCTCTCTAACCACTCCACAAGGCATTCTAAACAAAGACAGATAATAAATCGAAAGGTTAGATAAAACGGACTTAATCAATGTTAATCTACCTACAAAGGAAAGAAGCCTTCTCTTCCACCCAGTCAACCTAGACTTTATTGTATCCAGAACTGGCTTCCAAGTAGATTTCCTCCCTAGATTAGCTCCCAAAGGCAAACCCAAAAATTTAAGTGGCAGTCCATGTACCTTACAATTCAAGATATCAGCATAAGACACCAATATTTCCTTTTCCACTCCAACTCCACATACCACACTCTTATGAAAATTTATCTTCATGCTAGAAAGGGTTTCAAAGCATCTTAGTATCCGCTTTGTGAACACTATTTGATCCAAATCTACCTCACAAAAAATTATGGAATCATTCGCAAATTGGAGATGTGAAATCACTACCTCATTTACTCTAACTTTTACCCCATTGATAATACCTTTCTCATAAGCTCTGTTCATTAAAATATTTAACCCTTTAGCCACTATATTGAAAAGAAAAGGAGATAGGGAATCACCTTGTCTGAGACCCCGCTGTGGAGAAAATTCCTCTGTAGGTGAGCCATTCACTAAAACCGACAACCTTGTTGTAGTAATGCACTCCTCCAACCATGAAACCCACTTAGAACCAAAACCGAAATTATGAAGCATGGATAGCAGAAATCCCCAATTGACAGAATCGTACGCTTTCTCAAAATCAAGTTTAATAATCACACATTTCCTTCTTGATTTTTTCCAACCATCTACAATTTCATTAGCAATCAACACTCCATCTAAGACACTTCTTCCCCTTAAGAAAGCAGATTGTGTTTCACCAATAATTGAAGGAAGAACTTTCTTGAGTCGAAGAGCCAAAACCTTAGAGAGAATCTTGTACAAGCTACCCACCAAGCTAATGGGTCTAAAATCTGACAACCCGATAGGATTACCGGTCTTAGGAATAAGAGTGATAAAGGAGCTGTTAATCCCATAAGAAAGTTTGCTACTAGCATGGAAATCTCATAGAAACAACAAAACCTCCTGATGAACTAACTTCCAACATTTCTAGAAAAATAGAAGATCCATCAGGGCCTGGAGCCTTATCGCCGTTACAATCCATAACTGCTGCCCTTACTTCAGCTTCAGAGAAAGCAGCTTCAAGATCATGATAAGGAGAGCTATCTTGAATTGATTTAAAAACACCATCTAGAATTGGTCTTCTGGCCTAACTTTCTGAATACAGCCTTTTAAAGTGTTGTAACACCTCATACCTTAACTTAGCTGGCTCCTCAATTATCTCACCTTCAACTGTGATGGAATTAATTGAATTTCTGCTCCTTCTGCTGCTGGCCATAATATGAAAGAACTTCGTATTCTTATCCCCGTTAATGGTCCAGTTAACTCTAGATTTCTGTTGCCACAACCACTTTACCATTTTACTAAGCTTCCAAACTTCACCCCTCACTTGTCTTCTTCTAGCTTTCTCAGCCACAACCAGAACTCTATTTTCAGCCAAGATATCTAGCTCTACCAACTCCTCCTCAGCCTTCTTGAGTTTTGTTGCTAAATTTCCAAAAACTTCAAGGTTCCATTTTTTCAGCTCTACTTTCAGCATTTTTAGCTTCTAGAACAGCACATGTCCTGCTTTCCCAATAATCCTGGATTCATACCAAACCTTTGCCACAAATGAGGAAAAGCTTGGATGACTAGACCACACATTAATGAACCTAAAAGGCTTAGGTCCCCAGTCTCTCTCATCATCCATCAGTAATATAGGACAATGATCAGAAAACAACCTAAGAAGACCCCACTCTTTAAAATTAAACTTTAGAAGCCATTCCGGATTAAGCAAAAAACGATCTATTCTACTCCATTTTTCCCCATCTTGTGCATTTGACCATGTGAACTTCTTGTCTAACAAAGGCAAATCATTCAACTCACAACTCTCAATAAAAAAGTTTAGATCCATCATCCCCTTATCTCTTCTGGAGCAATCCACCCTCTCACCAATATTTCTAATCTCATTTAAGTCTCCCTCAAAACACCATGGATTTGGAAACTCAGATTTTAGTTTGATTAAGGTGTCCCAGAATTTACCTCTACTACTCACCTCATTTAGAGCATACACATTCAAAATATTGCAATCAAATGAATCTAGCAATTTACCTAATATAAGAATAAGCCTTCTGTTACAACAGCAATCCACCATCCTAAGAACATCTGGGTCCCATATGCAAAGGCGACCCCCAGTAGATCCATCAGAACCCACCACCATAAAATCCATGTTTCTCTTTCTCCACAAAGCTCTAACCTCCTTCTCCGAAATAGAAACCTTCTTTGTCTCCTGATGAAGCACAATATCAGCCTTTCTTTCATAAATGAGCTTCCTAATCCTTCCCCTCTTCTCTAACTTTCCCAATCCTCTAACATTCCAAGACATCAACTTCATAATTAAACAATTATAACACCATATTTCAGCCCAGATAAATACCAAAGCCCCTATTCTTTCCTCTTTTCATTCCTCCTTGCTCTGTCCACTAACTCTAGATCCACCATCTTTTCTAAAGCTTCAGACTCTTTACCTTTGTAATTGATACCTAGGATTTTCCTCAACTGAATGTTCGCTTGTGCCTCACTAAGAATGTGATTCAATTTACTAGAACTACCTTCAGATGAAGCAGAAAGACACATAGCAGCAGCAGCAGCCCGAAAAACAGCACATTTAGTAGTGGGCTTGCTTGATGATGCCCCTTTATGACCATACATTCGAGCAAGAAATGAATAACCAGAAACCTCAGTGAGGGATTTAGATGCATGGGAGAATTTAACATTTTTTTTACCTTTCTGCTTTGACTTCAGCCCATTAGAAATGTTGCCATTACAACCTTTATGCTTTGTTTGCCCCATACACAAACTGGGCCTTGTATCTGCCCAATTAGAATTACTATTGAGATTTGAATTTGGGCCTCTCACCCCAACACCTAAACTGTTATTCACCACTAGGTTTTGAATATGGCCCAAGTTTACTTCCAAGCTAATACCAGGCTTATGTCTAGCTGACCCACCCATATACTGAATAAAATCGGGTGTAGCTATCTGCTCATCAATACATAGATTATCATCATTATCCTGTAGGCTGCCCTCTGCTACCGCCATCTCCATACGCTCCTTAACCACCAAGTTGTCCCCCACTCCACTTACCATCTCCTCTACCACTGTGTCCACCTGTTTGTTTGCTAGATTATCATCATTATCTTCATCTTACACAACCAAATTAACATCAGATTGATCACCATATCTACCCCTACAGATTGAGGCTGAACCACCTCGTTTGAGTTCCGATCCTCCCTCACCTCACTGGACATAATGCTACCACAGTTAACTAAAATATGCGGTTGTTTTTCGCAGACCAAGACTGAATGAAATTGACCTTTGCATTCCAGGTTTATCGTTTGATTTATATACTCCATATAATGCGTTGCAACTCTAATTCTTCCATGACTAAAGGACTGTGGTTGACTGATATTCCCATCCAAACTAAGCACACTGCCCCATATACTACCAATCTTGTTAAAGGTGTTTCTATTCCACATACTCAGAGGAACACCATAACACCTGAGCCACAGACACCTCTCTTGCTCTGCATATACACTTGGTTCCCAAAGCTGGACAGATTCGCACCATTCCTTGAACCATTCTTTGATCAATAAAAACTGTGACAACATATCCTCTTTTGATGAGAAAGTCAATATAGCAGTCCTACCACCCCCATTTCTAACCAACACATGCCCCAGTCCTTTCTCTTTTAGCACCATCGCAATACCTGCATCGAGAACTCCGATTTGAACTTTAGCAACACACTATCATACAACTAGCCATGCCCTTCTTCATTTACCTGAATCGTATATCCTTTATTACCCCCTGTCCCTTAGCGCCTACTTTTACCACATCAGCAAATGATCTTTGAAAGCCCAACTGATCACTATTGTAACTTCCTTCAATGACCTTATCACCATTACTCCTTCCAAACTGATCTCTTCTCACCAATCTATTTGCAATACGACCATACTCAGCTATTTTGACTTTAAGTTACTTATCCGCCACCCACAAACCATCGATTTTCTGTACAGCTACATTTGCGGCTACTGAGCAATCAAATCTAACAAAACCAAATCGAGTATTGGTATTTTTCCTTCTCTTTTGAGGTATAAACACATCCTTCACTGGACCAAACTTGGAGAACGGATGAAACAATGATTTCGGATCAATAGTGGAAGGGATGTTATCCACAAAAATAGAGATTAAACCCTTACTGCCCTTGTTACTCCATACTTCACTCATTTTCCTCTGCTTCACTACTGGTATCCACCCACTGTTCTCCATACTTCGAAGGGCCATAGTTCTTGGTGGTCAAACAGGAGAGACCTTTTTGGTTGTATAGCATTAAAAATACGTAATATTTACCACAATAGTACGTAGCATATACCATAAAAATGAGTAACAATAATGTATATGATACAACCTTTTGAGGAGTATGTACCATAATATTACCTGTCTAAAAAATTAGTTTAGAAAATGAGCTTATATATTATGAGCATTACTACATTTCTAGACATAAAAATCTAATAAATACGTGGAATTTTACATGAATGATTTAGATTTACTTAAAATATGAACCCACAATATTAATTTTATTTTATTTTATTTTTTGGGTTGCCTGGTACCATAGAATTACTTCTTTTTTTTGTTTCCTAATAATAATTCAACTTGGTAGCTACCTCAACACCTACTATTATCACAATGAAAAAAAAAAATGAGAACTAAAGCTATTTTGGAACATTTCAATCTCTCGTATTTTGAAAGAATTTTTGATGTGACTATCTTGTAAAAAAAAAAAGTGAGATGACTCGCAAATAGGAAGATTCGAACTATTCCAACTTAGGCGATAAAACCTCCAATCAATGGGCAAACACATAGATTATATCGCATAAGCACATATCCTCATGGTAGTATGCTAGACATGATAAGGAAGCAACCACACATACATGATGCATAAGAATAAAAGAAGACTCACTTTTTTTTTTTTTTTTTTGTGATCAACAAAGAAAAATAGAAACTTTTGGATGAAAACGCGCAAGTACAAGCATCGATTTACATCAATAAAGGAGGGAAGTGCAAAAAAATCATAGCTAACACACCACGATCCCAACTAGGTTGGCACCAAGGAGGAGGCATAATCATCTGCTAGCACTAAACTCACAGATTGGCGAGACACCAATCCACAAACAAAGATACAAAAAAGAAGAAAAAAACAAAAAGACCAACCAGCCACACAACAAGGACATCCTCAAATCAGGACTAATACACCAGCACCCTCCATTTGCTTACAAACAACTTCTAACCTGCTTCAGATTAGCAACAATATCATGCACTGAGTATCTAAAGCAGTTCCAATTTTCACCAACTCCCCCAATCCTTCAAGATCAGCGTGCCCTTCCTAGTAGACAGTTGTTCCTTAGTTTTCACACAGACCATAGCATAGCCAAAGGGACAACCTTCCAAATCTCCAACTCCTTCTTCTTACATTTTATTCTAGACCACTAGTGCAACAAAGTCTCCACAGAACCTAGTGTTGCCCATCTTACATCCCACCAATTCACGAAGACATACATTCCAGATCAAAGGGCATAACAGCAATACATGATCAGCTCTTTCCACTTCTGCCTTGCAAAATACACAAAGAGAACTAACATCATCATTCAATACTCTAATCCTATGCATTAACTCTGTAGACTTTATTCTCTCTCTCCAAGCTAACCAACTGAAAACTAAACCTTTGGAGGTGTTGAATTTTTCCACAGAACCTTTGAAATACTGAGCATTGGCCCTTTAGCTGCCTCCACCATTTGTTATACCGAAGCCATAGAGAACTCTCCTAAACTACTTGCCAGCCATAAACAAGAATCCTCAACAGTAGGATTTAAAAGGTACCTCTGTTAACAATTCAGTAAGTCTTTGAACCTCTTCTTCCTCACAAGCTAAGAGGGATCTTCTAAACTCCAAATTCCAATCTCTGCCCTACCCTTTCCTGTGATAGAAAAACTGCAATGTACCTTTCTTATCCATTGAAAGACTGAATAATCCAAGAAAATCATTCCTCAGACTTCTACCATTAAACCACCTTAAAAGAAGACTCACTTATTATTCCTCTGTACCCTGCCACGAGCGTAAAGGATAAAAAACCAATGAATAATCCTAGATACAAGTCTAAGTGATGAGATGCAAAAGAAATGATGAGAATACTTACCAAGTACCCCAGCCAAGTCCAACAAAAGATAAACAATTAGAAAATATGTATGATCCTAGATGCGAGTTTCTACCAAACGCAATATTCACACACAAAATAAAGGGTAAGTTACGACGATAGTCTCTGTATTTTGATCATTAAGTCATTTTAGTCTCTGTAATTTCAATTGGCTCAATTTTGATCTCGAATTTATGATCTTTTCTCAATTTGGTCCAATTGATTACAACTCTTTGCATTTCTTTATGAAAAATACGCATATAAGTATGACATGTCATATTTTTAAGGGAAAATTTATAAACTTACTCAACTCAATGAGTTAACATTAACCAATTTAGTAATAACTTTCTTTAAATCAATTGGACCAAATTAATATAAAATTTAAAATTAAAGGTCAAAATTGAGCCAAATGAAAGTGTAGGGACCAAAATAACATGAGATAAAATATAGGGACTGCCGGTGTAATTTACCCCAAAATAAATCCTACGAGCTCAGACACGATTAAAATGACATGTGATACAACAAATTTATACATGCCATATAATAATGCAATCTAATGAAAAATGATGAGCTGGACTCAAATGAATGATCTGAAGCTAAACATGTGAATGTCATCATGAAAAACCAAAGGAAAACATAGATAAGCTAGAATGAATAAGAAAAGAAAGTAAGGGTAAGGAGAAAAGAAACCCATCCCAAAGCACACGACAGATATACGAGCTAATATTTCTATAGTAATCATGACTCTGACAAGGATAGAGAGGTCATAACCTTCACACTCATGGAAATGGACCCATGGAAAAGATGTTCGGAAGGGTAGGTCTAACCTGCCCTCACGGAGGAAACAATTCCTAGGTTTCTGTATTAACAACAATCAAGAAAATGATGAAATAAGAAGGCTCCAACAAGGATGTAGGTGTCCTAGGGATACTTGAGTGCACCCAACATTTCAGACTCCCGATTTCTAATTTGATGTCATTAGTGTAGTGTGAAACAAAAAATGAGAGTCCAGATCTGGCAACTTTATAGAAAATTCATTTACTGCAAAATATGCTAGAAATAGACTGCATCACTAAATCTCAAAGTCGCCACCTAATCTTTTTGGGAAAACTAGGAACTTGTGACTCGTGCCAAAGGCTGTTCGTTATAACCAAAGATGCCTCGGTTTGGAACCTTAGGTATGAGGGGAGAAGGTCATGAATTGAGCGCCCCCCGCTCACCCGATCAAAAGATCGGCCTCTACTAAGCCATGATGTGAGTTTTATAGATACTATATGGTTATGTTCTAATTTATTAAATAATGCTAGAAATTATTATATGAAGCAATCAAGTATAGATCATGCCATTCATTTTGGAACGCTTTGATCTTATGTATTTTGAAAGAGTTTTAAAATGTGTACAACCTAAATGAAACTGAGCCCACATGCATAAGAATCAACATTATTCCAAATTGAACAACACAGCCTCCATCCATTGGCAATCATAGACATATCAATTAAGAAAGTAGCCGCATGGTAGAATTCTTAGACATAGTAAGAAAAATCATTCGCATGTAGGATGATAAAGCTATAAATGCTCACCTAGTATTTACTCGTATCCAACTATGAAGATGAAACAAAGATTGGTAAAAAAATACATGATCCTATATGCAAATACTAATGTCATACATACACAAGAATACAACTATAGATTCGGTTGCTAAGTACATGATATGTGAATCATTTCAAGGCATGAGGTAGTGCATAAAATTATGGGGGAATTGCTGAAACCCACAGATGCAAGTGAGCCAAATCCAAATGCATGAAAAATGGATACAAGGCATGGATATGATTTAAAAAAAAAATGATGCCATCAACAAATATGGAAAGCATGGGAATAAAATAAATAGAAAGAAATGGAGTTTGAAAGTTATTACAACAATTGAATTAATAGACGTGGGATTGGAAGTTATTACAATAATGAATTGATTCAACGAAATGGGAGTTGAATCTAACAAATCATAATAAAATTAAAAACAAAGTATAATAATAATCACAAAGCCCAGGAAAGCACTCCCCCATAAACTACCTTGTTCTGCTCTATTGTGCTTGGAGAAATCTTAGTCGACCAAATAAAGGTTTTGCTGGCCGGATTGTTTTTTGACCGGTAGGATGAAGGATCTGAGGGAAACTCTGTTTTGTGCAGTAGAACCAAAACAGATCCAAAAACACATTTTCCAAAGGGGTTCTCATCATTTCTGCCTCTTTCTCTTGTAGGTACACTCAAGAAAGCGGTAGATAGGCCTTAACTCTTATGTAACCATACAAAGAGCTACATACAACATGATATCAAACGAAATAGAAACTGAGGTTGAAAGAAATAACCCAAGAAATAGATAGGAACCTACAATCATCTCTTTGTGAATAAGGATAGATTAGTACCCAAGTTCATGCTATTAATTGGAGGGAGTAGATTAATGCCCACCATTTCTTAGTGGAAGCTTTCCTTTGAAAGTAAGAGGTTCATCAAAAAGTATTGAAAACTCCTCTTCTACTCATGGGATAAGGATGTTTCCACCTCTTTCCATATTCTGGATACATTGAGAAGGGACTTCTTAACATCTTTGACCAAAAACTTCTTACTCTACTTCTAAGAAAACAATGACAAAAATGAAATCCAACCACTCTCTCAACACCAAATCTCAATAATCATCTAAATAACTCCACGTAATAATCACAACTACTCATTACAATTGAGTATGAATTGAAGCATATGAGCCTACATGCTTGAATGATGAGATAGGTGATAACAGAGTGTATGAAAATGAACAACAACAAAAAAAACAAAAAAAAACAAAAAAAAACAAAAAAAAAAACAAACAAACAAACAAAAACTACACTACGATAATCAAACTTATGGATGGGTGGCTACTTTCTAATAACTCCCTCTATATCTACAAGGTTCCAATTATCACATCTATATACAACAACAATGAATCATAGCACTACAAAGCAAGAAAAGAGTACAAAAGTATAGAAAAGTAAAGAACTTCATCAACTCAATGAATGAGTTGCTATATTCTAGTTCCTCTCACATCCATGAGGACCCATCACATGATTACAACAAGCTAATAGTGAAATACATAGCTTAGAGACAAAGAGAAAGTGAGAAAGTGAGAAAAAGAATGAAAAAAAAAAAAAAGTTCAAACTCTTACTTTTTCAAAGCAAGAAAGAGTTTTTGTTTACCAACTTACTTTCAAACAACCTCAAGGTCCTTGGGTATGGCTTGAATCCTTAACAAGAAGCTCCAAGTTGAAGCTTCAATGGTGTTTATGTTGCATAGGTATGATGAGAGAGGTAAAGAAGTTGGAAGTTTTTAGGTTCAAGGTGGTGTAGAATCTCCTCCACGCTCTATGCCTTTGAAATGGATTGCCAACCCTTTGAAATGACGTGGAGAGGTTGTATATATAGACTTTTGAGACAAAGCTTGCAGAGGAAGCCAATGCAAAATATCTAAGATATTCGTGTGAAACTTGCATTGGAAGCCAATTGGCAAAATATCTGAGATATTTGCAAAAAAAGCTGAAATTTCCAAAAATGCTCTCTACTCGGACAATTCAGTCGCCCGTACCATTATTCATCTAGCCCACTATATTTTTCATCTGGCCATAAATTGTTGTGCAGCAAAATGAAAAATATACTGTTAGATCAATAGGGTAAAGCTAACATGATTTGAAAGGAGAAAGAGGTATTCCAGAGGATTTCATCCCCCTTTATTCATTCTCACTATATCCTTTGCTTGGTCTACTAAAAAAGATAACACTTGGAGTTTGAAAAGGTGAGCCTCGAGACATTATAGAAATGTTTGGAATTGCAGAACCAAAAGATTTATAAAACAAAAGGTCAAAAATAGTTTGGCAAAAACTGGTGTAAGGTTGGGATTAAAGCTTGAACTTGGCTCTCCTGTTGAGGAATTCATAAAATAGCACATTTCAACTTTCATCATCAGGTGTTTAGAAGAAAGCACCCAAGATGGCTGGTCAAAATGTGGTTCTATAGAGGATATAAAGATTCTTACCCTTTAATACATGAAAAGGGGTATAAGCTACCTAAATTCATGAAATAGTGATGAGAGGTGAGATTCGATCTACTCTCATGAAGGAAATCCTGCTTGGGTTTCTATATCAACAAAATCAAGAAAATGATGAAATAAGAAGGCTCCAACGAGGTTAGAGATATTTTCACCCTCTAACACATGAAAATGGGTATAAGCTACCCAAATTCATGAAATAGTGATAAGAGGGAAGATTCAGTCTACTCTCGTAGAGGAAACCCTGCATGGGCTTCTATATTAACAAAAATCAATCAAATAACAAATGAGGGAAACTCTAATAAGGAAAGAGAGGTTCTTTTCCTCCTACACATGAAAATGACTATAAGCTACACAAATTCATGAAAAAGCAGTTCGGTAGGTGAGATTCAATCTCTTCTCATAAAGGAAACTATACATGGGCTTCTAACACATAATAAATCAAGAAAAAGCAAGTTGGACTTGGCCAAAGTCACTATTCAAGCCTCCACTAGCTACAGAAAAGGGTAGAAGAAAAGAGAATTCAATTAAACTACCAGCAACAACCCAACAATGATCTCAGTGATCTTAAGAAAATTCCAACGAAAAAGAAAAAGCGATGGAGGATACAAGAAACTCAAGATTGGAAGTAAGGATTAGCTCTAGGCTTATAGAGATAGGACCCAAGCTAGTCACAAGCTTCGATCCAAGCTCCCTCATGGTGGTGGAGATCTCTAGCTCCAAATCTCCAAGCAAAGGTATGAAGAGAGTAGTCCAAA
The DNA here is from genome assembly GCA_025200525.1 of Camellia lanceoleosa. Taxonomy (NCBI): domain Eukaryota; kingdom Viridiplantae; phylum Streptophyta; class Magnoliopsida; order Ericales; family Theaceae; genus Camellia; species Camellia lanceoleosa. The sequence continues at coordinate 163,083,954 of CM045763.1, read as the reverse complement.
TGTATAGATATATGAAACTTTATGCTCAAAACTCTCTAGCAATGTTTAGAAAACCAGATCGGACCGGTCAGTTCAATCGGACCAGACCTAATTCCAATCCGAAAGAACCTCTACACCATTTGATGTCCAAAACATGCCTTATTTGTCAAAATCGGGAAACCCAACATGCAATGCCCTGTAAAAAGTCCTCTTGATCCTATTCACTTGGTAATTTATACAAAGCAACCCAACATAATGATCATGACAAACAATGTAACAACAATTATACATCTCTTTTCCATTGAACTACTTTCACGAGTTTTACATCATAATCCATTTTACCTTTCAATTACACAATTAGTTTCAAAGAAAAGAGACAAATACTACAATTTAATCTGTGGGGACTTCCTTCAAAAAATACATTTCTTTTTAACTACACAAAACTCATAAGTTCTTAATTAAATACAATCACATTATCAAGTTCACAAAAGATCTAGAACAAGCCACCAAATCCCCCAAAAGGTTTTCTTTCCATCCCCAACTTCATCTCTTGGCTGTTACTTCTTCTTCATTCCCTGAAATTGTAAACTTTAGGGTGAGCTTGAGCTCAATAGGTGATGCATTTAACAATTTATATAATCTTTGAGGAACTTATGGTAATGCAATGCTGTGTGAGAGTATATAATAAGAGAGTATAACACAATGTGCATAAATGAAATGAGTAAATATGATGCATGAATGTAGCTTTATCCCTTCCATTACAATTGAGGGTGGTAAATCAGCTATGACATCCTAAGTAAGAGTTGAAAGTCAAAACATACAAAAGTAATATAGTTTTGTATAATGAAAATAGGCCCATATTTTCCGGCTCTAATAACAGCAGGGCGATCAGCACCCAAAAACATTTTGACCTTTCACATTTGCCGACTCCATAAACGGCAGGGAGTGGACACCAAAAATCCTTCGTTTTTTCACATTTGCCGACTCCAAAAATGGAAGGACGTGGACACCCAAAAATATTTTCCCACATTCGTTCAGCGATATGCGCAGACAAGGCAATTGGGCACCTTGACTCTGCGTACGGGTACTAGATACAATACACAACTTCAAACCAGCCCGACTCACTACTCAGACTCATAGACTAATTACCCTCCTTTTTCATCTTTTAATCTTTTACACCAAAATAGAATTTAAAGAAACAAATAAATGCAAATGATGCATGAGTTTGTAAATAATGCATAATTTTCCTAAGATGATACCAATTCACAATGGTGCAACTCTTCCATTTCATAAATCAAGGCATTCCCATCATCATTCATCATCTCATTTCAAGTTCAACATCAAAACGAAACCTCCAAGCTTGCATTTCAAGCCCAAAACCAAGTAATTACACTCAATTTCGTATTTTAGATATTAGTTGAGTAAAACCCCTTTTTATAAATTAAGTTTGAAAATTAGGGTTTGAGAAAAATTGGGGTTTTTCTCCCCTTTATGAAATTGAGGCAATCATTAATCATAAACAATGATATTCCATCACAATAAGTGTAATTCCTTCAACAATCACAAAATTTCACCCTCATTATTCTCAATCTTTGGTCAACAAGCTCAAATCAATACATACATACATACGTACATATATATACATACATGAATAGCTAATGAAACTACCACATAAGCTACTCAAATTGAATATATAAAGAGTTAAAGACACCCCTACCTCGAATTAGTAGCTAGGGTAGCTAACCACACACAAAAAGTCGAAAAACTTACGAAATGAGTGGTGGAATTGTCGATCTACTCTTCCTTTCACCTTTCCTTGGACGGTCTTAAGGAAATCTCGTGTGCAATTTGGGTAATCTAGAGTTATGAAGGCTAGGGTTTAAGGAGGAGATGAGTTGTGAGAGAAAAGAAATGAAAAAGTGGTAGAGAATAGTCTAGAATCAATTTATAAAATATCTGCTGCCCAATGCCTCGCTTGAGCATGACTTCTGTCACTCGAGCGAGAGACATAACTTCGAAGGTCTTGCTCGAGCATGACTCTCTTCGCTCGAGCGAGAAATGAAGTGTTCTAGAAGTTTTGCAAAGCTATAGTGAAAATACTGGGCGTGTGAAAAATACGCACGAGCGACAACTCCTTCGCTTGAGCGTTAAATGCTTCGCTTGAGCGACCCACTTGCAAAACTATCAACTTCTGGGAGCTGAAGATCTACGCTTGAGCGAGAAAAGCATCACTCAAGCGGAGGAAAAAATCTAGATGTCACACACCAGTTGAACCGATTGAACCGCCGAACTAGTACCAGGTCATTATAACTGGTCAGGTTTGAAGAAATCTTCAAAAATTGAAGAGTCTTCTAAAAATATGTTGTGGCAAGGACTTGAACATGGAACCAAGTGCATAAGAAATAAGCACTATAACTAGGGGTGGTTGCAGTTCGGTTTTGGACGGTTTTCAGATCTGCTTGGACCTATCCGCATTTATGCGGTTTGGGAAAAATTTAACCCACAATCGCCTGTAGTACGGGTTGCGGTTTGTGCAGATAGGGTTCGCGAATGTGCAGGCGGTTGCGGACGATTGGACTTTTTTCTTTAAAAATTTATTTTGAAGCCTTTTTTTTTTTCTTCTCCTTTTGTAAATATTTATTCTGGGCCCTTTTCCCTCTATTTTCTAAAATGCTCCAACATTAATAATTAATAAATTAAAACTTATAAAAATAAAAACACAACAAACAAATCATTCAAAATCTTAAACTTTTAAATCAAATCATAAAGTAACACAAGCATATCTTTCAAAATTCTAAACTAGATCATAAATCTCATTCACTATCTACTACCCAATAATAAAAGTAAAGTAAAATCATTCAAAATCCCAAGCTTACCTAAAAGTAATTCTTCATTAACTTTTACATTCATCCAAAACGCAATAATAAAATAACAACGATCTAGGTTTTAAAAGTTTAAAAAAAAAAGATTAAAAAAAAAAAGGTCCAAGTGTAGGCGGGTTCTTGTGGGTGCGGGTTAAACTCGCAACTCGCCCGCAACCCGTAATCATGCTATATTCCAAACCGCATCCACCCGCATTATGTCTGTGAAACCGCCCATTTGTATGCGAATCAGTTCGGGTTGGGCAGGTTGGGCGGTTCGGATAATCCTATGCCCAGCCCTTACTATAACCACCACTACTAGAAAAGGGAGTATTGGATACGAAACCTTTTGCGACGATTTGAAAATCGTCGCAAAAACCATGTTTTTGCAACGGTGAATGATGCCGTCGTCAAACAATTTTTTTTGCGACAGAAACTCCAAGACCGTGGAAAAAAATAATATTTTATGCGACGATTTGTCACTCGTCGGTTTTTATTTTTATTTTTATTTTTTTTGCGACGCTATTTATTCCTCTATCGCAAAAAAAATTTCTTTTTGCTTCCCACGCTTTCATCTTTGCCCTGTCTTCCATACCCTTTCAGTATCCTCTTCTTAGATCAACAAAAAATATATATATATATATATATATTTTTTAAAAAAAAGGAAAAAACTATTTGCCTTCTCCCAATTGTCTCTTTCTATCAAGGAGCCCCAACAGCACCAGCGTGGGAAGAGTTCTAGGTAACCTAAGTCATCAACACAATTGTTGAAGATGTAATAAGTATATTTACTATATATTCAATATTATCTTAATTACTTTTTTACTAAAAATCAATGTATAAAAAATGTAAAACAAATTCTAAGAAATAAATTTTTTTTTTTTGTAATTGTTCATTATTTATTGTTTTTGTAATTTTAATATCGATATTTTTATATTTATAAATTTTAATATATTTATAACATAATTATGACATCATGGTTCAATTTCGGTTCACCCGCGGTTGAACCAATGACCTATCCACCTAAACACTTTTCGGTTCACTCACCGATTCGGTTTTCAAAATGAGTGGTCTAAATAGGCTTAGGGTGCTTGGAATATGCCATTTGATCCTCACGGATCTGGATGGCATATTTCAAGATGCTAAGGGACACCTCATGAGAAATCTGTTTGGCTAATGTTGGCTGGCTTTCACTGAACAACAGTTGTACGGTTGACCAAGAGTGGTCTGTTGTGTTTTCTCAAAAATCTATTTGGCAGAGCAAGAATGGTCCGGGTGTGCTTACCCAGACCGAAGTGGTCCGGAGATGCTTGCCCTAGCCAAAGTTGTCTGGCCGACCAAGCATTGTCCGACCTTACTTTTCTTGAAAGGTCTCCATGTTTTCTCATTCGTTCTGGCTTTCTAAGCCCTCTTTTTCTGGAAAATAGATCAACATTTTTTGAAATACAATGCTAAGAACTATAACACCCAGAATTTCTCACGAGAACATGCCAAGACAAACACAATAATTTACCCAAAAAGTCATCTTTCTCACTAAACTAAGAGTTAAGAGGTTAGAATTCAAAATATACAATCCCACAAGATCCGGAATTCGCTTTTTAGTTCAATGAACTAGATGGCCTTGCAAAATATAAGCCTCTCGGGCATACAATAACAACAAAATAAATTTGATAGTTTTGCTACAAAAATCCCAATTAAAAATAACCAAAACACCCTTGATATCAACTTTTCCCAAAAGGAGCTATTGCTTGTTCCAATCCATCAGTGAGGTGGTACTTCATCAACTCCTGACAAATAAAATAGGGTTGAGCTATATGCCCAATAAGAATACATTTAACAAAGTTTTTAATTGTTTGAATACGATTATGGTATCCTTGTGACAAAACATTACAAGGGAATATGTCTTCACAAGCCATCTTTATCAACCATATAGATACATGATAACTAAACAGTAACAACTACATTTCATGTCTTCAAGCATAACAATTAAACAATCACAACCATAGAAAGAACGCCATGAGTCCACTTGTAAGAGTCAAATTCAAAACACCTTTTGTTTTTGTTTTAAAAACCACCCCCACATTTGCCGGCTATTATACGACAAGAAATGGGCACCCAAAGAAAATCATCCGTTTTTTCACTTTTGTCGGCTATTATACGGCGGGACTCGGTGGACACCCAAAAATATTTTTTCCACCTTCGTCCAACGATAAGCCTAGACAGGGCATATGGGTACCTTTATAAACTCCCCGCGCGGGTACCAACACATTACCACACTTCCAAAATCGACTCTTACCCGGACTCATGTCAATTAACAATTCATTCACATTTTATTCCATCAAGAAACATCTAACATTACCAAAGAATTGAATACAACACAAACATTTAAGGAAAAATAGCATCCAGGCCACAATCCCTTTACCATAACAACATCCACATCTTTCATCTATTTATTATTCACAATATATCATGATCAAAGGAAATTCCATACAATTTTACTGTTTCTACTCAAGTTGAGAATTTGGGGTTTTACCAAATTTGCAGGTTTTTCTCCTCAATCATAGATATAGGTTTTAACAACATTTATATACATGTTTAAAAAGAAGAAGTAAGAAATTTCAAGCAAAAGTCAAGCAAAATGGTTATTTAAGCAAATCATGGGTTTGATCTAACAATAACTTCAAATTAGTTCATAAGTCACAACAACACCATAAAATCTCTTCAAAATAAAGAAATATTAAGGTAAAAGTATCCCTACCTCAAAGAAGTGAAAGAAAACTCAAAAAATCCAGAGTTGACGAAACCACGAACCTCTCGGATCAATAGAAAGCCCTTGTCGCAATCTACAACCTTTCTCAAAGGGCCTAGGTGAGAAGATGCTTCTAGATGAGTAGATCTAAAGATCCAAGTGGGAAAAGTTGAGCTTACAGAGGAAAAAGAAAGACTCACGATTTGAGAGAAAAAATGAATGGAAAAATAATGAGAGAGAAGTGGTTTTGGTCTATTTATAGTAGTAGAAAATAGCCCTAAGGTCAATGAAAAGAATAAGTCCAAAACCCTCCAAAGGTAGGGCCCATTCGGACCCAAAATTCTGAAAATAAATGCAAAGGGGTCGACCCCTGGTGTGTTGATCTCGACCCTTCAAGAAGAAAAGACAATGCTGTCAAGGCAAGGTGTCGACCATTGGACAGAAAGGGTCAACACTAAATTCCAGCAACCAAACTCAGATTCTACCATATACAAGGGTCGACCCTTCCCAGACTGGTGTCGACCCTTGAGGTCTACAACAAAAGACAGGTGTCGACACCACCAAAACTGGTGTCAACCCTAAATTCCAGCAACACTTCCAGAAATTTCAACAACAGGTAAGGGTCAACCCTTAGGAAGGCTGGTGTCGAACTCAGAACAGAATTTCTAAGTTCCTAAGGAACTTTTTGACAAGAACGAGCACGCAAAAACAACCCAACAAGTCTAAATCGAATTATACTCCTCCAAAGCCAATATACAACAACTCCAAAGACTCCCAAAAAGAAAATAAAGTGATTAAATACACCTTCTAATAGATTAAAACATCCAAGTGTTACAACCTCCCCACCTTAGTAAATTTCGCCCTTGAAATAATATCCGTTCTCACCAAGATAACAAGGTATGGTAACAATATCATATTTATTCAATCCATAACAACTCCCAATATGACACTAAGATATGGCAACGACGATATACTTATCAATCCTCAACAATCCTGTAACCAAGAAAAATATGTATCAATTTGACTCCAAGACAAAGAAATAATAGGAGGTTTTAGCTCATGCCCAATTCATCAAGTACAAAGAAGGAACAACAAAACAAGTACATCACAGTTTAGAAAATAAATCGGGGTACTTCTCGCGAATCTCTGCTTCACGTTCCCATGTAGCTTCCTCTACATCGTGATGGTGCCATAAAACTTTAACTAAGGGGATTGTTTTACCCCTCAAAACTTGTTCTCTAGTATCTAAGATTTGAGTGGTTTTTCTTCATAAGACACATTTTTGTCTATCTCAATCTCTGTCCAATCTAACACATGAGAGGGATCAGGTTCATATTTGTGAAGCATAGACATGTGGAACACATTGTGGACCCTGGAGAGTTGTGGCAGCATTGCAAGGCGATATGCAACTTCTCCAATCCGCTCAATGATATCAAAGAGGCCGATGAATCCAGGTGACAGCTTTCCACTCTGACCAAATCTTATTAACCCTTTTCTAGGAGATATTTTCAAAAAGACATGGTTACCTACTTCAAAAGATAAGGGTCGTCTTCTTCTGTCTGCATAGCTCTTTTACTAGCTTGAGCAGTGACTAACCTTTTCCGAATAAGGGCTATTTTCTCGGTAGTTTCACGAACTAGATCTGAGCCTAGCAAGGGTGAATCTTCCACTTCAGTCCAACACATCGTTGACCTACACGAACGCCCATACAATGCCTTGAAAGGTGCCATCCCAATACTTGCTTGAAAGCTATTGTTATAAGCAAATTCGACTAAGGATAGGTGCTTCTCCCAAGACCCTTTAAAATCTAACGCACATGCCCTCAACATATCCTCCAAAATTTGGATAAAACGTTCAAATTGCCCGCCAGTTTGTGGGTGGTATGCAGTACTAAAATTCAATTGAGTACTTAAGGCACTTTGAAGACTCTGCTATAACCTGGCTGTAAAGCGATGGTCTCTATCAGACACTATACTCACTGGTACCCCATGAAGGCAAACAATCTCACGGACATAAATTTCAGCTAGAAATTCGATGGAGTCCCCTATGCTCATAGCAAGGAAATGAGCCGACTTAGTAAGTCTGTCGACAATCACCCATATTGCATCATTACTTTTTTAGGTCCTAGGGAGGCTAGAAACAAAGTCCATGTTGACGTGTTCCCACTTCCATTCAATAACCGGAAGAGGTTGCAACAATCCAGCCGATCTTTGGTGTTCAGCCTTAACTTGTTGACATGTCAAACATTTGGACACAAATGAGGCTGCATCCTTTTTCATACCCCTCCACCAAAATTGGCGGCTTAGGTCATGATACATTTTGGTGCCCCCCCCCCCCCGGGATGCACAGCTAGGCGGGAATGATGGAAGTCCCTCAAAACTTCATTTCTCATGGATTTAGGTACAAACAACTGGTGGAGGTAACGAACACTAGAATCTGCATGAACATTTAAACCCCTCTCTTCCTTCCCTTGAAGAATTCTCCCTTTAATTACCTCCACTTTCGGATCACCCAGTTGTGCTTCAACTACTCTTGCAACAAGAATAGGTTGTGCGATGGTGGTAAAGAGGGTGGCTTGTTTCAAAGATTCACTGAGCTGTAAAGCAAATTCATTGGATTCCTCCATCATCTTTCATTCCCTCATCGCTAGACTAGGCATTGTATTTACCGATTTTACTAATTTTCTACTTAAAGCATCCACTACTACATTGGCTTTACCAGGGTGGTAGTGTATTTCAAAATCATAGTCCTCTAGAAACTCCATCCATTTCCGTTGGCTTAGATTCAAGTTTTTCTGGGAGAATAAGTATTTAAGGCTTTTTTGGTCGGAGAAGACTTCAAATTTTTCACCATAAAGGTAGTGTCTCCACAACTTCAAGGCAAAAACAACAGCGTCGAGTTCTAAGTCGCGTGTCAGGTAGTTTCTTTCACGAGTCTTTAGTTAGCGCGAGCCATATGCTACCACTTTACCCTCTTGCATTAGAACACATCCCAATTCCTCTCTTGAGGCATCACAGTACACCATATAACCTAAGCCTCGTTCCGAAATGATAAGAATTGGAGCGGTGGTCAATCTAAACTTTAGTTCTCAGAAGGAATTCTCACATGCTTCGCTCTAAACGAACCTTACTCCCTTACGGGTCAATCTAGTTAATGGTGATGCTAAGGAAGAGAAATTCTTTACAAATCGGCGATGGCAACCAGCTAAGCCCAGAAAACTACGAATTTCTGAGGTCTTCTTAGGTTGCTTCCAATTCTGCACAACTTCTATTTTTGAAGAATCCACCATAACTCCATCTCCCGAGACTACATGACCCAAGAAGTTTACCTCAGAAAGCCAAAATTCACATTTCTCTTATTTTGCGTACAAACAGTGCTCTCTAAGAAGTTACATGATAGTACGAAGATGCCCTTAATGCTCCTCTTTGGAAGGTGAATAGATAAGAATATCATCTACAAAGCCGACCACAAATTTGTCAAGAAACTCCTGAAAGATCCTATTAATTAGATCCATGAATGTAGCTGGACTGTTAGTCAATCCAAAGGGCATAACCAAGAACTCGTAATGACCATATCGGGTACGAAAAGCAATTTTAGGAATATCCTCCTCTCTGACTCGGATTTGGTGATAACCGGACCTTAAATCTATCTTGGAGAAACAACGAGAGCCTTTAAGTTGGTCAAAGAGATCATCTATCCTAGGCAAAGGATATTTATTCTTAACTGTGGCTTGGTTCAATTTGCGGTAATCTATGCACAATCACAAGGATCCATCTTTTTTCGTTGCAAACAAAGCCGAGGCTCCCCAAGGTGAGGTGCTAGGTCATATAAAGCCCTTACTAAGTAACTCTTGCAATTGTTCCTTCAGAACAACCAATTCAACTGGAGCAAACCTATATGGCGACAAGGAGATGGGTGCCGAACCCAAAAGCAAGTCTATGGTGAACTTTACTTCCCTATGAGGAGGTAGTTCAGTAAGATCATCAGGAAAGACATCGAGGTATTTACATACTACCTTTGGAAATTCATCCCGGACAACATCACTTCCGTCATCAAAAAGGGTTGCCAAAAGAGAATTAAATTGGCCCGGGCCACGTGGGTAGTATAAGAAGGGTAAGGATCTACCGTACCTATCCCCCAGAAATGTGAAACAATCACCACTTGCAGTGCACACCATAACTCTCTCCCAATAACAATCTACAATCACCCCGTAAGTGAACAACCAATCTATACCCAGGATAACGTCAAAACCCGACATTTCTAACAGGAGAAAATTAAATAAAAGTTGTCAACCCACCACCTCAATTACACACCCCTGACACCCCTGGGTCAGAGTGACCTTACCCCCAACTAGTGACTCTACTGTGAGTGAAGGTTGTAGTTGCCTACTCTCTAACCCCAACAATGATGCAAATGATGTGGTAATAAATGAATGCGATGCCCCAGTGTCAATCAACACACTAGCCCAAGTATTGAAAATGAGGAATGTAACTCTCACAATGGATGGCCCCGACGCTTGCTCGTAAGCAGTGACATCGTACACTCTTCTCTGTGACCTCTGCTCCCCTACATTACCTCTCTGAACATAAGCTTGTTGTGCGGATTAAGCAGACGTGGCTGCCTGAACTGTCCTAGATTCTTGTCCTAACTAAGCCGACTAATAAGATTGCCTCTGTTCCTGACCCATCTGTAAACCTCCAGACTATCTAGACCCTGCTACACCCGATGTCCCTACTTTCTGCAGGCAAAACTTCTTCAAATGTCCTGGCTGACCACATTAATAACAAGACTGGGGCTGGCTCCTATTCTGAGGTTGACCCTATGGATGCATAGGTTGGGACCGTACTCCATCTTTTTGTCTGCACTCTACAGCCTTGTGACCCATTTGGCCATAGCTATAACAAGCACCAGCAACTCGGGTCATACTTCCCAAACTTTCGCCCATCACATAACTGGAGGATTTAGCTTGTTGTGGAGGCGATTGTAAGAATGATGATGAACCCCTAGACCTCTTTGAAGAACCCCGTGTCACTCCTAGCATCTAAATGTTCTACTCTCTTCAATTTTTGCCTTGCCTCTTCGGCCTATACAGTAATCTCCACATGAGCTGCCACTTCAACTAAACGGTTGTAATCACGTATCATATTGCCAACCACCTTCATCAAGATTTTCAATCTCAACCTTTTCTAAAATTCAGGGCACCTTCGCTCTTCCGTTGCCACTAATTCGGGTGCAAAACGCGATAAGCTAGTGAATTTGGCTTCAAACTCCGCCATCGGTGCATCTAGTTGCAATAACTCTTCAAACTACTTCCTCAACCGCTCCTTAGCCGTGGGAGGGAGGAATTTATCTTGGAAAGCTTGCACAAATGCTTCCCAGGTATGTTCAACCCTATGTTTGATGGATTTTCACCACTGCCCGGCCTCCCTCTTCAATTGGTAGGCCGCTAATGCCACTCGCAATTCATTTTCTTGAATGTCTAAGATTTCAAAGGACTTGACTACTTGCTCCAACTACTCGTCAGCTTTCATCGGATTAGGCTCGCCGTTATACTCGGCAAGATTAGAACGAAAGAACTCCTTTTTCAAAAAGGAAGCTCTAATTTCCTCTTCAATGGTTCTAGCCACTTGCTCGGCTCTCAATATCTCCATGGACTCCCGTAAAGCCCCTACTATTTCCCTAGCCAAGACCCCCATAGCTTCTTGGGCCGGTGGAACGGGTATATTGTTTTGACCCACTTTTTCTTCTTGCAGAGGGATCTCGGGTTGTGCTAGAATGTTTCGGCCTCCCCGACGGGGTCTACCGTGAGCTCTAGCATGTCCAGACATCTATAAGAAGTAGAGACAACATTAAATTCAAGACCAACTTTCCACACCTAAGTGCTCCATTCTTAATCCTTATGCTTATTCACCATGTAAACACACAAAATTCCACATAAAATAATCCAAACAATCACACATGCAATCACATAAAAGCACACATGAGTTGTCCTCCCTAGATATTGGCTAATTTCATGGCAATCAAGGACCTTCAAGTGGAAAGAATAGTGATCAAGTGCCTTTCCAAAAAGATTTCGACGAATGCAACTGACAAAGCCACATCATAGGATTCTAACCCCATATCGATAAAATCACATAAAGACACATAACACACAAGGTATCCTAAGCATTCTGTCTTAGCCTAAGGACCCTATTGTGACACACGTCACTTCCCATGAGCCTAAGGTATTCTAGCCTATTGCTCTAATACCAATTTGTAACTGTCACACCCCAAACCCGGGTATGACCGGCCGTGGCGCACAGGGCCTTTGCCCAAGGCACATGTAAGCCTAAATACGAAACCATACACACTGAATACTATAAAATAGTTCATTAATAAATAACCAAAACTCAATCCAGTGCCATGCCACAAGTATAAACGGCAAAATCAACCATAATCAAAACCATCCAAACATATGGGATATAAACAGCCCACATATCAAAATAATCCTAAATGAACCTCAATAAAAATAAAAATAAATATGCACAAGCTTGACGTAACAATCTAAAACAAAATAAATGAATGTCCTAGAGGTCCATGCAATCGAGTCCCCACTATGCCATGAGTCCACTCTAAGTCCTTCTAACACCTGGAAATGGTAAACAACTAAATCAGCTGATAGCTCAGTGAGTAGCAACATGGATAGTAAATACAGTTTTGAAAACAGGGATCAATTCCAAAATAAGATATATATCACAGAAACTAGATTGGCATACAGTTTGGTAAAGATAATTTGTTTCAAAAAGAAGGTTCCACAGTTCAACAGTTAAAATACTCATGTCTCTCAAGAACATGATAAATGTCATTTTTTACTTAAAACAGATTACAACATGAACACCAATAATTTTCTGGGTACCAAGAAAAACAAATAATATGCCACACAGTTCTCAAGGCTATAAGCCCCATTGGATCTAATACCGAACTAAGAGTCATCCTTAAGGTGGCAACCTGGGCCTTTTCTCTAAGACGATCCGATTAAAGGTCACCCAGCTTAACCTAGGTCTTTTCCTTATAATTGTTGAGCACTAGAGTCATCACGGCCCAACCCGGATCTGTTCCCTAGTGGCCAGAGTCACCACACACAGTGGAATAATTTCCCTGGACTAAATACACATATGGTCTCAATAATCAATACACATCAGTTTCGCAAAATATGGTAGTTCATCATTATAAATATGAGACCAAAACAAATAGTTTATAGTATGCCAAGTTCACATATGTTTTAAAAATAATTTGATTCCATTGATAATATAATAATTTATCAAAACAGTTTAGTCCTGAAACAACAATTTAATTTTCCAACAGTTCAAGGTAGGGGTACATTTATAAAAATATGTAGCATGAAACTACTCACCTGAAAATACAATAATAATATAATCCTCAAATAGAGTATGAAAGTCCAACTAGTGCCTTGAACCAAGTATGAAAACTACACGTCACTACTAATTTAAAAATACTAAAGAATAGGAACTAAGTAACCTCAAACTTAAAGCGCACTAACACAGCTCAACCCGACTCACCGTTACTCTTGAATATTACCTAAATTTATGTTCTTCAAGGTCTAAAATCACCCAAGACATGGGTTCAAATCGAAACTTAATTAAAAGTAACTTTAAGATAAAACGAAATTTTAAACTAGTTTTCTCACTCTATTTGCTAACTTTGAAAATTAAAAACCCACTCCACGCTATTCTAAAAATTCTAAAACCCTCCAAATATCAACTAATATATCCTAAGTTTCAAACCCAAAAGGTTTCACTTGATTTGCTTATCAAAATAATTATCTACAATTAATTATACCTAAAGAGGTTGTTTTCTGCAACACTTTAAAGAAATTAATGGTTCTCTTAGTATACATGAGCAATCAATGCAAGGCCAAAAATGTAAGAAACTAGACTCGTAACCGGTTCTAATGACACTAATTTGATAATTTTCAGATTTATACCCAAAGAGAACAACACTCCCGAATTTATTGTTTAAGCTGGTTTTCTAGACAGATTTGAACGCATCAGTTTATATAGATTTTGACTTCCAAAAATTATGAAAAAATTCAGATATGCAATTCAATATGTGATTAATCTACTGTAAAAATTTTAGTTAAAAATTCATTCTTTTGATATGGTTTCTTCATTTTGAAAGTTTATGTTTTTAGGATCAAGAATTTCCATCCACCATTGCAACCCAAAATTTCCCAGCAACCCATTTACACAAGAAAATCCATTATTAAATACTAACACCTCTCTCTTTAACTCCTTCACAGCATAGCCAATCCACCAATAAATATAAAGAATAAGAAAACACACACCTGCATACCCAACAATTCCTTTGCCACAGATGCACCACTCTTACGCACAAACCAACCGAGATACACATGTAATATATATGACTACCCAATTAACTTTATTGCTACATTAGTATAAGTATGTATGTAGGTATATCTATATAAAATAATCCCAAAACTGACCAACCACACAACCCTCACAACGGCACAAGGAATTAAATACAGAAAATAAGAACAAAAAGGAAAGAAAATGAGGAAGATTACCTTGCTAATGAACACCACAAAACTGAAACAATCTTAGGCACCCTTCACCCAACCACCTTGCTGTCTCTTTCCCTCTGTCGTTTCTCTATATCTCACGGCTGCTACTAGGGTAGTTAAGAACAGAATTGATATCTCACCATTAGGGTTTTATCCTCCTATAATAAATTTTCAAAATGACCCCTTACCAACTATTTTATTATTATTATTATTATTGTTGTTGTTGTTGTTGTTGTTGTTACTATCATTAAGATTATTATCAATAGTCTTAAAAAAATTGTGGACTTCCATAAAAATTTATTTATAGTTTAAAAATTAATTAAAGATCCTCCAAATATTTAATTTGCACTTTAGGATTTACCATCAAAATATTTGGGATTGTAAAGTTATTATTATTTAATTATTTACTTAATTTTTATATTCGGGTTCTCACAGTAACACCCTGAATTTCTCACAAGAACATGCCCAGAAAAACACAATAATTTACCCAAAAAATCAACTTTCTCACTGAACTAAGAGTTAAGAGGTTACAATTCAAAATAAACAATCCCACAATAGCCGAAATTCGCTGTTCAGTTCAATGAACTAGATGGCCCTGCAAAATATAAGCCCCTCGGGCATAAAATAACAACAAAATAAATTTGATAATCTTGTTACAAAAATCCCAATTTAAAATAACCAAAACTCCCTTGATATCAACTTTTCCCAAAAGGAGCTATTGCTTGTTCCAATCCATCAATGAGGTGGTACTTCATCAACTCTTGAAAAATAAAATAGAGTTGAGCTATATGCCCGGTAGGAATACATTTAACCAAGTATTTAATCGTTTGAATATGATTATGGTATCCTTGCAACAAAACATTACAAGGGAATATGTCTTCACAAGCCATCTTTATCAACCATATAGATACATGATAACTAAACAGTAACAACTACATTTCATGTCTTCAAGCACAACAATTAAACAATCACAACCATAGAAAGCACGCCATGAGTCCAGCTGTAAGAGTCATATCCAAAACCCCCTTTGTTTTTGTTTTAAAAACCACCCCCACATTTGCCGGTTACTATGCGATAGGAAATGGGCACCAAAGAAAACCATCCGTTTTTCCACTTTTGCCAGCTATTATACGGTGGGACTGTGCGGACATCCAAAAATATTTTTTCCACATTCGTCCAGCGATAAGCCTAGACAGGGCATATGGGCACCTTTATAAAGTCCCCGCGCGGGTACCAACACAACACCACACTTCCAAAATCAACTCTTACCCGGACTCATGTCAATTAACAATTCATTCACATTTTATTCCATCAACGAACATCTAACATTACCAAAGAATTGAACACAACGCAAACATTTAAGGAAAAAAAACATCCAAACCACAATCCCTTTACCATAACAACATCCACATCTTTCATCTATTTGTTATTCATAATATATCATGATCAAAAGAAATTCCATACAATTTAGTGTTTCTACTCAAGTTGAGAATTTAGGGCTTTACCAAATTTGGGGGTTTTTCTCATTCATCATAGATATAGGTTTTAACAACATTTATATAAATGTTTAAAAAGAAGAAGTAAGAAATTTCAAGCAAAAGTCAAACAAATTGGTTATTTAAGCAAATCATGGGTTTGATCCGACAATAACTTCAAATTAGTTCATAAGTCACAACAACACCATAAAATCTCTTCAAAATAAAGAAATACTAGGGTAAAAGTATCCCTACCTCAAAGAAGTGAAAGAAAACTCAAAAAATCCAAAATCGATGAAACCACGAACCTCTCGGATCAATAGAAAGCCCTTGACACGCTCTACAACCTTTCTCAAATGACCTAGGTGAGAAGATTCTTCTGGATGAGTAGATCAAGAGATCCAAACGGGAAAAGTTGAGCTTAGACTAGAAGAAGAGAGACTCATGATTTGAGAGGAAAAATGAGAGGAAAAATAATGAGAGAGAAGCAGTTTGGATCTCATTATAGTAGTAGAAAATATCCCTAAGGTCAATGAAAATAATAAGTCCAAAACGCCCCAAAGGTAGGGCCCATTCGGACCCAAAATTCCGAAAATAAATATACAGGGATCGACCCCTGGCGTGGTGGTGTCAATCCTTCAGGAAGAAAGACAATGCTATCAAGGCAAGGTGTAGACCCTTGGACAGGAAGGGTCGACACCAAATTCTAGCAACCAAACTCAGATTCTGCCATATACAAGGGTCGACCCTTCCCAGACTGGCGTTGAACCTTGAGGTCCACAACAAAAGATAAGTGTCGACACCACCAAAGCTGGTGTCGGCCATAAATCCCAGCAACACTTCCAGAAATTTCAACAACAGGTAAGGGTCGACCCTTAGGAGGTTGGTGTCGACCCCAGAACAAAATTTCTAAGTTCCTAAGGAACTTTTTGACAAGAATAAAACCCAACACGTCTAAATCAAATTATACTCCCCCAAAGCCAAAATACAATAATTCCAAAGACTCCAAAAAAGAAAATAAAGTGATTAAATACACCTTCCAATAGATTAAAACATCCAAGTGTTACAAGAACGGCCAAAATAAACGAGAAGGTACCACGCACCTTAAAACATTT
This sequence comes from Camellia lanceoleosa, assembly GCA_025200525.1. Classification (NCBI taxonomy): domain Eukaryota; kingdom Viridiplantae; phylum Streptophyta; class Magnoliopsida; order Ericales; family Theaceae; genus Camellia; species Camellia lanceoleosa. Next base: position 163,067,194 of record CM045763.1, on the reverse strand, counting down.
TGAAAAATATGGGTTTGAAGGTCTGGAAAACTCTTTGGCCAAGACAGGTGTAGGAAGGTTTGTCTCTCTTCGTCTATCACTTGTGCTTGACACGATCTTTCTTTTATCATTGGGAACTTTGACTCAGAGCCCCCAAGTCTTAGGATCGGTAAAAAATGGGATGTCTGAATTAAAATTTCCCAAAAAAAATTTATTTTGTTTGGTTCTAATAAATTTTTTTTGTTTTCAGATCAAAAAAATTAAAATTAAAATGAAAAAAAAAAAAGAAAAAAATTACAAGAAAAAAAATTATAGGGTTCGTCTTTTGTAACAAAATGAATTTTTAATTTTGTTAATTTAAATCTTAAATTTTTTTTAATGTTTTTCAATTTAAATCATTTATCTATTCATGTTAAGTAAAATCAATGAAAACAATAGTATTTTAATCATTACACTCAATGAAAAATGATAATTTAAACATTTAACATATACCTACATTGAATTTAATGAATAAAATACTATTTTTCTGTCGATTTTACCTAACAAAAATAGGTTGATGTTCTAGATTGAAAACAAATTAAAAGATTAAGATTTAAATTAAAAACAAAAAATTCAGGATTTATTTTGTTACAAGAGTCAAACTCTGGAGTTTATTTTTATAATTTTTCCAAAAACAATAAAATAAAAACATATCCTATTCATCCGTCAATGAAGGGTCATGCTAGAATACACACCCTCAAAAGGGAGTGTATCATATACAAACTAAATCTTTTTCAGTCATAATTAAAAAATAATAATGTGTCATAACTAAATACCGCATAAGGTATAACTACATAATTTTTTTGATCATAACTAAAATAATAATCACAATAGATCATAATTAATATTACAATAAGTCTTAACCAAATTATAACTAACACCACTAAAGTCAAAACTGATGCATAAAATAAGATGTGTCACTACAAAAAATACTTAGTTTAGTGACAATCAAAAATGTCACAAGAAAATATTTTTACTAGCATTTTTTAATACAATGACATTTTTAATAATTGTCATTGATACCCATGCCACTCTAGGTTGGTGACACTTATAAGTGCCACAATACCACCACTTTTGAGTGTCATTTTAGACACTATTTGTAGTACTTGCGTACACACTTTGTGACTTTTTTGAATGCGACCAGATTTGTTATTAGTGTCACTTTGGCTAGTACTCAAATTCGACACTTGTGACTGCCACTAAAAATAAAATTTAAATAAATAAATAAATTTACAACATCAATTCTACTAATCATTTTCTTTTATGTGCAAGAAAAAAAAATTTTATTTATATAATGCAAATATACTATTCGTGAAATTAACAAAATACAATAAAAATAAAAAATTACAACTTAACAGTCTCATCTATCTTGAACAATTATAAGTATGTTAATTCCATTTGGATAAATAAAAATGTTAATTTCTTTGCGTTGACTTCAAGTTTTGCTATAACATCCTTGAAAGATCTCTATGCTTCTTCATATCTCCCTGACATGTAAAGATAACACTCATTTGTGCTTCGATTTTTACAATTGTACGTTTTGCATAATTTATCCTCCAACAATTTCCTTGTCTACCTCCTTGAATTTTTTAAAATATTTTATAACTTAAAAAAATAGAGAAATCAATAAAATTAGGAAGTTATACACACAGGTCAAATGAAAATAAAAAATAAAAAATAGCCACATATATGTTTCTACCCCTTTGAGACATTTTATCAAACATATAAAGACTAATTGAAAAATACCCAAATTATTTAAAAGGGGATACATTTGCATATATTTTTTTTTTCATGTTTCTTTTCATAAAAAATAACTAAGAATAAAGAGGATATATATTACCTGTAATGATGCCTTATGGATGGATTCCTAAGTATTTATCAATTTCACAATTTTAACACATATATAAACAAGATTCAACCTCAAATAGTTAGGATTTTTATATCAACAATACCTTTCACTCCAAAATAATAAGAGCCAAAAAGCTCATTATCAAGACAAACTTAACGTTGAACTTTTGCTTCAAATGACTTGTTTTCCAACAACAATAGAAATCTATATCTCATTCAAATCCGATGACAAAATGTGGAAGAGAAGAGTACGAGTAATGAGATTGAAAGATATTCATTTAATCCAACATTTTGTTTGAATCTAACAATGGAACAAGTGGATGTTGAAGGAGAGAATTAGGGTAACAGTGAGACTGAGAGAATAAGGAGGTACGGTGAACGTGATGGTTTCGTTAGAAACTGAGCACTTGGAGGCAACTAAATCTGATGGTACTACTTTTTTGGATGAGACTAATCAGGGATTTGGCCCTAGGTGTGGAAGGGTTAAGCATCCTCCTAAAAAGAAAGTTGGGAGAGACCTTGAGCCAAAGCACACTGTAAATTTCCAATGCAAAAGAGGAAATAGAGATGGCAAGAAAACAAAGGCTAACATGGCGTGCTTTAACTGTAAAAAAGAAGGACACTTTGCTCAAGATTTCCCTGAACCGAAGAAGGTACTCCTTATCTTGTTTTCTCACTTTGACTCTTATGTTGCTAGTCAAATTTTTGTTGCTCGCTCTTCTCATTTGTGGGTTGTAGACTCGAGCGCAACCTGCCATATAGCGGGGAACAAATTTGGGTCAATTGAGTATCGTTGAGTTCTAACTGGTAGTAGAAAGTATACATGGGGAATGAATCTAGCATGGAGGTGCTTGGGATTGGCACTTACAAGCTGGAAATGCAATGTGAGCACAATCTATATCTTCATGACGTACTTTATGCTCTGAAGATTCGCCAAAACTTTTTATCAATTATTAGCATGATGAATCATGGTTTTAGTTTTTAGTTTGAGAGTATATAAGTTTGTATTTTTTAGGGTACAATTTATTATGGTAGTGGTTTTCTTTTGGATGGTTTTTTAGTTCTAGATGTTAATAATTCTAGTTTGAATAGCACCAATGACCCTGTTTTATCTATTGCGTCCATTTGTGATGTTGATAATAATTCTATGAGATGGCATGCTAGATTACGCCACATTAGGCAAAGATAGGATGACCAAATTAGCTAGAGAAGGCATTTTACGCCCACTGGCTAAGATCAATCTATCCACTTGTGAGCATTGCCTTGTTAGCTTTTCTAAGGTCAACCAGAAAACCATTTAGAAAAGTTAAAATGGCATATTTTCCATTACAACTTGTTGACTCTGACATATGCAGACCAATGAATGTTAAGACAAGACATGGAACCCCTTACTTTATCACATTCATAAATGACTGTATGTATTTTGGTCATGTCTATTTGATCTCCCATAAGTCAAAAGTATTGGATTGCTTTAGACGCTATGTTTTAGAGATTGAAAATCAATTATACAAAAGCATTAAGGCTTTAAGGACAATTTTTTAAAAAAACTCTATGAAGAAAAATTAGATAGTTAACAATTTTTGCTACTCCACAACAAAATAGTGTAGTAGAGCAAAGAAATCATACACTACTTGACATGATTAGGTTGATGATGGTGCAAGCTAATCTTTTTATTTCCTACTGGGGGGATGCTTTACTAACTGTAGCCTACATCCTTAATTGTGAGTCTTCTAAATCAATATCTTCTACCCTTTATGAACTATGGACCACGGAATAGCCAAATTTAGACAATTTGTGGCCATGGGGTTCGGCAACTTTCATATACAACACTTCTCGTAAGTATAAGAAGTTAGGCCCTATAGAAAATAAATGTATCTTCATTTGCTATCGTGAGCATTCTAAGGATTTTGTGTTCATTGAAGAGTAGTCAGATGGGAGTATGACTGAAATTGAGTCAAAGAAAATAAGTGTATCTCCATTTGCTATTGTGAGCATTCTAAGAATTATGTGTTCATTGAAGAGCAATCAAACGGGAGCATGACTGAAATTGAGTCATGTGATGTGAATTTCCTAGGAGGGGATTTTTCTAGGAGAGGTGAGGTTAGTAGAGATGTAGATCTCTATAAGATGGAGGATCCACAACATGGCGCACCAAGTAACTTAGTTGAGAATGAAGATGAAATTCCTCAAGCTCCTAGGGATAGTAGGAGCGACATGCTTACTGATGGACTAGGTCCAACGGAAATGGATTCTCAAAAACCTCAACTCCGTAGAAGTGAGCATGAACCCATTCCTCATCGTTGTTTTAGGATTAAGGGGGGAGCGTTCATGATTACTCCAAATGATAATGTTGAGCCAAAAATAATAAAAAAGCATATAGCATCTTCTACTAGTAATGAATGGAATGTTGCAATGCTTGATGAGATAGAGTCTATGACAAAAAAGTATGTCTGCAACTTGGTTGATCTGCTACTCAGGCATAAGATCATTCAGAACAAATGGATTCTCAAGATCAATCGTAAGGTAGATGGTTCCATAGAAAGGTATAAGGCTCACCTAGTGGCAAAGGGTTACACCTAATTGAAGGGGGTAGACTATGATAAAGCTTTTTCTCTAGTAGTAAGGTTTGCCTCTATTCACCTTAGTCTGGCAATAGTAGACCGGTTGGACCTAGAGTTATATCAAATGGATGTTAAAACTACATTTCTCAATGGAGAACTGGATGAAGAAATCTATATGGATCAGCCACAGGGATTTATAGCAACTGGCTTGGAATGCAAAGTTTGAATGCTTTAAAGATCCATTTATGGTTTAAAGCAATTATCTAGATAGTGGTATTTGAGATTTTATCTAGCAATTATCTCTAATGGTTTTACGATGACTGATAAAGACCATTATGTGTAGGTTAAACGATCTAATGACAATTTTTTATTCTATCATTATATATTGATGATAATACTATTGGCCAAAAATAACAATGAGATAATTGACGCCACCAAAGGGTGGTTTTCTTCAACCTCTGAGATGTAGGACATGGGTGAAGCAAGCTATGTGATCAATCTTAAGATCCTAAGGGATTGCTCTAAGAGACTTCTCGGTTTGTCTCAAGAGACGTACATCAAGAATATCTTAGAGCAATTCTGGATGCAAAGCTACAAATCTATTGACACTCTTATAACTAAAGGTGAGAGAGCCTAAACCTTAATATGAGATCAAAGACCCTAGAAGAGAAAGAAAAGATGGCCCAAGTACCCTATGTTAATATAGTAGGGAGCTTGATGTATGCTATGACGTGTATTCGACCAAATATATGCTATGCAATAGGATTAATAAGTCATTACCAGTCTGATCCGGGACCTGCTCATTGGAAAGCAGTAAAAAGGATATTGTGTTACCTTAAAGGAACTGTAGATTATATACTTTGCTACCAGAGTACGTATTTACACCTAGTTGGCTACAGTGATGTTGATTGAGCCGATAATATAGATAAACGAAATTCTATATCTAGATATGTTTTCCTGCTCGGTGGTGGAGCCATTGCCTGGAGCAGTAAGAAGTATCAACCATGAAGGCAAAGTTTGTGGTTTCCTCAATTGCCATATATGAGGTTGTTTGGTTAATAAGGTTCCTGCAGCATTTGAGAGTAGTCACACAAGTCACAACTATGTAACTATTCATTGTGACAACATGGTTGCACTCGTGTATGCTAAAGATTCCAAGTATCATGGAAGAACTAAATATATAGACGTAAAGTTTAACTTCATCAAAGAAATAATGGCGTAGAAGTGAGTTGTCTTAGAACACATGTGGCGTCCCAAAAATTGGGAATGTCAAGGAATAGATTAACAAATAAATATAGGGTTCTTCTAAGGTTATAGGTCTAGGAAACGTCACTAATGAGTCATTTGGTCAATAACCAAGTAAGATCCTAGAAAAGATCGGAGGAGTCAATATAACCTCCTTTCAAAGTCCAATCTCCTTAGATAGCAAAGCTATATTTTTTATAGATCTTTAACAAGGTATTAACACAAAGCCTACATGAGTTGATGGAATATAAGAATAGTTCACAAAAGATATATGTATATACAATAGTTACAAGTTCATATCTTAATTACGACAAGGGTTTTAACACTTACAATTTCAAAACATGAATACTAATCTTCTAGGATAGCCATATGTCTTCAAATGTTTCTGATTCTCCATCATCCACGTAATGTCCGCATAAATTTCGTCAATACTTGACATGAAACTCCATGAGCTTTGAATACCCAGTAAACACACACACATCTCGTCCATTTTTTCCAATCCAATACACCATCACAATTATAATAAGCAAGTAATGAAGCATGATATTCAAGTTAATAAAAAATGGATTCCAATGTTAGATGATAGTAATCTAGAAATCCCCCAAAGAGATTTCATCCTCCCAATCATAAAAATAGGACTCGGATTATTCGATATGCCCCCTCTTTTGCTGCTTTGCAAAACTTACCCTAGATGCATACCAATGATTACATACCGCTTAATGCCAACCGAGGACCTCAAAAGAGACGGTAAAAATACATAACCTTCTCTATCCTTATCCGTCATAAGTATCTATGGTCCGAATACAACTGATCCATTTAAGGGTTCCAAAATTACCATTTGTGCAAGACTTAACCTTCAGTCAAGGAACACGTCCCATCAATCCATTATTATCATCTCATCATTATTCAAGTGATTGAAAACCTAATACCATCCCATTTAGTTTCTCTTTGAGTTAGATGTTTTAAGTTAAGGTTAGAACAACTTATTAAGACAATAATTTCTACATAAACATGAGCATTATCAAAGGACTGTGATAAAGAACATAACCATAACACATGCAAATATCATACCAAACATGAACAAGTGATAATAAGCCCATCCATGAAGTCAAGAACATAAATTCACCAACAAAAGTAAATTTTCAAATTTGGTTCACTTTAAAGATTGCAATTAAAGAGACATTTTTAGATTTTTTCTAAACTTGGCCTTTCTATGTTTGTAGATAATTTTACCTAATTTTTAGAACATTTTTCAGAAGGGTCATACCTTTTTTACATTTTTAGTTATTTAAGAAATACTCCAGCGCTGTCTAGAAATTCTTTTGGCGTCAGCCACTTCATGTTTAGAGTTTAAAGTTGTGTCCACTACCTCGATGTACGTGTGAAGCTGATGTAGTAAGACTCTTCCTCTAATCATAGGGTCTAGGCCCAACTCGAACTTTCTTTCTTTTTCCTTATCATCCGCTACGTATTGAGTAGCATAACGTTCTAACTTCTCAAATTTTTTAGTATACTGTGCTACAGTCATGATGCCTTGCTCTAACTTTTTGAATTTCGAGATTCATTCTTGTCTGACAGTGCTAGGGAAGTACTTTCTCAAAAATGGTTCCTTAAATTGCTCCCAAGTCATAGTGGTAGTATCACGGGTACCCTTTATCAGTGCCTATCAGTGATCGGCTTCATCATCCAACTCGTAAATGGCTAGGGCAATCCAGTCTGCATGTTCAATGATTCCAATTGTGTCTAGCATCTTTTTGATCTAGCATAGCCAATTCTCTGCTACCAATGCATTGGGTACTCCAGTGAACTTCGGTGGCCTCTATTTTCTAAATTCAAAAAAGAGGTGGGTTTTGTTATTCCGCATATTATCTCCTAACTGTCCCAATTCTTTCAGAATCTGATGCCCCAAATGGTTAGGGATCTCGGCTCTTGTAGGCATAGGTCCATTTTCAGGGTGTTGATTTCTTGGCATAGCATTTCTAGCGTGTTGTTACTCACGTGCTCGGGTGTTGTTTCTTGTCTCTGTGTAGTCATTGGCACATGTATTCACCATCATGAGAAATAAGTTGTGTTCTAATTAGGGAGGAAAATCCTTAAGAGTAATTTAACTAATCTTTAGAGTTTAATTATCCTAAGGTGTTTGAAGCAATAAGATCAAGTAGGAAACACACAACATAACTTCATAACTATATATATATGCAAAATTAATAATTATAAAAGTCTTAAAATTGGATTAATCGAAGGATTACAAAGTGTAGATGAAGAATACGAAATAGGTATAGTAATAGCATCAATTAACATAAGGATCAATCGAAATATGGACGAACGATGTAACTGGATGGATGACATTACGGTTTCAAACTTTAATGTGGTAAAGGTTATGGAAGTAGTGACTAAACTAGATATTTAACTTGAAACTACATTGGTCATACGTGTTTCAAACTAAATATCCAAGATTTGTCACGGAGTAAAAAAAATGAAACTATTTGCAAGAAGCCTTGTGATAAATAAAATAATTAAGGCTCAAAGGGGTCAATTTGACAAATAGTGGAATTGAGAAAAATATGAAGTAAGCTTAGATGGTAATGATTTAATCTTAAAAAAGAACGACATTGAACAAATGTTACGTACATGAGATGAGGGTATGATGATCGATAGAAGACTTGTGGAAATAACAGTACCCCTACTTCTATATTGTATCTAATGCACAACGTAAAGCCTTATCCAGAGTTAAAACCATTTCCTCTCACACGTGATCATCAAAGTGTAACGCAACGATTCTGAATCTGAAATATGTCCTCACGAGTCAATGTTGCTATACCCAGAATCCAAAAAAAATGTCCTAAGGTAAGTCAAGAAAGTTTCAATTTTTTGGTGTCTTTTAGTTGATAGGATAGATAATGTCATAATAATATAATATAGTCGGGCAAGGTTGTCTCTAATCGCAAGTCGAAACGCGTGGGTAATGGTTAAACCTAAGCTCTGATACCAAGTTGTGACACCTCAAAAGTCGGGAACAACAATGAATATATTAACAAATAAATATAGGGTTCTTCTAAGGTTACAAGTCTAGGAAATGTCACTAGTGAGTCATTTGGTCAATAACTAAGTAAGATCTTAGGAAAGATCGAAGGAGCCAATATAGCCTCGTTTCAAAGTCTAATCTCCTTAGATAGAAAAGCTACCTTTTTTATAGATCTTTAATAAGGTATTAACACAGGTCTACATGAGTTGACGAAATATAAGGATAGTTCACAAAAGATATATGTATATATAATAGTTACAAGTTCATATCTTAATTATGAAAAGGGTTTTAACGCTTACAATTCCAAAACATGATTACTAATTCCTAAAATCTTCTAGGATAGTCATATGTTTTCAAATGTTTCTGATTCATCATCGTCCACGTAAATTTTGTTAATACCTGTCATGAAACGCCATGAGTTTTGAATGCCCAGTAAACACATAAACACCCCGTCCCTTTTTCCCAATCCAATACACCATCACAATTATAACAAGTGATGAAGCATGATATTCAAGTTAATAACATAGAATTACAAGGTTAGATGTTAGTAATCTAGACAACTGCAAGAATTGGACTTGGATTATTCAGTATGCCCCCTCTTTTGCTACTTTGCAGAACTTACCCTGGATGCCTACCAACAGTTACATATCATGTAGCGCCAACCGAAGATATCAAAAGAGAAGGTAAAAATACATAACCTCATCTACTCTTATTCGTCACAAATATCTATGGTCTGAATACACTTGATCCATTCAAGGGTTCCGAAATAACCACTTGTGCAAGACTTAACATTCGGTTAGGAAAAACATCCCATCAATCCATTATTATCATCTCATCATTATTCAGGAGATCAAAAATCCAATACCACCCCCATTTAGTTTTCCCTTAAGTTAGATGTTTTAAGTTTAAGTCAGAACAACTTATCAAGACAATAATTTCTACATAAGCATGAACATCATGAAAGCACTATGATAAGGAATATAACTATAACACATGCAAAATATCATACCAAGACATGGACAAGTGATAATAAGCCCAATCCATGAAGTCAAGAACATAAATTCACTAACAAAAGTAAATTTCCAGATTTTGTGCACTTTAAATATTGCAATTAAAGAGATATTTTTATATTTTTCCTAAACTTGGCCATCCTATGGTTTGTAGAGAATTTTATCTTGTTTTTAGAATATTTTTCAGAAGGGTTATAGCTTTCCTATATTTTTAGTTATTTAAGAAATACTCTAGCGCTGTCCAGATTCATCGATTGTTACGAAAATTGAGTTTTCTCTCAAATCGCTTTTTTTTTTTCCATGAAAGATAACATTAAAGGAAGGCTTTGACATAAAAATTAGGTTAAGGAGATTTTTCTTTGTTTTTCTAGAATTTTTGCAAGTGGGCTATAAATACCAGTTCTTTTAGCACAAAGCTTGAAATAAAAGGGAAAGCAAGAAACGAGGGTAACCATGGGTAATTTTTCACTTCTATTGTGATGAAAATATGATAAATAATATATATTAAACTTAGAAATTTGGATTGAATGTGTGCCTTTGGAAATTATGTGAGATAGGTGTAGGATATAGCTTTGTACTTATTAAGAGAAAACACAAGTAAGGGTGGAATAAGGCTCAATTCTTTTCATTTTTAACACAAGAACACCATTAAAAAACATCTGAAAATAATGTTTAGAACCTCTAAGAATATGTATTTGAAAGAGGAAAATAAAAAGAGGGTTGTGTAGTGACTAACATGAACGCTTAGTGAAGTGTTTGTTCAATTTCTTCCATTTTTCCTCTCCTCCACCACCAAAGCTCTCTTTCTTCCTTTCCTCTCTCTCTCTCTCTCTCTCTCTCTCTCTCTCTCTCTCTCTCAACTGAATGTGAGAGTGTGTGGGTGTGTTTGTGCTTCAAAAATGAGGAGGGGAGAGGTGTATTCATAGAGAATTTGGTGTAAAAAGTTCAAAGTGCTCATTTGTTTCAAATGAATTAACTAGTTTTGGATTTAGTTTGAATGTAATGGAATGGGGGGTGATTAGGACCTTAATTATGTACTTAATTATGGTCTATTTAGGCTTAGGACTAATTTAATCTATTTTAGTTACATGTACATTAGTTATGTATTCATTGCAAATCTGTTAGTACCAATGTTATGATTTGATTTCATGATTCTAGAGATTTTGTTCCAAAGGTGCCAATAATTATAGCCGGGGAGGGGGGGGGCGCCAACCATGTGCTTGGATTTGGGGAGATTATGTGTACTTTTTCATATAAATTTTATAGATTTTGTGTACAAATAAAGATTGAATTAAGGTATAACATATATATACAAAGGTATTAATTTGGGGTTAATTTGTAATTCAAAAAAAAATGTGAGGGCTAAGGCCTTAATTTATGAATTGGAACATTTATTTAAGTGTAGTATTTAATTAAATTAGGATTAAGGAATTTAATTCGGTTAAAATTTCTTTATTTCGAATTAAGTGGCGAATCGTAATGAGAACCGGAAACCTAGTGTTTTGAACGACAAATATAATTAGGAAATAAATTTAATTATTATTAAGACTTTGGAAATGATCCCTGAGTTCTCGAGTTCAATCAGGATTTGTGAGTTTTTGGTTGGCGAGCATTTTTTACTCTATAACTAAAATTAAAAACAAATAAGAAATCGAGGGTCTTTATAGAAATAATTCAAAAGTATGGATTTAATTAAAATTACAAAGGTTATTAGAGTGTACAAACGATTACTAAGCTATTAGAGTCAATTAGGGTTTGTATGGGGTTCGTTCGTGATACATCTTCGATTCCAAGGTATTAAATTTACAAATAAACGAATAACTAAGGTGTTAGACTTATTTATTTTCATGATTTATTTAATTATGTTTTAATTTATTTGGAAGAGAAAAATAGAATCAAAATTTATTTTGATGATTTATTTGAAAGAGAAAAATAGAATCAACATTTATTTTGATGATTTATTTAATTATGTTTTAATTTATTTGGAAGAGAAAAATAGAATCCAAATTTATTTTGTCCAATTATTTGTCACCTAAGCCTTTATCCTAAATGTTGTTTGAATGTATTTAATATTTGATTAAATCAAGAGTTCAAACAGCCCAAAAACGGAGGTTCAAAAAGCCTAGCACAGCAGCAGTTCAAAAGGTTCAAAAGGTTCAAGTGGAAGATATTCAAATTTGTAATAATGGAGTGGAAAATATTCAAATTAGTAATGACGGAGTGGAAGATGTTCAAATGAATACAACGGCTATAAACGGCTATAAGTTTCATTATATATACCAAAGCCTCTAATGTAAACAAGTTACAAAAAAAACCAAAAAATATTCTTTGATCTATAATCACTCACATCTATTCTCTGAAAAATTCTCTGAGAAGTGTTTTTCAATTTTTGTTTACATCCTCTTTCAGAAATTATACAATGAGACGTATAGCTTTAAGCCCATCTTTCCTATATGAGGTTTATTGAAAAATCAGAGCTTTATTTTTATATCTATCTTTAAGAGATAATTCTTGTAGCTTTCTGTGAAAGCAAAAATACCTTCTTTTCAACCTCATAAGAGTGTAGTACACTCAGTGTTCTTGACTTAGAAAGTCTGTGTAAAATCTGTGGAGGATTGCTCCATCTGTGAAAAGGTTGCTAACACCCTGTGAAGCTAGAGTATAGTGGAAAATCTCAAGTGAAGCTTGAAGAGTGGACGTAGGCCGAGTTGAAACCGAACCATTATAAATTTGTTTGCCTATCTCTCCCTTATCTCTTTATTTTATTTAAATTGCCATAGCTATATTTCAAATTTTCACTGTGTTAAAATCATTAACTGACATAGTTGTTAGAACACTTGTTTTAATTATTTTTATTTCATTAACTATATTTATCTATTGTGCTAGTCATAATTTTTATTAGGGTATTATTATTTTTAATTATAAAAACCTAATTCACTCCCCCCTCTTAGGTTGTCTTTTGGGTAACAATTGATATCAGAGCCTAGACTCTTGTTTTAGATTTAACCATCTGGGAATTTCGATCCATGGCAACCTTAGCTGAAGGACAAGCCAGAAATAGGTTGTGATGACCCTGGTCCGTATTATGCTAATTAATCTTAATTATGATTGTGATTATGTGTTTGATATGATTTTGAGTGCCATTTATATGAATATATGTGGTTTTGAATTTCTATCTATTTACCGTAGGAAAATCTGTTTGATTATCTGCTTTAGAATTTAAATTGAAGGCCTTACCAGCCACAAAACCCGAAATTGATTACGCCATTGTGATTAGAGCAATTTTTAGAGCCTACGGTGAAATTTAATTGAAAACTTATTCGAATCAAAATAATTAGATTCAGAACGATTAATTAAGCTCTATTATCTAACTCTAATCAATTTGATTAAAAGAGAGACTATAAAAGGAGCCAATATACACTTATATTCATGGGGTTGAACTGAAATTGAAGTCACACTCTAGAGAGAGAGGGAGAGGCCGGCTCTAGAGAGAGAAAGAAGGAGAATTGTGTGTTTGGCTCAAAGTTTGTGAAATTGGAAGGCTAAACTCAAGATTTAACTATAATTGTGAAAATTGAAGCTCCTAGGTGAGTGGATTCATAAGTTTGAGTTTGTAATTTTGTAAATTCAAGGTTTAATTGTGATCAAGAACATAACTTGAATTGAATTTGTTGAATTTGGAGCTTATATGAACATGCATGTGCATAATTGTTATAATTTTGTATGTTCAAGCATAAATCATGTTGAACAAAAAGAATTGAGCATCAAATCTCTCATGCATGCATAATTCTCATGAGTTTCATGATTATAAGTGTCATTTGTACCAATTGAAATAGAATTGGAGTCAAGAATGTACATGCATGCATGATTGATGAAGACATGGAGTTTGTATGAAATTGAATTTATGTGTTTTGGAACCCATGAAGAGAACTCAAAATAATTTTGGAAAAAGGACCATGCATTTGGACAATTTGGTCACATATTCTCAAACTCTCATATTATACAATGTGTTTCCATGTTTTTTAGCCAAAATCATGAGTTTCAAGCCTTTGAATGTTGAGTTTGAACATCAAGAACAATTCTGGAAATTCCAGAATTTGGTATGTCCGCTCGAGCGGAGAAAGCGCCGCTCGAGCGTGAAATGCGAGCTCCCAAAACTTTTGCAGACATTAATGTCTGCTGCAGTAGAGATATAGCCATGTAGTGTGACCTTTCGCTCGAGCGCCCGAATTCACGCTCAAGCGTAAAAATGAGGCAACCAGTATTTTTGCAGACCCACGGGGTCCGCTCGAGCGGCGAAACCCACACTTGAGTAGGGACCCCTGTTTCAGAAAATTTGTAAAAGTGTTCTGTGTTTCATTTTCAGTTCTCTTTTACTTCTAAGTACTCTTAGGCATGCATTGAGCGTTATGAATGAATTAAAAGAATAAAAAAGAAGCCTAAGAGAGATGCATGAATTAAGAATGGATTGAATCAATTGTGACCCATATGTGTTATGTAATGTGTAGGGTTGAGCTCCAGGGCAAATCCACCGGCAGAATACAGTGAGTAATATCTTAGTAAAGATATTTGAAGTATGTTATTTGTCCAAATGATTATTTCCATATCAGTCTTATAAGTTTGTTAAATTGAATTGCGGACAAATATTTGTTATACCATATGGTTAGGCCAAAGGCCGTTGGATACAATTGACTAGGCCGAAGGCCGTTTGACATGAATGATAGGGCCAAAGGCCATTTGACATGAGTGATTGGGCCAAAGGCCGTCAGACACTGTTTGATATGAATGATTAGTGTAGAGACCCTAATTTTTGTAATGACCATTAAATCCCTAACCTTGAGTTTATTTCAATAAAGCCCTTGAATTTTTATTTAATTGCGTTTTAAACCCTAGAATCGGAAAGCATCGCGGATTAATTCAAGTAAACCCTAATCGATCCCGGTAGATTAATAATCACCTTTAAAACCATATTATTAATTATTAGACCCTATAATTATAGATTCATCACTTTAAAATCTTAATTCCCGGTAACACCGTTTTTGTTCGGTTTCTCGCCTTTGTTTGCGCTTTAATTGAACAGGATCCAAATTTATTATTTCAACTATTTTCTAAGGCTAGTATATTGTATGCTAAATATCAAGGTTTCATAAATTTAGACTTGGTCCCTATATACTTTTATTTTATTTCATTCCAACCCTTAATTGTAATATTTTATTAATTAATGTACTTGTATTATATTATATTTAGAAATACAAATATCTTCTATATCTTATATATATATATATGTCTTGGAGCCCAAGTTGTTGACTTGTGATGGATGAAAAGGGCCATAATGACAACTTTTGACAATTTGAACTTATAAAACTTTGTCCCCAAGAAACCTTCCCAATCTTTTCTCTATATATATACATGTATGCACACTTCTCCCCCTTATTATATACATTTTCAGCCATTCACTAGAGGAATGAGAAAGAGTGATCTTGGAAAAAAAAAAAGAGAGAGGAGAGAGTGAGAGAGAAGAGAAGAGGAAAAGGAAGAATTGTGTTAGTCTTGTACAACAAAGGTAAACATACAACACCTCTTCTCTCAAGTTTTCTTACCTGTTTTTCCCTCCTAATACATGCTCTTTGTATATATATGTTGTAGTCTAGGCCTACACTCTTGTATAAGTGTGTATTAATCAAAAATGGTATGCTTCACTTTCTTTCTTAAATTTCCAGCAGCAAATCATTTCCCTCTCTTGAATTTATTTTCCTATCAAAACTCCATAAACTCAAAATCTGTTTTTATGGTACAATATTTGGTATGTCTAGAGTATGTGGTAATTTTTGTAGGTCCTAAGGATGCGTTTCTATAACCTAAACAATTTTTATAAGTTTGTTACTCACAGAACCAGAAAAACAGTCAACTTTATCTATTTTTAGAAAATTCCAGAAAAATAATCTTGAGTCCAACTTTATGTCAAAATCTTACTCTGGGTGTTATATTTTAACTAAAATTTGTTTGAACTCAAGAGAGTGAGGAGTTTGAGAGAAAAACCAATTTATGTAATCAACGAATCTGGACCAATCTTGGTAATTTTGAATTATCTTAAAATATAAAATACCTATCCTACTTTCGTAAATTGAGTTTGAAGCTAGACTTATTTATTTACAAACTCACATGAGGCCAGGTACTTAGGACCAATAAAAGTATTTTTTTCATAATTATTTTCAAACTGGTTCAAATCTGGAAATCTGGAATTTATGTTAATATGCCCCTATTGGTTTGCAACTCTTATATTCTGTGTTTCTTGAATGCTTTAGTCTCGATATGTAATCTATGATAAATTGTAAATTTTCTTTACCATGAATAAATTACTTGTTGTTTAGTTTGGATTCGTAATTATATTGACCATGCTTTGCTATAATCGCGAACATAATGCACTTAATAAAGGGGGAAATCAAATGGGATGGTAATGGGTTGCGATCATTATATTAAATTTTATGAGATAATGAATGATGGATTCAAGAGTATGATATAGTGGAATGTATTCCATTTTTGTGAAGTCTTGCGCAAGTGTGTTTCCAAACCCTAACATGGCACGGGAGGTATTCTGGCTGCTTAACGGAAATGGGAGGCATAAGGGTGGCAGTGAGGGTCTCACACAGGGAGAGTATCCCTGGAAGCCCGTTTCCTTGGGGCAGACCGTGATGTCACCACTTGGGTATGTAACCTAGGTGCGTGGGCATCATTGGTAATTGTCTTGATGGCGACCGGTGGTTATCTTGATGGCGCATTGGTGTTGTATTAACCAAGGGGGAGTCAGAATTGCCCGTGGCCAGAGTTAGTGGTTGGGTAGGAATGGCATTCCGCGGGGAGTTGTCTAGAACTAACTAAAATTGACTATTATTCATGAGAACTGAAATTTAATTATAAGTTCTACTTAATTATTGCTTTCATTGTATGTTATGATCATGCCGTTATGTTCTTCTGTATTTGGAATGGGAAAAGGGTTGGGGTGTGTGTGTTTACTGGGCATTCCAAGCTCATGGCGTTTTATGCCAGGTGAAGGCGAGTTTTACACCAAGAACAGAATTCCTAAAAAGCTTTGTGGAACCGTGGCTGCCTTAGAAATTAGATTGTATATTTTCTGTATTTTGGATAATCTTTTTGTATCAAGAAACCGATATGTATTTAAAGACTTGAAGAATTTTATCTGTAACTATTATTAATATTTTATTTTAGTGTAGTTATTTGCATTTTGTGCTTAAAAATGATGTGTATCCTCTAGTTAAACCCTGGTGCATCGTTGTATTATATTATCAAAATTTGGGGCGTCACAACTAGGCCAAAGGCCGTTTGACATGAATGATTGGGCCAAAGGCCGTCGGACATCGTTTGACATGAATGATTGGGCCAAAGGCCGTCGGACACCGTTTGATATGAATGATTGGGCTAAAGGCCGTTTGACATGAATGTTGAGCCAAAGGCCATCGAACACCATTTGACATGGATGATTGGGCCAAAGGCCATTGGACATCAATGATTTGGGCTTGAGGTCGTCTGTTAAGAAATGAAGTGGGCCAGAGGCCATTTGATATGTTCGAGCTTAAATCGCCTAATGTACTAAATAATGCTTGAAATAGAATTCTAAATGGGCCCAAAGCCGCTTGATAAATGTGAATCTCATTCGTGTACCTTCTTTATTTGATATTATTCACTGAGCTTTCGCTCAAGCTCATTCATGTGTATGTAGGTGAGCCAAGGGATGTCCAAACCCAGCCTCGGTGAAATATGTGAAAAACAGTCAAGGTTTTGAAGAGTCAGCCCAAACGTCTCACACACGAGACTTGTCTTCGCCTCTTTTGTTCTTTTGATATAGTTTTGTTATATTGGTGAAAACATTGGATTACTTTTGTATATAAACTTTGGGTTTGACTTACTTAGACTTGAATGATCCTGTATGTACAGAAGTTTGTGTTATTATTCCTTTGATATGAGTTATTAACATGTATATATATGGACTATTATGATGTGCCATGTAAGCACAGCTCTATGGACAAAAGTTATAAATTTACTTCCGTTTGGCCCCTTTACTCTGATGAGATATGTCTTGTTTGGTTTGAGGCCGTAGGTAATCCCTTGATTACTGGCCGATTATGTCCTTAACCTATAGGGGGGTTCGGGTTATGACATAGGCCATCATTGTTTGACGGAAACAACTATATTCATTGAAAGGATAAGATGACCCTATACCTACAAGCCACTGATTATGCCATGTGGATTATTGTCACCAAAGGTCCAAAAATTCCTACCAAATTAGTTGACAATATTAGTGTACCTAAAACTGAAGATGAATGTGATGAGAGAGATCATAAATTATTGCAAGACAATACTAAAGCCAAACTCACCCTTGTTTGTGGATTAGACTCTAAGGAGTATAATAGAATTTCAAGTTGCAATTCAACAAAAGAAATTTGGGACAAACTTGAGGTAACATATGAAGGTACAAACCAAGTGAAAGAATCTTGTATTGATATGCTTGTTCATAGTTATGAATTGTTTAAAATGAACTCTGATGAATCTATTTCAAGCATGTTTACTAGATTTACTGAAATTGTAAACTTTTTGAAATCTCTTGGCAAAATATATACTAACAGTGAGTTTGTGAGAAAAATTCTTAGGTATTTACCAAAGAATTGGGAAGCAAAGGTCACCGCCATTATAGAAGCCAAAAATCTCTCCACACTTGGATTGGATGAGCTTATGGGTTCCCTTATGACTCATGAGATCACCATGAAAGGACATGAGGATGCTAAAAACAAAAAGAAAAGTGGAATTGCATTCAAAGCCTCATCAAATGAAGAAGAGCATGAAGATGGATTGTCATGTTCAGTAGAAATCTCAAAAAGCATTTCAAGAAAAATAATTATGGAGGAAGAAGACCTTTCAAGAAAGAGTACAACAAAGATAACAAGAAAGAACCTATTATTTGCTATGAGTGCAAAAATTTTGGACATATGAAGATGGATTGTCCAAAATTGAAAAATCATGGAAAAGACTACAAAAGAAACAAGAAGGCCATGGTAGCAACTTAAGGAGAAAATGAAGATGAAAGCTCAAGTGATGAAATTGAAAATAAAGTAGCTAACTTGTGTCTCATGGCTCTTGAAGATGAAGACTTTACTCAAGATGAGGTAACTACTCTTTATGAAGAACTTGAAAGTGCATTCCATGAATTACAAAATGAATTTAGAAAAGTTTGTGCCAAAAATAATGTGTTGAAGAAATCTGTTGCATCTTTATCTATTAATGTAGAAGAATTAAAGAAAGAAAAAATTGTTTTGAAAAATAATTTTGACACCATCTCTAATGAGAAAACTGCTTTACAAAACAATGTTGATAATTTAACAAAAACACTTGAAAATTTTGTAAAAGGTAGAAATAATCTTAACATGCTTCTTGGAAATCAAAGATGTGTTTTCGATAAGGCGAGCATTGGATATGACCCTATTAAAAAAAAAAAAGAATCTTAATACAATTTTTGAAAATACACCTCTCATGGCTCACCCTCATATTACTTGTCATTCTTATAGAAAAAAAGGCCATTATATATCTTCTTTTCCATTCAAAAATAATATAAACATGGGAATAAAAAATATTTGGATTGTTAAGGGATCTAACAAAACTAACCAAGAAGGACCCAAGAAACTATAGGTACCAAAAACCAACACTCACTACAACAAAACTAACTATTCACGGCATCTTGTTTACGACATGCATCAAATGCATGTCGTAGTTAGTACATTCTACGGCATTTCTTTTTTTTTGCAAGCCGTTAATGTTTTGTCAATAATAGCATACATACCATGTAAGTCGTTGATTCATATATTTATAGCATGCAAAAGTATGCCGTAAAAAATGGATGTTTTTACGACTTACAAAAATATGCCGTAAAATATTTGTACTTAAGACGACATACATTCATGTTATAAAATATTATAACTTTACACGGCATGAATTAACATGTCGTGAAAACTTTTGCAAAAAAAAAAAAAAAAAAATTCAATTCAAAATTTTTTTATGGCATGCAAAAGCATGCCGTAAAAAATGTATATTTTCACGGCATATAAAAATATGTCATAAAATATTTGTACTTAAGACGACATACATTTCATGTCGTAAAATATTATTTATACGGCATGTATTAGTATGTCGTGAAAATTTTTATTAAAAAAAATTTCAATCCGAATTTTTTTTTTGATTTAAAAAAACTAACAATTTCCAACAAAGCTTCTCACCTTACATTTTCCTAATTGAGGACAACGTAAAAAACGTTATTTTATAATTTAGTGTCTCTGTTAAGGGATAATTGCACCCAGTGGGATTTTGAGAAAAAAAATTACATATTCATGAAAAAGTTTATAATTTTAATAATTAATATTTATATGGTTTCTCATTAATTTGTAATTTTTTTTTTAAATTACCTTGATTTGATATTTTTCCTTCTTTTAATAATTTATTTATTTTTTACTTTTTAGATGTGCCTAATCTGAATACAATTAAAAAATATAATATAATATAATATATATGAAATGTATTAAATTTTTTTTTTGAATTTAGTGATTTTTTAAAAAAATTAAAAAATATTTTTCTTTTAAGTATATGTAAATTATTTGAAGCTAGAAAGTAAAACAAAAAAATTATTTAGAATATTTAAAAGCTTACTCATAACATTGCCCCATTACTCTCACTCACTCTCTCTCTGGTTCTCTCTCTCTCTCTCTCTCTCTCTCTCAGCCCTCTCTAAACCCTAATTTCTCTCAACCGATCGAATCAACCTTTTTCAGCCCCGTTTGATCTAATCTCAGAGCGATTGGCAATTTCGATTTTGAGATTTCGAAGCTCCACCGCCTACACCATCTGCACCGGCGAGGGGAGCGCCACCATCGTCTACTAAGGTGAGCACTACCGTCTCTCTCTCTCTCTCTCTCGTTCTTCGATTTTGGCTATCAATTCCAAAATGTAAGGCGATTTTCATATTCTATTTTTTGTTTTGATAGATTTTATTGCGGTTTTTCTAAAAATTTGCTACACTTATCAGTGATTTGTGGCAAAATCACAACTTCTTTGCTCTTTATTCTCTCACCGTTGCTTACTGTGTCTTTTCTTGATTTCAAATTGCATCAATCTCCCAATTTTAGGATTCATAGATATCTCTTTTACTCCGTATGAGAAATTTATTTTATCTGATTCAATAATCATCAGTCTTCGAAGCTCTCTGTTTTGATATCTCGCAATCGATGGCTTTATTAGAATGTATAAAGCATTTGATTCAGTTGGGATGGCTTTATTTTATCTGATTCAATAATCGATCTCTGTTTTTCAAAAAAGCTTTGACTCAATTAGAGGCTTAGATGGATGAATTAAGTGTAGAGTTTGTTGCTGATGGAGACAGATGGAAGCAGCTATGGCTGGTTCAAGTTGAAGGAATGGTTAATTGTGATAACAATGAAACTGTTTCTGAATTATGTCCCAGATTAGATGTTGATGGCTTTAGAAAATAAACGACTTTTAGGAAGTGAGACAATTACCTTTTTTAAGTGCTGATAGACACAAGAGTTTATAATATATGAGAGCAACAAAGCTGTTTTAGAAAATGACTTTTGGGAAGCATGACAGTTATGAGTCATTTAGCTGAGCTTTATTATTGCTAACCAATCAGGAAGCAATGTCTTTTAGGGACTTGAGACCAGGTTCACTAATAAATTACTTGTCATTGATATCAAACAACTATGACTTTTCTATAATAAATCAACTTATATGTATCTTTGATTATCTCCCACAAATGTATGAACTTGTGGTTGAGTGGTTGTAATATTGTGTGTAATATTGTGTGTAAAACTGGAAGATGTATGAACTTGTGGTTGACTTTTCTATAATAAATCAACTATGACTTGAGACCAGGTTCACTAATAAATCAACTTAGAATGTACATTAAGCCGTAGACATATCTGGCCATCCAAGGATTGGAGCCATTGTGGAACTGACTGAACCAAGAGCCCTTCACAAGCTTGGCATACCGGTCAATGGTGATATTTGCCGTGCCCTCCTCCATTCTACTTCAGTGTTGGCAATTATCTTCCATCACATCTTAGTGGATTGAATTCAACTAGTTTCTCTCTTTACTGCAATTCAAAACAATCAAGATTTTAGGACATTAGAGAGTAGCAATTTTTGATAGGTGGGACAGCATTCATGAAATACCAATGAGTAACCAGTTTAAACTGCTAAGATAAGCGAACTTTGAAGGACTGAAACTGAAAATGCATGGGGCAGTGTTACAAAGGTTTGTTTTTATACATGTCATCAGAAATCAAATACACATGGAGATGGGCCAGAGCTAACTATGCTTTAGCAAAACTGCCCTTTGGACAGAGCAACTTACACTCAACTCACCTATATATCAGAGTGATGTTATTTAGTTTATGATACCAATTGTTCTTAGCAAAACGAGGCTTGCCCAAGGCTTCGCTTGTAATTGGCGTCCTTAGTGGTGGCGTGAGTTTGAGTTACAAAAACATAATGGAGAGAAAACTACGTACATCTTACATTGAAGATGATTGGAACAAATGCATTAGAAATGAGAGGATCAAAATTTAATCTAAGCCTAGCAAGGTAGGTGGAGGCATAGGAATGACAGTAATCAAACTAGCAAAGAACAGAAAGAAGAAAAAAAGAAAAAAGAAAAAAAAACAAAGGACAGCTAATGAAAGTGATTTTATCTTTTATGTACATGGCTGGGACTTGTCAACTATACTATGCCGTGTTGGGGTTGGTGTCTAATTATGCAGTAAATTAAGTCAAAAAGTACTAGCAACTCTATTTTGTCTTGTGGCTCTATCCTCTGTCGTCATAGGAGATTTGGCCCATGTTGAGAGAAATCAGTGTTACACTCACCCCAAGTCATATCTCTAGTGAACAACCAATACTGCTCTGCCAATGGCAGCTTACAACTATCTTGATCATTTAAATTTCCACAAATTTAACGAAATTAATTTAAGTTCTCTCAACAAACGCAATTGTTTTGATACCCTCTTCAATTTTCATTATACAAAGCCTAAACATGTTTGAGAGGTTTTATTTTGCAGATGGGATTTGGGTCTGAGGCTCGCTGTAGTTGGAAATTTAAGAACAAGATTGAATCATTTGAATCATGTTTGAAATAATTTAAGCCAATCAAACTAAAGTAATTTAATATTTCCCTTGTCCTATCTATCTGTCTTACAATTTCAACAAGGTGTCAGTATCCAGAAAATGAGAAGTAATTTGAACACAATTTCACTATGCATATTCCCAACAAAAATTAGTCAAAAATACTAGATGTTTAATAACTAAAGTTCACCTCCTGGTCTGAATTGTATAAGCCCAAAATTTTCTAGTCTTTTAGCTGTATCCTCGGAGAAAGCCCTCACCCAAAATGATACAGTCTCCCTTGCCAGCTGCAGGACATAAAGATTTCACAAACCTAAAATTAATGAGGGGCTCAAATATCCACAATGCAATAGCAGCATAATAAATGCATTAAATATTCCAAAGTTATCACCAAAAACTTTCAGGAAAGAAGCAATTGGGTATAGACCTACTACAATTGGTCATGTAGTTCGGTTTAAATGCTGATGTATTGCTTATCCATAGGAAATATACATGCAAGTCTATGCAGGCAACAAAGTTTGACTAGTTAAATTTTGACCAAAATTTGAAGTCACAATGTTCATCGAAAATGCAGATAATTAAAATGAATGCGAATCATGCACACTTTTCTAGAAACATTAGTAAAAGTACTGTGAAGCATATGGTATGATAATTAGTACTATGTGACTAGCCTTCATTCAAAGTTATCCCAAATTAGTAGTTTGTTTAAAATATATATATATATATATATGATTTTTAAAGTTTGTTTGACAATGTACCAAATAAGTGCACTTATTTGTTTATTTATTATAAGTTGTCATGTCATTTTTTTATTTTTCTATATTAAGTGTATCTAAAAATTTTAAAAATAAGAATGGGTTATATTTGTTTTTCATTTACTTCTTGTTTTTCATTTGTAGAGACTTCTACATGATGCAATTGGGTGCCATGTTTTTACTTTAAGGAGAAATTGTGCCTATTTTTGGTGCTGATCATTAATTATAAGACATTAAGGTTTAATGGATTAGGTGGATGCTTCTAGGAAAAATATTTGGTAGGTTAAGACCTAAAATTATCATTGTAATAGTTGCAATACAAGCCAAGGCATTTACTTTAGGATCTTTTTTCTGACTAGGGGTTAATTTCATCATAATATGTTACGGTGTATGACATGGCGATGGAACTGGATAGTAGTATTTTGTCTTTATGATAATATTAGAAGTAAACTGAAGTACTCACCTCTTTTCCCTTGTCTGGCCATGGGATGACAAGAAAAAAGCTCATTTATCTGCAATTGAAGTGCTTGGTAGCTAGGGGATCTTAGTTTTCAGTTGTTTGGTGTGTTGTGTGGGTGTGTGAATACCGTGTTCAACGTATGGCTTCCCTGGCTGGATCTGTTTCTTAGTCTTAAGTTTATGCGTATAACAGACACATTTTTTTTTATATATTTTGATTTTATAAGTTATCACTGTCTTTTTTTTGTAGGAAGTGGTTTTGTTTTTCCTTGTTTACAGGTTTATTTGTGGAACACCTTTGAGATCTAGTTTTTTAATGGCTCAATTACTGGCATGATTAATTTAGTTTAGATATGTTTTCAACATTAAAAAAAAAAAAAGAAAAGAAAGAATATTTTCAAATGTTTTGGTGTTAACATTTTCTTGTGGTATTGTGTTATGCTTCTAGGGAAATGGTCTCCTGTAAATTCTGGATGTTGCTGGCTCAGATTTCTTGCTATAGAAGCATTAAGTTTTCATTTGATATAATTTCAGGGATAATTGTGGCTTCTTGTGGTTGTAAATAGCTTAATATTTCATTAATGTACCTTTGTTTGGTTGTTTTTCTGTTGATACAGTTTCTGATTAGAAGTTTATTCACTTGAGCAGGAATGGTGATGATGATTCAGTAGCTAAAATGAAGGCCGCTGAAGATGCCCTGCAAGAAAAGGAGAAGGTAATATTTTTTTTACTGTATATCGTAACAATCTTTAGGCTTTTTGGTATTTGGAGTGGCACCTTGATGTGTTGATACTGTGGGCCTTAGCCTCAACTGGAGCAGTTGATAAAGGAGAAGATCTACTCAAGGGCTTGAGATTCAGGTTAGGAGGATCTTGCCGAACTCCTCTTTAGTTTCTCGCACATATTCAGCATTTAGCTTTCTTTAACAGTGCTCTCTCTTGCCGTGCAATCCCATAATTTTGTTCTATTTTTGTAGAATTTCTAAGATGAGCAAGAAGAAGCAGCAAGCAATGCAGAGTGGAATGCTGGTTTGTTTCTGTTGTTTTCTTTTGCCTTCATAATAATAATGTTTCAGGCCTTTTGGCTGATTTTTTTAATCCCTGTTTCTGTTTTCATCAAAAGCTTCTGTACCAATGATTTTTCCTCAGAGGCTAGAATAGATATTTAATTGAAGGAAAATTAAATAAACAGAATTTTTATTCAAACCCTTCAACCGAAATGATGTGACAGTGGTATTCTTGAAATTATAAGCTACAATGATGGGTGTTTTAGTTTGAGATAAAAAGACCATAAGAGGCCACATCATTAGTATACAAGTTTTATTAAGAAATTATATTTACCTTTAATTGCCAATTGAACGGTACTTCACCTTTTTTGTCTCAGCTTGCAGAAGCTGTATACGAGTATGGAAAAGGCAACTACAAAGAGGCATTGGAATTGCTTGGCCCAGATTTTGAAGCCAACAACTTTAAGGTACTATTATGAATAATGTGAAATTAAGTTCTATGAATATTTATAGTTAATCTTAATTCATATATTTTTGGGGAAAAAACATGTGGGTTTACTTCTTTATGCTAGACAATTGGCGCATCTGATGAACAACTTGATGTCTTCAACGAAGTTTGGTATGTTATGCTGCTGAATACTGGACAAGTTATTAAGGGTACATTCTTTATTCTTGTCTCATAATCTCATTTGAACTCCACGATAGTTTATTTCTCACTGGGTTGTTTTCATGTGTAGCGATCGAAGTCATTGGGAAGCGCATAAAGATGAGGAAAGGTGCTCCATTCATGTGGCGCCTACTGGTACATCTCTTCCATTTTTTTATCATGAGTTACATATTTTTAGCTTTAAAATATTTAATGTGTGGCCGATGCAAACATACCATTGGATATACATTGTTGTGTTGTTGATTCAGGAGAGAGGTTATGCCATGGTAGGGAGGCCGGAAGCTACTACTGTTGGAGAGCAGGCAAAGTGTTTGGAGACTGCTTACTTCAAGTAAAACTGGTACATATATATATGTATGATAGTCCAACCTCTTGCATAGGCAGGTCAGTTAGCTAACTAATTAAATTTGATTTCTCTATGTGATGCACAATCATAATGGCACGCGAGAAGGCCTAGTAGGACTTCAAGTTCAGTTTCATATTTGGATTTTACTGCTCATTCTGTTCATTATCATAGGCCTAGAGGGTATCAGTTTGCTTCTCTCTCAATGTCTATGAGAAGTTACGTTCTTATATCCTGGTGGTTAGGTAGATAAATATTCATTTTCACTTTAAAATGCATGGAACCATCTGTGAAACTTCAAGTGATAGAGCCATAATACCGTTACGATGATATAGAAGGCACACCTGTGTCTCAAGACATATTGACTCAAATTCATCCTGTGAATAAAAAGACACAAGTTAGTAGTCAACTTACAGCTTACAAATTGGAACTTATAATCACGTTGAATCAACTCTAAAGTCTAATGTGTACCACATCATAATTTATTCATAGTTATTTCTATTAACAAAACAACTGCTGGAAGCATAACTATTCCTCTTTCTGCATAAAAGATATACCAAGAAAAGAAGAAATGCTTACAGTTGCAAAATAACTCAAATGACCTAAGCAGGATAATCCAAGGCATGCTAAACAACACTAGCAATGCATTCTAATGATGAAAATAAAAAATTAGAGAGCTAGCACAGACCTGCACGGACATTGACTGCACATTGTAGTTGTTACATAAATAATTAAGAACCTGAAAAAGTAGACAGCACAACATGGTATATTAGTCCAAGCTAAATTTAAAAGGGAAAGTAGAAGGTATTTAAAAGATAAACAATGACAACAATGCCTCTTTTAATGCAGTGCTGAAAATCTATAGTTATAAACTAATGCTACAGGGCAAAGATGAGATCTTCAAAGCTTATTTAACACCATGGATTTTTCGCTTTGCTTCCTTCTTCCAACCCCAAAAACTCTAATGCTTTTGAAGCAACCTGACAATGCAAAAGGAGATGATTAATAGACTCATCCACTTTTTTCAAATGAAGCACCAATTGGGGAGCACCTTTGGCCCCCACTTATCAGTAGTCAGTATCACTTCCAAAGCTACAGTCACGTTAAGACACCTCAGCTGCTAGATGATCTTGCAAGGGAAGACAATGTGTGGCCTGGGACAAGCAAAGAAGCTTATAATATGACCTCACTGCAAATTTTCTGGTCCTGTTGCCCCTCCATGATACAACATCCACACTATCACCAAGCACACCATTAGATAATGGGTTTCATGGTGGTTCAAGTTAAAGAAATCTTGTGGGTTTATTTAATTTTTTATTTTTTATTTTTTTGTGGGTAAGAGTAGGAGGAATGCTACAAGGTTATACGAATATAGATTAGAATTTGCTTGCTTGCAGATGTGTCAAATTGCAGGATTTTCAAAAACCCAAATCAAAATTGTATGACTTTTGGTAACAAGAAAACAAGTTCAACTCAAAGTTGTATGATACATGGTAGCTACTTTGTTTAGTTGAATCCTTTCTTTTAAGCCTGATTATTCATAATTTATTGTTGTTAAATTTTCTTATTAACAGTTGAATCTTGAAATTGTCAACTAGCAACATGATTGGAGAGGTACTTTATTTCTCATTTAACATAAAATTGAATTTATAACCAATTGTTGTCCACATTATTTCTTATTTTTCCTTATGTATTGCACAGAGTTCAAAAAAAGCTGAGAAAAGAATTAGAAAGGAGCGTGAAGCTATAATTGCTGCGACAATGGATGAAAGAAGAAATGCATCATTTAGAATTTTAGATGAGTGTTCTATTTCTCCACATGTTGAATCACATGTTCATTCTTTTGGACGAAATATTGGACTAATTGATTTACGATTTGTAATTATACTTTTTGGATATTTAAAGTCGTATTTTAGAGATTAGTGAATCTTATGATTTGGATACTTTTTTTGATTTGTATGTTTGAGGTTGTTATCAGCTTGATATGATAGAAGTTGGGGATAAAAGTTAGTATGCAATTTGTTCGGTGTATGGATATTAGATTTTTTTGCTTACTTCATAGTTGCTGCTTCTGCTTGGTTTGTAACAGGTTGCATTTTATAAGTTATTGTCTACATACGGTTAGGCAAGGTCATGTTCCTATATATATTATATTAAAAATAACTTTCTACGGCATGCAAAATTATGCCATGAAAAGTGTAATGATTTATGGCATGTAAAAAAATGTCGTAGAAGACTATATACGGCATACAAGGCATGTCATAAATATATTAAAAATGACCTTCTACGGCATACAAAATTATGTCGTGAAAAGTGTGATGATTTATAACATGCAAGAAAATGTCGTAAAATACTATATACGGTATACAAAGTATGCCATAAATATATTAAAAATAATCTTCTACGGCATGCAAAATTATGTCATGGAAAGTATGATGATTTATGACATGATAAAAATGTCGTAAAAAATTATATACGACATACAAAGTATGTCATTAATGTTTAATTTCTTAGTTTTTACAACTTTACCTGCATGCCGTAAATGACGCTCAACTTTCCACGGCATGTCATATAACAGCATTTGTGTGCATGCCGTGAAAGAGTTTTTACGGCATGCATTATAAGCCGTAAAAAGTCAATTTTGTTGTAGTGACTTGATTGTCATCTTGTAGGTTTGCTTTAAGTCCAAAGATAAAGAAGAGAAATGGTACCTTGATAGTGGATGTTCCAGACACATGACCGGAGATAAATCCTTCTTTACTACACTATCATCCAAAGATAGAGGCTTTATTACTTTTGGAGACAACAAGAAAGAAAAAATCATCAGTATTGGTAGCATCGGTATTTCTCCTAACCCTTCTATTGAAAATGTTTTATTTGTTAATGAACTTAAGCATAATCTACTTAGTATTAGTCAATTATGTGATAAAAGTAATCGAGTTATTTTTGATAAATCACATTGCACAATTGAAATCACAAATGATCATAAAGCTTTATTCGTTGGTAATCGTCACGATAATATTTATATTTTTCATCTCAATGATCTCTATGCTAGTGATGTTAAACGTCTATATGTTAATAATGAAAATAGTTGGTTGTGGCATAAAAGACTTAGTCATGCTCATATGGATTTAATTGCTAAACTTTTGAGAAAGGATTTGGTCATTGGACTTCCAAAATTGAAATTTGAAAAAGATCATCTTTGTAGTGCTTGTCAACAAGGAAAACAAACTAAAATATCGTTTAAATCAAAATCTCACATTTCCACAACTAGACCTTTACAACTACTGCACATGGATTTATTTGGTCCCTCAAGGACATCTAGTCTAGGTGGTAAATATTATTGTCTTATTATTGTTGATGATTATTCAAGATTTACATGGGTTATGTTTTTAGCACACAAAGATGAAACATTTTCTTCTTTCACAAAACTCTATTGTAGAATTCAAAATGAAAAAGCTTTCTTATTAGTAATATTCAAACCGACCATGGTAGAGAACTTGAAAATGAGAAATTTGAATTGTTTTGTGATGAGCGTGGTATTGGACATAATTTTTCAGCACCTAGAACCCCTCAACAAAATGGTGTAGTAGAAAGGAAGAATAAAACTTTAGAAGAGATTAGTAGAACAATACTTTGCGAAAATAATCTTCCTAAGTATTTTTGGGCCGAAGCCGTTTACACTGCATGCCATATTTTAAATCGTGCATTAATTAGACCTATTCTCAAAAAGACTCCTTATGAACTTTGGCATGATAGACAGCCCAACATTAGTCACTGGCATATTTTTGGTTGTAAATGTTTTGTGCATAATAATAGTAAGGATAACTTAGGTAAATTTGATTCAAAATCTGATGAAGCAATTTTTCTTGGCTATTCCTTAACTAGCAAAGTTTATAGTGTTTTTAATAAAAGAACTCTTATTGTGGAAAAATCTATACATGTGGTATTTGATGAAACTAACATCTCTGCTCAAAAGCAAATTATTAGTGACAATATAGATTTGGAACCAAATGTGGAAGATTCAAGTATCTACAAAGAAGAGAACCAACCATGTAAGTTGAACAAATAGATTGAACAACCTATTCTCCCACCTCAAGAAGAAAGAGGAAACAATAATAATTTGCCAAGAGAATGGAAGTTTGTTCATAATCACCCTAAGGATTTAATCCTAGGTGACCCTACAAAAGGTATTGAAACTCATTCTTCACTTAGAAACATTTGTAGTAACTTAGCTTTTCTCTCACAGATTGAGCCTAAAAACTTTCAAGAAGTCGAATTCGATGAACATTGGATAATAGCTATGCATGAAGAGCTTAACCAATTTGAGAGAAAACAAAGTGTGGGAACTTGTGCCAAAACCTAAAGATCATACCATTATCCGTACCAAATGGATCTTTCGAAACAAGCTTGATGAATCCGGCACAATTATAAGAAACAAGGCTAGACTTGTTGCACAAGGATACAATCAAGAAGAATGTATTGATTTCGATGAAACCTTTGCTCCGGTTGTTAGATTAGAAGCCATTCGCATGTTACTTGCATTTGCATATTTTAGAGATTTCAAACTTTATCAAATGGATGTAAAAAGTGCCTTTCTTAATGGTTTTATAAATGAAGAAGTTTATGTTAAACAACCCCCAGGTTTTGAAGATCATACTTTTCCAAATCATGTTTTTAAACTATCAAAAGTTTTATATGGTTTGAAACAAGCACCTCGTGCATTGTATGAACGATTAAATAAATTTTTGATTGAAAATAATTTTTCTAGAGGAACGATTGACACAATACTTTTTGTTTAAACGAAAAATGATGATTTACTTATTGTGCAAATATATGTGGATGACATTATATTTGGTGCTACTAATGAAACCTTGTGTAAGGAATTTGCTAAGTGTATGCAAGGTGAGTTTGAGATGAGCATGATGGAGGAGCTAAATTATTTCCTTAGGCTTCAAATCAAACAATGTAAGAAAGAAATTTTTATCAACCAAGCTAAGTACACAAAAGAACTACTCAAAAAGCTTGGTATGTATGACTCAAAAATAGCTGGAACACCTATGAGCACATCCATTAAGCTAGACAAGGATGAAAAAGGCAAGTACATTGATCAAACAAAATATCGAGGTATGATCGTCTCACTTCTTTATTTAACGGAAAGTAGACCCGATATTATGTTTAGTGTTTGTATGTGTGCTAGATATCAATCAAATCCTAAGAAATCACATCTCAGTGCTATTAAAAGAATTTTTAGATATTTTTTTGGCACTCAAAATTTGGGACTGTTTTATCCTAGAGGTGTTGCATTTGATTTAATTAGTTACTCGGATGCCGACTTTGCCGGATGCAAACTTGATAGAAAAAGCACCAGCGGCACTTGTCACTTTCTTGGTAACTCATTAGTATCTTGGTTTAGCAAAAAGTAAAATTCTATTGCTTTATCAACAGCCGAAGCTGAATATATAGCTTCCGGAAGTTATTGTGCCCAAATACTTTAGATGAAACAACAATTGGAGAACTTTGATTTGCATTATGATCATATCCCTATTAAATGTGATAATACTAGTGCCATCAATTTAAGCAAAAATCCGGTTCAACACTCACGAACAAAACATATTAAAATTCGACATCATTTTTTAAGAGATCATGTTCAAAAAGGGGATATTGTACTTGAATTTGTAAATACTGACAAGCAATTGGCAGATATTTTCACAAAACCCTTAAGCGAGGATCGCTTCAATTTTATTCGTGGCAAACTTGGAATGTCGATTTCTACTTAAAAAGTTTTGTTATGACTGTGAAACTTGAATTTTTGTTAAAATGATATATATGTATTGCTACATTGATATGGAAACATTTATGTTAATTGAATGCTCTCAAGTCTTTCATACATTTATTCTCCTTAACTGTTTGTTATTCTCAACTGTGTAATTTTTTTTAGGTTCTGCATCTTGAGGTAAAATTAACTTTGCATACATTGATTTTTTTTTAAACCCTCATGGTATTTTTTTTTTTTTTTTTTGCATTATCATTCTAGCAACACCAACGTCCCATTAAGTTTAATTTTTGCTAGTATTATTTTATTTTAATTTTTCTTATTTTTTTTATTTTACTATTAGGCTTAATTTCTTTTATTTTTATTTTTTTTTTCTATTATTATTTTTTGTTTGGGCTTAATTTTCTTTTTTTTTTTTTGTTTTTTATTTTCATTTTTCAGTACTCAAACATAAAAACAAAAATAAATCGAAATACAAATATTTACAAAAAAAAAAAAACACCCTTCATTTTTTTTTACGGCCATATGCCAATCAAAATAAACATATTTACATAAAATAAAAAAAAAATCCTTCATTTTTTTACGGCCATATGCCGATCTTACTTACTCGCCTCTTCCATCGTTTTCTTCCTCTTTTTATCACCTTGGGAGGCCCTTGCAGGCCCTACCCTCGTGCTTTCGTCGAAAGCGACGGCTCCCTGCTGACTATCAAAAGCCAAGAACGACGTTACTCCAAATCGAGCCATGGAGGTGGTCTTCCGTTTAAGCTCTTTATTTTCGGCCTTCAGTGCGCAAATCTCTGCTCGCGTATCCTTGTACATGCACTGGAGCAGAGAGAGTTGGGCGTTAACCTGGTGGAACTCACTCGTTCTATTCTGCAACTGATGAGCTAATTTTGTGACTGTAGTCACCGTCTCCATACAGGACGTCAATGTGAAATGATTGGCTTCAATGTCTGATTGAGCTGCCATTATTTGCTCAATCGATATCATAGGAAGGTTGGGAAGAGTAGGAGCCGGGGCACTCGGCCCAACAGCGCTTACGGGATCATTTAGGTCCGGAAAGAGAGTAAGGGGATGGGACAAGGCCATAAAGTAGAAGAGAGAGATGTAATCGAAAGGAGGGTCATTTTTGACAGCCTTTCTGCTCTGTTTAGTCTCTCTCACGTCGAAGAAGAAAGGGATGAAAGCGAATGAGAAAGCAGAAGGAGAAGAGAGTGCTTAAGAAGAAGACGGAGGAGAAGAAGACAAGAGGGAGAGAGAGTCGAGGCTGTTGATTGACCCATCTCGTTTTTGTCGGTTGGCTGACGCAAAAGCGATGACGTATGTCCGACACGATTTTCGACAGAAAAGAGGCGCGCAAATCGTATATATATGTATATATACGTTTTGAATTGTATAGATACCATTTATCACTATCATTTTCCTCCTCTTCCTCCAGATTCTGACCCATGATTTCCTTTTGATAATGTCACAATGGGAGAAATTATATAATGTTATGTATTATGGTATTATTTGAAAACTAATCTGATGATTATATATTTATAGTTTTATATCTTAGTCTCATATCACGTCTCTCACTAAAGCTTATTTATTACACATATGCTAACCTGTGTATTTAGAAATAAATTCAGAGAGCATGACTTGAGGGGGAGCTTTTCTTACTTCCAACTTAAATCAAAACGTCATTGTGTGTCATCATCAAAAATGGGGAGATTGTTAAACTTATTTATTTTGATGATTTATTTAATTATGTTTTAATTTATTTGGAAGAGAAAAATAGAATCAAAATTTATTTTGATGATTTATTTGAAAGAGAAAAATATAATCAACATTTATTTTGATGATTTATTTAATTATGTTTTAATTTATTTGGAAGAGAAAAATAGAATCAAAATTTATTTTGTCCCATTATTTCTCACATAAACCTTTATCCTAAATGTTGTTAGAATGTATTTAATATTTGATTAAATCAGGAGTTCAAATAGCCCAAAAACAGAGGTTCAAATAGCTCAACACAGCAACAGTTTAAAAGGTTCAAATGAAAGATATTCAAATTTGTAATGATGGAGTGGAAGATATTCAAATTAATAATGATAGAGTAGAACATATTCAAATGAATATAACGGCTATAAACGACTATAAATTCAAATGAATACAATGGCTATAAACGGCTATAAGTTTCATTATATATACCAAAGCCTCTAATGTAAACAAGTTACAAAAAAAATCAAAAAATACTCTTTGATCTATAATCACTCACATCTATTCTCTGAAAAATTCTCTGAGAAGTGTTCTTCAATTTTTGTTTACATCCTCTTTCAAAAATTATACAATAAGACATATAGTTTTAAGCCCATCTTTCCTGTGTGAAGTTTACAGAAAAATCAAAGCTTCATTTTTATATCTATCTTTGAGAGATAATTCTTGTAATTTTCTGTGAAAGCAAAAATACTTTTTTTTCAACCTTATAAGAGTGTAGTACACTTAGTGTTCTTGACTTAGAAAGTCTGTGTAAAATTTGTGGAGGATTGCTCCATCTGTGAAAAGGTTGCTAGCACCCTGTAAAGCTAGAGTATAGTGGAAAATCTTAAGTGAAGCTTGAGGAGTGGACGTAGGCTGAGTTGAAGCCGAACCACTATAAATTTGTTTGCCTCTCTCTCCCTTATCTCTTTATTTTATTTAAATTGCCATAGCTATATTTCAAATTTTCATTGTGATAAAATTATTAACTGACATAGTTGTTAGAATACTTGTTTTAATTATTTTTATTTCATTAACTATATATTATCTATTGTGCTAGTCATAATTTTTATTAGGGTATTATTATTTTTAATTGTAAAAACCTAATTCACCCCTCTTATGTTGTCTTTTGGGTAACATAAGGGCAATAACTCAAAAGTTAAGGACTTAATAGGGTTTATAAAACTTAGGGGCCTCACAACACATTCCTACTACTCACATGGTTACGGACCAATCGACCAAACCCATTACAAGATATCCTCATTGTACTCATGTTAGGGCTTTGGGTTTACGTAGATGGTAGTGGTGCTTATGTGTTTTTTCTTTAGACTAGTTGATTATTTTTGTACCTTGTAACATTTCGGATATTATTTATGCCGTCAATGTTCATGCTTATGCTACTCATATATATATATATATATATATTTTTGCTTGGATATGACTTGCAAGATTGCACATATAGGATTAGTTGATTAATGTCAATAAGTAAGATTGACTCATTCACATGAGCAATCATTTTTAGTGCTTGACGGAGCGAGCAAAAATGAGACATGTGGTTGTTAGATCATAGTAGGAGCTGATTCTAGCTTAGATCACACACAGTTAGACTTGTCTTGGTTGTAACTAAGATGAGGTATCATTACTGGATAGAAATTTCTACTTTCCGTGATGTGCCTATGAACGATAGTTAGATGCGAGATCTCATTTTAGTGCTTGTATAGCACTCAAATACAGAACTTGAGTTAGGAGATTGAAAAGCAACATGCGCTAGTGAGTGACTGAACCAAGATCTATATGGTGTTTTAGAGAATGACATCACTCTTTGAAAGAGTTGCTCCATTGTAGCATGTATTCATTCTAAGTGTGCTTAACAAGAAGTTAGTGAAGTGAGTGAAAGTATCCCAACCTTCCTCACCGTGTGAGTCTAATAAGTCAAAATATGTTTTGAAATTTTGACATTTGTACTATTCCCTTAGTGGCATGAGGGCAAAAGGAAAATTGTCTAGAGTTACATCTTTGCTCTATATTCACTGTCGACAACTCATATTGTTCTATATGAGAAGTGGATTTAGTGTGAATATATTGCATGATTGAAGGAGTAAAGTTTGCTCTTTGGGGGATCGGAGGTGCTTGGCTCAGTGTAACTAGATGGATCTAGGGCAATAAGATGCTATTTTTGGATTAATGCCTCCATACTGGCTCGTAGCAAGTTTCTAGGGTAGAGCTCCCATATGCAAATATCCTCAACGATCATACAGTCCATTGGCTAAGTATGATTGTGTTTAATGGGTAGATTGAGACAATAATAATAAAAATAAAAAATAAAAAATAAAAAAAAAGTGCGATGTCATACCAATGCATGTTCAAGTGAGAGATATTAGAAATTGTCATGCCTCAAATTTTAATTACTCGGAAACATTAACAAGAGCCTGTAATTTAGGTTCTTTTTTTTTTTCTTTTTTTTTTTTTCCAACTATCTATTACCCTTGAGTAATAGAAAGATAATAATACATGTTCTCGCTCTTAGTGAAAACAACAAGAATAATAATAATACATGCAACTTCCACTGCGAAGCTACAAATAAATAATTATAAACGTCAATGTACAAAATTTATTTCTTTCACATCTACTATGAAATTACACATAAAATATACATGAACTTCTTAACCCTCTAACCAATCAATTCGACTTCTCTTCCTGTAAGAAAATCAAACAACAAGGGATGAGCACAATTGCGCAGTAGAAATCTCATAGTTCTACAACAATAACTGATACATGGATAGAAATGATCATGTATGCAGGGTGATACCATATAATAAGGTGATGTTTTGTAATTTCAAAATATCATACGTAAAGTACCTTTTTCTCAAAATTTATTTGAGCATTTAAGGAAAACCTTCAGCCATAAAAATTATCCCTTATCGTTGGAAAATCAAAAATCCTTTTTGAAAACAAATATGTTCAAGGAACAACATTATTTTAAATTTATTAATTAATTCCAAAATATTTCTCATTTAATTTCCATTTTAATATTCCTCTTTTTATTTCTATTTTCTTTTTTAACTAATTACATTTATTATAATTGCATAACCTCAAGTTCAAGTTCCCTTAATACTCAAAAACAGCCCTCATACACTCCATTCCCACTTGTCTATTCATATTTGATTTAACTCCTTAATGTGGAAATCCAAATCTCCTTTATATTCAATAACAATTCTCCTACACTCAACTCCTACTTGTCTAACAACTACATCACATCCACACTTGCATTCAACCTATCACAACTACATCACTTCCATATTTGCATTATCAATTATAATTCAACATATCACAAGGATAATAAATCCTTGTAATTCAATTTCTCAATTAATTACAAAACAAAACTCTTAATCTTTCCTTATAGTCACAAACAACTCGGTGAATTCATTATCACCAACCCCTTATCCAATTACTATTTCCTTATCCATTCTTTTCAAATAATTTATATATGCATTCCCCTTGCATACCAAATTATACATCAAATCATAATTTCATAAATTCGTCACAAGTCACACATACCGACTTAACCCATTTCACAATACATTCCACCTTTTGCCGACTATTATACG
Organism: Camellia lanceoleosa; assembly: GCA_025200525.1. Taxonomy (NCBI): domain Eukaryota; kingdom Viridiplantae; phylum Streptophyta; class Magnoliopsida; order Ericales; family Theaceae; genus Camellia; species Camellia lanceoleosa. The sequence goes on along the minus strand of CM045763.1, from coordinate 163,029,934 downwards.
GCAGAAAGTGAACTCTCAAAAATCATTTTCTCAAAAACCATGTTTTTCTACATTTACCAACTGTCATACGGTAGGACGTAGGCTCCCAAAAACATTTTCAACTTTGAAACCATCCCCACATTTGCCGGCTATTATACGATAGGAAGTGGGTACCCAAAAACATTTTCAAAACCATCTGTTTTTCCACTTCTACCGACTACAATACGGCAGGACTTTGTGGACACCCAAAAATCATTTTTCCACTTTTGCCGGCTATTATGTGGCGGGACTGTGTGGACACCGAAAAATATTTTTCCTACATTCGTCCTTGAATTCAAAACCACTCCCACATTTGTTGGCTATTATATGGCGGGACATGGGCACCCAAAAACATTTTTGACTCCCCGCATGGGTACCAATCACAATATAACCCAACACAACTCAACTCAACCCAATACAACTCAACTCCACACAACGCAACTCAACCAAACTCAACACAACTCAACTCCACACAACACAACTCAACCAAACTCAACACAACTCAACTCAACTCAATACAACATAACCCAACTCAACCCAACATAATTTAACATAACTCAATACAATTCAACATAACACACAACAAAATCCAACACAACCCAATTCAATACTATTCAATACAATTCAACATAATTCAATACAAACTCTTAAACCTCCACATCATCATTTCATCACAAAGCTCATATTATCCATACCATTAGTAATTTCTTTCCCCCAAGTTTGGTTTCATATTATAACATAATTTAAAATATCAACATTGAGGGCTCAATCGCAACTTTTACATAAATTTTCAAACTCTTTGCAATTTCAATTAAACTTGTACATATGTAATTTGAAACTACTTTCAATTTAAGCAAAATCATCATCTATCTTCATGAGCCAAACTAGGGTTGTTAAGAGAAATTGAAGCTTTTCACCATAACACATTTTATTCCAACCCTTCTATTGCTTTTACACCCAAACTCATGACCCAAAATCATAACCCAACAAGTAAACTCTTCTCTTCAAACCCTAACCCCCAATCTCATGATTTATCACAATATGCATAAAAATATAAACTTTGTATCTATTTAAAGAAAATACCACAAATCTATCTATAAATGAGGGTATTGAAGGAGAACTAGAAACCTTTACCTCTTGAAACAAAGAGATGACAACCCAAAAATCACCAGTGACGAAACCATGAACTGTTCAGACCAAAAGGAAGCCCTTAATGAGATCTACAATCTTTCTCAAAGGACCAAGGGGAAAAGATCACTCTAGGTGAGTAGATCTAAAAATCTAAGTGAAAAAAGTTTGAGTTTAGAGAGAGAAGAGAACTCACGGTGTAGAGGGAGAGAAAAGAGGAGGAAAAGTGAAATGAATAAGTGTTTGGAGCCTATTTATAGTAGCAAGGTAATAATAGAACAATAGCCCCAAAGTCAAATGAAAAGAACAAGTCAAAAACCCCAGCCCAAACCAACCCAAAAATCTAAAAATTACACATGGGGGTCGACAACCCTTCAGAAAGAAAGCTGAGACACTAATGTATGCATAGAACAAGGTGTTGACACCTCCCAAACTGGTGTCGACACTAAATTTCACCAAGAAACCCCTAGATTCTACAATAGACAAGGATCGAGACCTCCCAGGCTGGTGTCAACCTCAAAGGCCAACAAGAAAAGGCAAGTATCACCAAGGGCTGGTGTCAACACTAAATTCCAGCAGTGACCTAGGAACACAACAGCAAGATGGTGTCGATGCCTCCAAGGCTGGTGTTAACCCCAGAACAAATTTTCCAAGTTTCCAAAGATATTTTAAACGTAACCAAGCGTGAACGAAAAATCCCAACAAGATTAAATCAAATTGTACTCCTCCAAAACCAAAATACAACAACTCCAAAAACTCCCAAAATGAAAATAAAGAAATTAAATACACTCTCCAATAGATTAAAGGATATAAGTATAACAGAAATTGGGTCAAGTTTAGAACCCAAACCCAACTGGGTTGCCCATGGTGGCATGCCCCAGTTAGAAGAGATATAAATAATAACAGATAGTATCTGTTATTTAAATTATAGGATAATTATTCATATAAGATAAAATTGGATATGTAATAAATATAAATATACGATAAATATTAATACGGGATAAATATTATTTGGGATAATATACGTATCCTATATAAGTCTCTTAACTCTCCTATATAAACAAAACTTGAATTCTGTATTACGTGCAACAAATTACAAAGTTTTCTCTTCTTATAAAAAATATTATACATCATTTGTATTGTGAGTTGTGTGGGTAAAGCTCTAGTAGTTTTACTCTAACGCTTGTAGAGATTTTCAAGAGTTCGTTATTTACCTTTAATCTAGATTCCTTGTGGGATTTATTTGCCTAGAAGATATGCCCAAATCCATATATTTTCCGTTGTGCCTGTCTATTATATCCTACATCTTTAATATTAGATATATTGTCTACATTTTATTCATGTACCTAGTTATTTGAAAGATTGTTTAAGTTCATGGATCTTGTTCATCAAACTTGGTTATGATCTTCTATATGAAAGGGTGTAGGCCTACCAGTAAAATAGACCAATACAATAAATAATAATATTTTCTCCTTGAGATTAGATATGGGAAAATAAGTCTTGAAAAAAAACGACCATGGCAAATTTCAACAACCAAAATGTACCTACTTCTACCTTTGATGGTAAAAATTTTCATTTTTGGTATGTAAAAATAAGAACTATCTTTGTCTATACGAATTTTTGAAATCTTGTTGAAAATGAATTTGATGAACCTAAAGATGGAGTTTTGACAAATGCCCAAAAACAACAACTGAATGAGCAATGGTAGAAGAATTCAAAGGCTCCTTATTAATTCAACAAGGAGTTTCAGACGCAATTTTTTCAAGGATTATCAATTCTACAAAAGCAAATGAGGCATGGGATATTCTTCAAAATGAGTATAGAGACAACTTGAAGGCAATCCATATTAAAAATCATTGTGGTCTTATGATGAACATTTAAAATTATGAATCATTGTGCTTTGGGCAATTGATTTTTTATGATATTAATTTTTGTAGAGATAATTATGAATCATTGTGGTTATAGTACAAAATGGTAATATTGTGATTGCCTGATGAACATTTAAAATTCATGAACTATTGTGGTAAAAAAAATTTATGAAACATCGTGATTTTGTTATGAATTCTTGTAAAAAACTATTTACAAAAGAAAATTATTAAAATAAGTGTTTAATTTTTATTTTTTTTTTAAATTTGTAACTAATAAGTTCTAACATAACAAATGTAGATATAAGAATAACAATATTTACAAAGAAATAGGTGTTTTAAATTTTCAAAATGTTATTTTTTTAATGTGTAACCAAATGTTAGACCGAAAAAAGTTGCGGCACCTGTAAGATAGATATTTTAAAATATATAAGAAATTTTCAGATTCAATATAATTGTGCCACTTTTATGTTTGATACTTTAAAAAAAAAAAAAAAAAAGTACAAAATTTACCTCCATTTAAATCTACTTAAAAAGTAAATTATTTGCCAAAAAAATTTGAAAGAAGTACACTAACCACCCCCCCCCCCCCCCCCTCCAAATTGGGATCCTTTCCTTGAGCTTCCTCCTAATTTTGATAATCTGAACCGTTGATATTTTAATATTTATTTAGTATAACATAAAAAATCAAGTTGATCGGATATCGAAAGTATGTGTTAAAACTGTTTATTAAAAAATAGTTTGTAGTCCTAATTTTCTGAACACATACTTTCGATATCCGATCAACGATTATCAAAACTCAAGGAGGGAGCTCAAGGAGAGGATCCGGACTCCCCCCCAAAAAAAAAAAAAAATTAAAACAATTTTCAAAAAAGTAAAAAATTTGACCGGAATATACAAAGTTCATTAAATATAAAAAGAATGAATAACAAAAAATTAAAAAATATTTTTTAAAAACTAAACCAAACAAGTTATTTTTTTTAAAAATATAAGGATAAGAAAAGATTTTTTTTTTTTTTTAATTCTTTTGAATAACATATATATTCCTTAGCTCCTATGCTTAATATTTGACTCTTGTAATCATTATTTTTATAGAAATAAATTAATAAATTTCCAGCAAAAAAAATATGCCTAATTATCCAATTTATTTTAAAGGAGAATTACCAACAAAATAAATTATTTAATGGCCAAGATGTAATTATATATATAACGGTTAAAAAATGGTAGATATAATATGCCCTTTCACTGGGTGTATATGATAGTCATACCCTATTTGAAATCTCACAAATAGAGCTGAGCAAGGAATCCGTGAAATTCGTAATTCGATCCAATCCAGTCCAATCCGATAGGTTTGGATTGATTTTTTAAATCTATGGTTCGATTTCGGATTGAAGAATTAAAAATTCGTAGTCCACGGATTGGTTCCGGATTGAACCCCACGGTTTGGTTCCGGATTGGAACCGATCCAGACCGTATACAAATAATCTATATTTTTATTATACATCCTCCGTCATAGTATCTTCTCTTATTTTATATAAAATCTAAACTCAAACCTAAAACCGTATAATATTTTCTTTTATTACTTTTATTTGTTAGTTTTTATTTTAATTTATAATGGTCTAAATACTTATGGTGAAACCAGTTTTCTTATAGTTGTTTAAATTGTAGAACAGTATGTCGCTATTATAGAAAAATATGTTGCTATTGTGGAATTAATATAGCGTTATGTTTATGTTTTTATGAAATTAAAGTGTTATATATATATATATATTTTTGTTATTTAATTATGTAAATCTGTGGTCCTAAACCGATCCAATCCGTATTTAAATGGATTGGTTCGGATTGGTTCCATGAATTAAATGGATTGGATTGGTTCTAATTTTTCAGGAACCGTAAATAACGGATTGATCTTGGTTTTATTCCAATCTGGTCCAATCCGGACCATACTCACCCCTACTCACAAAACATATTTATGAAATTTATGAATTGTAATGGCACTCCTCCCTTCTTGTGAGCCAATTTCATTATGGCCAAAAAGTATGGCAAAAATAAAAAGGCACCTAGGCCATTAATTTATTTTTGAATATTGTGGAGCCTAAGCTCTATTTTTTGGGGGCTAATGTGTCCAAAATGATAATTATCTGTTGAAATCAACCTATCTATCTATCTCTTAAAATCAACTTATCTCTATCTATTGAAATTTACTAAACTAATTATCTGTTAAAATATGACACATGTCACTTATTCAACACTCTATCTGTTGAATGTTACACATTTTTCTACTCACCACTACTATCTACTGCACTAGATCGCCGGTCAGTGGTTACTAGCGACTTTTCAATTAATTTTTCGTCAATTTTTTCCGGCACCATTGACTTTTTCCGAAGACTTTTCCGGTGTTTTCTTATTACCAAATAAAATTTTACTTTGAATCTAATTCCTTATACCCCATTTGAAATGAACATTTCACAAATTTTGTCAAAATAAAAAAGGTGAATTACATCTGCAAGTCCTGTATTTTGTTTTGTGTGTCATTTTAGTATTTATAATCTTAATTATCTCAATAATTTTATATCAATTTAATTTAAGGAAAATTTATATATAAATCCCATATAGGGAAATATTGATCTATTTATTTATAAGAGTTTTCTTATAAACTAATTAATCCTTTTGTTTTGAAAAATTATATTTATTTGATTTGTGCCATTTAAATTTAAGTGAACATCCTTTTATGATTTATGTTTTCAATTTTTTGATTTGTTTTGGGGATGAAAATAGAAATGTGAGGTGTCAAAAATTCTTTTTGGGGAATTGGTTGCTAAGGTGTTCGTTTTCGAGCTTGAAAATCTACGGCCTTGTTTGGTTTGTGTTTTCTAAAAATTTTTGAGAAAAATTCTCTACAAATAAGTTTTCAAAAGTAATCAAACCAAACAAATTTTCTCAAAAAAATTTTCCAAAACTTGTTTGGTTTACAAGTTTTCCAAACAAATCTCTCTCTCATACGCATCAAATCAATCACTTTTTCCAAAACTCTCTCTCAAAATAATTTTCCAAAACATCTTTTGAAAAAAGATCAAACAAAACAAATTTTCGTACTTTTTATCTCAAAACATGTTTCTCAAATACAAACCAAACAAGCCCTACATTTCTGTTAGTGTGGTTTTCTGGTGTTGTATTGGAGTGTAACATTAAAGTGCTACATTTGAAAAAAATAAACTAAGAAGTTTTTGTGCTACGTTTGAAAAAAAATACACTAAGAATTTTTTTTTAGAATGTTACGTTGTTATGTTTGAGAAAAGTACCCTATGAATTTTTTAGTGTGTTACATTTGAACTTTACGTTTAGAAAAAATATACTAAAAAGTTTTTATACGTTACATTGATTGAAGTGTTACGTTTGAAAAAAATACACTAATAAATTTTTTTGAAATGTTGCGTTATTACGTTTAAAAAAAATATAGTAAGGAGTTTTTTAGTCTATTATATTGGAGTGTTATGTTTAAAAAAAACACACCGGGAATTTTTTGTGTCTTCCATTAATTAGAGTGTTATGATTAGAAAAAAATACAGTAAAGAATTTTTTTAGAATGTTACATTGTCATATTTGAGAGAAGTACACTAAGAAATATTTTAGTATGAGTGTTACATTTTTAAAGTGATACATTTAAAAAAAAAATACACTAACATTTAGTAATTTTAACATTATAAAAAAATTTACATTTGTCTTTTAACGCATAATACATGCGTGTTTATGCTGAACTCTTTATATAATTTATATTAGAAAGAAACTTTTCAGTCTTTAAAAAAAATTAAATAATTTATAAAGCACTATTTAAAATTTATTGATGTTTACCTTTCATTTAATTAATAATATTGATGTTTACCTTTCATTTAATTAATAGCACCAATTAAGATTTTTGAAAAAAAAATTCACACTGCTGAAACTATAGAACAAAATGTCAGATAAAAATAGAGAAGGTACTTGGGGATGATCTGAAAACCCCTAAACATTAGGGTGTTTGTAAAATCCCCGAGCAGGCGTCATATTCCTTCTCTTCTTCTTCTTCTTCTTCATCATCTTGAGATGGATGATTCTACCAAGAAATCCAGCGAAGTGAGACACTTGTCGTCCTTTCTATGTGTGTATATATATATATTTTTTTTTGTGTTTGTGGATGTATGTATATATGTATGCATGAGTGAGGGTTTTAATTTTGATGTAGCTTGCTGTTGAGGACGCAACTCCTGCATCCACCAAATCTGCAAAGGAAGGTAGGTTTGCTTTCTTTCTGATTAATTGTTGTTAAATTGTTTTTGATTTTGAGAAATTTTTGTGTTGTGAGTGAGGAATGTGGATTGTGTGTATGTAATAGTGAGTAAGAGAGAAGGACACAAGAGTGATGAGGCTAAGACGACCCTGAAGAAGGAGAAGAAGATCAACAACAGGGAAGATGACGCAGCTTCTTCACAATCTGATGAAGACCCCAAGGTTTGACTAGCAACCATTTTTAGTTGGTTCTACAACCTGTTTTTATTTATTTATTTATTTATTTTTTTAATTACACTGTTTTTTGTATTTTTTTATAGTAAATTTATGAGCAAAATTCAGTTTACACACGGGGCCAGAGCATTTTATCGTACAATTCAAATATAGTGAGAAAGTGACCATATTTGTATCAAAGTGCAAAAATGGAATACCTCAAACCTTATGCATTTTTTTTTTAATTTTATTTTTAGGGTAAATTATAGCGATAGTAAAATAAAAAAAAGCCTAACCGCATAGGTCATCCTTAGGTGGCTCTACACAGCAGATAAGTTGCAGCGGGATTTGAATGCACACTCCTGACACTGGGTATGGTTCACCCAGGACTGGAAGGTTCATCCAACCAACCATATGTGTTATCGCTCAGATAGTTGGCCCCATGGAGAGTCGAACTTGGGATCTCAAAATTTATACCTCAAGCCTTTTCCAAGTTGCCACACCCCTTTGGTTAAATTATATCAATAGTCTTTATATTTTGCCATTTGTGTCATTTTTGTCCCTACAATTTTAATTGACTCAATTTTGACTCTTAATTTTAGATATTGAGCCAATTTGGTCCAATTGGTAACAGTGTTAGGATTTTTGATGAAAAATAATCACTGAGTTGATTGAGGTTAAGTCACTGAATTGATCAAATTTACAATTTTACTTCCAAATATATGACACATGCCACTCATGTGTGCATTTGCCAAAAAAAAAAAAAAATGCTAACAATTAGAATCAATTAGACCAATTTAAGACAAAATTAAAAATTTAGGGTAAGAATTGAGTGATACAAGAGCCAAAATACAGGACTATTAGCGTCATTTGCCCTTATTTTTATTATTTTATTTCTCTCTCTTCTCTCATAATTTATAATTTCTAACATTAATTCAATTAAATTATAATTAATTATTTATTATAATTCTTACTTTTTAATCTAATTTTAATTTAATTATATTTTATATCGCAATTAATCCTAAATCCTTAATTATTTATTATAATTCCTAACTTTTTAATCTAACTATAATTTAGATCACAATTAAGCCTAAATTATTTATTGTAGTTCTTGGCATCTTAATCTAATTTTAATTTAATTATATTTTAGATCAGTTCTTAATTATATTTTTATTTTAATTAAAATCTTAATCTAAGTTTGGAGAAGATTGGAGTTAAATTGTCTTCTTGTTGTTTTCACTTTATTTTTTCAGAAAACTAAGTCCTCTCTAAAAAATAGCAAGTGTGATACAGAAACTAATAGTGACACTTTAAACCAAAACCACATGTGAATTTTCTGGCTATATTTGAACTATAAGGTAAAGTTTTTCAGTCTCAAACCACATGGGGGTAAAATGAAGGGGGACTTACGTATAGGTTCTAATAGGTGGACTTATTGTCCAATAGGTCCTGTGAGAATTAATCACGTTTTTCATCAAATACTATTAAAAAATGTCACTAATTGTTAATTTTCAGTGACAATTTGTAAACTTTCACAGAAAATGTCACTAATTATAAGTTTAGCGACAATTTAAAAAAAATCATCAAAAAAAAATATCACTAATTGTAAGTTTTAGCGACAATTTATAAAAATCATGACAAAAAAGTCACTAATTGTCAATTTTTATTTTTTTAGTGACATGCAAAAAATCATCACAAAAAATTATTTTTAGCGACAATTTTACTAAAATAGGACTTGATGAGAATTAAATTCAACTATTAGGACGTATTAATAGTTTATCCCTTAGTAGTAGTAGGGATCGTGGATGGTACTCACAAATCTGAGGAAGAAGCGCGATTTTGTGCTTCTGAGAAAGAATCAGAGAAGAATTGTGAGTTTGAGGTGTGAGAAACGTGAATATGATGCGAGAAGGAAGAGATCAGGATCTCGAGCTCTCGACCTCGACCTCACTCTCGATCTCTCTGTCTTCTCTCTCTCGATCTCTCTGTCTCTCGATCTTCTTCTCTCGAGAGATCTTCTTCTCTCTCTACCTCTCATTTTCTCTCTCTTCTCTACTCGATCTCTCTGTCTCTCGTTCTTTTTCTCTCTTCGATCATCTTCATCACTCTCTTCTCTCACTGTCGATCTCCTCTTCATCTCTCTTTCTTCGTCTCTCAATCTGTTCTCTGCTCTCTTCTCTCTCTCTCTCTCTCTCTCTCTCTCTCTCTCTCTCTCTCTCTCTCTATTTTAATATAATTTACTATATATAATATAATCAATCATATATAATATAATTTATCATATACAATATATATATATAAAATAAAATTTATAAATTATAATTTTTATCATATATAATAAAATATTTAATTGTTATTTCTTAAAATATCATATATAATAATAATTTTTGTAAATTATTATTTCTTAACTTTTTAACATATAATAAATAAAATAAATCATCTAATTGTTTAAAAGAAATCTAATTAAATCATATATAATAATATCACTTCATTATCACTCTATAAGCGCTCCTAATCTATGACTCCTTTAAGTGGTCACGTTCCCCCACTGCAGCTCCTGCTCCTGCTCCTGCTCCCGCTCCTGTAGGTTTACCCTAAAATAAATTTTGATCTAAATTTATTGTACATGTCTTTGTATTGTTCTTTTACTATTTACTATATGTTTTGAATATTGCTGTATAACAGATTGAATACCGATTCTAAACTATATTATAGTGGTAAGGATTGACACTTGAATGGGGTAGGAATAATAGTTGTCAAGGATTTTGTAGAAAATGTAGTTGCGGTCATTAGGAAAGGTGATAGGATTATGTTAGTTAAATTAGTTATTGGAGAGAATATAATAAACATTATTAGTGCATACGCCCCCCAAGTAGGATTAGATGATTAGACTAAGAAAGATTTTTGGGACCAAATGGATCGTAGGAGAGAACCTAGTTATAGGTGGTGATTTCAATGACCATGTAGGAATAGATAAACTATGATATGAGAGGGTGCATGGTGGGTCTGGTTTTGGTGATAGAAATAAGGCTAGAGGGAATATTTTGGATTTTGCGTTAACTTCTGACCTAGTGATGACCAATAATATGTATAAGAAGAGAGAAGAGCATTTGATAACCTTTAAGAGAGAGGAGCATGCGATAGACACTCTTCCACACTCTTTCTCTAACCCTGTCTTTGTTTTGCTTCAGGAGTCTCCTGTCAAATCTGTGGTGCCTTCAAATAAACAGCCAGTATCTGCTTCTAAAAATGGTACCGCGGTGTCTAGCAGTTCTGATTCTGAGGAAGACCAAGTATGCATAAGGGTTAAATTTACAAGATTATTTACCTGAGTGATTTCTGATATTAATTTTCTACTGTTGCTAGTTCATTTTAATATATCTCTGTTACTCTTCTCCATACCATCTATTAGTATTTTATTGTTTGTTTTTATAAATAGGACCCCAAAAGCAAAGTAGCTGTTCCTACAGAAAAGGTGCTTGTTGCAGCTCCCAAAAAGAAAGTCGAATCCAGTGATGATTCCAAGTCAGATGACAGCAGCAGCTCAGATGATGACGTAAGTTCAGTGTTTTTTGGATTCTGTTTAATGATTACTGATAGTTTTGTTTATGAGAATTGTAATGGCTACCATGATAAGTCATTATACATATTATATCCAGAAGAAAATAATACCACCCACCCTAGGGAAGAAGCCTGCAGCTGTCCCTGAAAAGGCGGTAGACCCCAGTGATTCCAGCTCTGATAGCTCGTCAGATGAGGAAAATGTGAGACTGCAAATGTTGTCATTTCAATTACCGTTGGAGTAAATTCTCGATACTAACAAAGGTTATTGATTAGGGTCAGAAGAATAATGTCAAAATGGCTGCCTCCCAACCCAGGAAATTGCCGTCAACTACAGTTAAAAATGTTTCTGTTGCAATTGTCAAGAAGAAAGATGAATCAAGTGGCAGTTCAGAAGAATTATTAGAGGATGAAGATGTGAGTTTACTGCCTCTATTCTACTTATTTTGTATCATTATTTGTGATGTCTTCTGCTGTCTGACTCTCACAAAATGCATCATGTGTTAGGGTATCACGATCCGAGAGAATTTGCCATTTAAACTCATAAGTTCCTGGTGTATTCAGGAAAATGGGCACCCCCACCTCTTTGTATCCCACTTTCAGTACCACAGTCAAAATATGGTCCAGATTTGGATGCTTTATTAAGAATTGAATTGAAGTGCATATTGTTATAACACTGCACTTGATTGTGAGTTTGAATCTAAATGGTGGCCAGTTTTGGACAAAACAATATGTTTATGTAGGTTAGTGAAGCCTTAGGCACGTATAAAGTGATGGAAATCATTATAAGTTGCTCACTACTTTGCTTTTTTCCCCCTGTTGCTCACAGATATCGTATGTTGTATTCTACTATTTGCCTATTGGAATGCAGGCCCTGGCGACTAAACTTGTCCCTTCAAAAAGGTCATCTTCAGCAACTGAAACAAAGGAATCTAAACAGGTATATTCATGGTGTCTACATTTCACACTTCTGTTTAGTTGATAGTGGAACAAAATGGCCACAAAGCATCTTGTGAAAATGAGAGTTCTTTTGTGTTAGGCTACAGTTTATGAGCAACTCTCGTGGGGTTTTGGAATTTTTTGGCATAATTTTTTGTTTCTTTGACTGTTGTACTGATTTCATGTAGCAATGTTATTGTACTTCTGTAATCACAGGAGGAGGCATGCCTTAAAAAAGCAGACAGTGATAGCAGTTCAGAAGAGGAGCCTCAAAGGAAAAAGATGAAGGCCCAGGTAGGTTATATTGTTAGCATCAATTATAAGCCACAAGTTTTTATAGTCTTCTTGCTACATTAAATTGCATTAAGTGATCACTTTGTGAAATATGGTGCAGCCCACTGTTACACCAAATGCTGGAAAACAAAGTGCAAAAAAAGCTACACAAAATGGGAGCAGCAGTGATGAGGGAAGTTATGATGATGAGCCTACAAAGGCACAATCACTAAGGCAAAGCTCTGTAAGTTGAGGGCTGATGAATTGATTAATAATCTTATAGTATTTACATTCGGAACATCTACTTCTCATTTGTAATCAATTGCTTTCATGGAAGCCTACACGAGTTGCAAAGAAAAGAAGTGAATCTGAGGACGAATGTTCAGAGGACAACAGTTCTAGCGAAGAAGACACTTCCGAGGAAGAACACGAAAAACCTTTCAAGTCTCCAAACTCCAAGTCTCCAAATAAAAATGTAAATACCACTTCCTCAAATAATGTTAGTTAAACGGAGAAATCAGTTTTTTTTTTTTCTCATAAAAATGAATTTGGATTGACTTCTTGGTTTTGATGTGGCCTTGTGTAACTATTTTGTGACTGCTTGTTTGATGTTTCAAAAAAAAAAAATTCTGTACTCATGCGTCAAAAGATGTGATGAGATGCAAGTCCTAAAATTAAATGACAGAATAACTGAATGAAATGATTAGAGGCTTCTATTGCAAGGGAAGCAATGGCTGCTACCAGAGCATTTTAAACCTTTTAAGATATTAAATTTTGCTACATCCAAATTTCAAGTCTCCAAATAAAAATGTAAATACCACTTCCTCAAATAATGTTAGTTCAACTGAGAAATTAGTTTTTTTCCTCATAAAAATGAATTTGGATTGACTTCTTTTTTGGTTTTGATGTGGCCTTCTGTAACTATTTTGTGACTGTTTGGTCGATGTTTTAAAAAAAATAATTCTATACTCGTGCGTCAAAAGATGTGATGAGATGAAGTCTTAAAATTAAATGACAGAATAACTGAATAAAATGATTAAATGCTTCTATTGCAAGGGAAGCAATGGCTGCTACCAGAGCATTTTAAACCTTTTAAGATATTAAATTTTGCTACATCAGCAGCTGCCACTGATGCAGAAAAATCAGTTACATTTAATTAATTAAAGATTATGCTGCTGGTCATATGATTTGGATTATCATTCTATAAGAGATGGAAACACTTGGAAATTTCTATGGGTTTGTGCATGTGTTTACCCTTTGGGTTAGTAGCAGTTCACATTATGCTAAGATTGAGATTTTGCATAACTAATTTTATCAAAATTAATTTTGAAAGAAATGGAATGGATGTTTATATTTGCATCTGTTTTTCAAGGGTTAACTGGAACTGCAACTTATGAGCTCAACTTCTGAAAACCCCTGTACTGTTGATTCCAAATTGATTCCTCTGAAAATTTTCCAAAAATTTCTTGGCCAAACAGGACAGCGATGTAGACATGGTAAATGCGGTATCACTGAAGACAGAGAGCAGGCAAGCCGATGCTGAATTTGGAAAAAAAGTTGTAAGCACTAAAATTTTTATTTGTAGTTTTATTTTATTTTGTGTGTTTGCAATTGAAGAGAGAATGTAATTTTTTATATGCAGCCCCAAACACCAGTTACTCAAGTTCAAACTGAAGGATCAAAAACCCTGTTTGTTGCCAACCTATCTTTCTCTGTTGAACAAACTGATGTGTACGTATTGCCTATAGTAAATTTGAGTTCCAAACTTCCATGCTGATTTTCATTTGACAATTATTTATTCCTCCAGGGAGGACTTCTTTAAAGATGCTGGAGAAATTGTACAAATTCGCTTTGCATTAGATTATGAAGGAGCATTTAAGGGCTATGGCCATGTTGAATTTGCCACAGTAGCAGCTGCGCAGAAGGTACATCTCTCATTTTTCCAATTCACAGTTTAGCTTTTACAAGATTTCTAATAGCCAATATCAGGCCGGCTTTGTTGTTTATATTTTTGTTTTTAGGGTGGGAGATGTTCATATTGTCTGGACCGCTGGAGTTGTGAATTTTGATCATTCAAAGCTATCAATAATAACATTAACAAATGTAATAACGATAATAACAATAAGAAGATGTTTATTCTCATCCACTTCATGGACTTGGCTGCAATTATTACAACTGAGAAATTAGTATGCATCTGATTGGTTGATTAGGACTCAGGAATCTCAGTGGTGCTGTCCCTTTTCTGTAATGATACAACAATATTTGGTATTGATCCCTTGTCTTCTAGTATCTCATAAAGCTACTCATTTTATGTGCATAACATTCCTTGGATTACACAGGACAGTGGTTTTTACATTGACACGTGGACAGCCTTGTTGCCATTTTGTGCAATTGTTCTTCAGCTTGGCAGTCTTTGATAATCACGTCTTGTATAAAACCTTTTCCATGTTACAAGGACTTGAGTACTAGTGTTGGGTGTTGTTATGTGTTTAAAGGTTAGATTCATCTACTTCTCATGTCCATGGGCACTAGGAACTAGAGCTATTTATAGAATGTCAGTATTATGCATAGACACAAATTTCGAAACAATGTTTCGACACATTTTGAAATTCATGTTACAAACATCCACAGTTTAGGTTTTAGACTAAATAGTATTGATTATTTGATAGTAGGTTCCTATTTCCAATATGGATTCCAGATTGTTAATTACAATTTACATACTTTAAACAAGTGAAACCTCCAATTAATGAAGAACAAAAAAAAATTAACAAATGAGAATTTAAGCAAAAGAATTATTCTATTAAAGTTTTGGTTTTTTAGAATCCCTAGATTCACAAATTACAATTACTGGGTTGGGAACCCTTTACGCATAGCTTGCCATCACTGTGTGTTGCAATGTTGATTGTTGAGTGTTGAATGTTTGTTTCTCTTCACAATTCCCTAGCCTCTAACTTTCTCTGAACTCTTCTTGGCTTTCGAATTCTCTCAATCTGTCTCTTCGTTTTTATCGTCTTTTTGTTTCTCACTTTTTGATCCCTCTTGTGTGATGGTCCTCATATTTATAGAGGGACATCTACATGATAAGAGACCTATCTTCACGTATCACTTACTTGTATAGGTTCAAAGACTTTGAATTTTAGGGCTTCATCATCCTATTGAATCTAGAACATTAGCATAAAGGGTTTTTGGAGACTCTAGTTTGTGTCCCAAGTTTTTTATGCTTGGAACATTAACTTAAAGGGTTTTTGGAGAGTTGATCACCAAATACCAAATTTCCTACACAATTTATGAAGAAATTAGGATCTTCTTATGCAACCTTCGTCATATTCATGGTCTTCCATTCCTTGGTGAATTTTATGAAGAGTTCACACCTTCTAATGGTGTCTTGTATTCATCTAACATATCCTTTATTTGTCATGGCCTCTTCAACATTAATTGCTTACAAACCAAAAAGTTCAGTAACTGGACTTCCAATTTCAGTGATGAATTCTCATTTCTTGAAACTCCTGATGTTCATTTCCGACGGAGAGATGGGATTCCTAATGAGGTATATCTGGCTTAGTGGGTTTGTCTTCCCTCACTCTTCTGGGAAATCCATCCTACTACTTTCGTTGTGGCTACCAAAATGGCTATTAGTTTTTCGTTCAACCTAACCATCCCTGCTTTTGCATATCTGTACTATCACCTTCTCCTAGGAAAGAAAATGTTTAAGGTTCTCTTCATTATTTTGTTGGGTGGGTTTCTTTTTACTTGGCCCAGACTTAATTCTCACGGTGATCCTCCCAAATTATGACATATCTTTCATATCATACCTTGGGTTCATTGGGAATCAGTTGGCCACTCAATTTTTTCCAAATGGGCCCCCTATGTAGATTCACCTGTTAACTGTTTCAGTAAGTGTCATTTTAGGGCTCTCACCCATAAAGATGAACCTTTAGGTACCCTTTCCGATTTTGAAGAGATATCTTCTTTCTTACTCAGTTACTTGATATCTTTGAGACCAGGGATTGTGACCCTTAGGATGGATCCGTCTTTACTACGAACTAGGATCCCAAGAGAAAGTGTCTCCATGTATGCAAGCAATGAATAACTGTTGTCATTTCCTTCTCTTGCACCGTGTACCTTTGTTCGGTGTCATTGAGCTTGCAATTTTCGTAGGCAACAGGATGCCCATTCTGCATAAGCAGGTCTCCGATGGCAAAGTCAAAGGCATCCATGTGCACCTCGTATGGCTTGGTGTGGTCGGGTAGCCCCAAGATTGGTTCCTCTGTCACCGCCTTTTTCATATCGTCAAAGGCATTTTGTCATTTCTTTGACCAATCCCAAGTCTGTTCGTCTTCAGGAGGTTCGTGAGTGGTGCTACCTATGCCAAATACCTCTTTATGAACCACCAATAATAGTTGACTAGGCCACGGAAAGACCTTAGCTCTGTCACTTTGGTAGGAGCTTTCCATTCTTGTATCGCCCGCACGTTGCCTTTTTCCATGATAAGCATCTTGTCCTTGATCTTGTGCCCCAAGAACATCACTTCATTCATGGCAAAGGGGCACTTCTTCTCATTCACGTAGAACTCGTTATCCCTTAGCACTTTGAACACCAGCATCCATAGATGATCCACATGGTCCTTCAACTTGTTGCTATAGACCACAATGTCGTCCAAGTAAACCACTACAAAGCAGTCCAAGTAAGGATGAAAGATCTTGTTCATTAACGTGTAGATTGTGGTTGGGCATTGGTAAGGTGAAAGGGCATCATTAAGAAACTCGTAGGAGCCATGTTCAGTGACACAAGTAGTTTTAACTTGGAATTGCGGAATTGCATTTGTTACCCAAGCAGGAGTGTTACCTAAAAGACAACTTAAGAGGGGAGGTGAATTAGGTTTTACAATTAAAAATTAATAATACCCTAATAAAAATTATAACTGGCACAATAGATAAATATAGTTAATGAAATAAAAATAATTAAAATAAGTGTTCTAACAACTATGTCAGTTAATGATTTTAGCATAGTGAAAATATGAAATATAGCTACAGCAATTTAAATAAAATAAAGAGATAAGGGAGAGAGGGGCAAACAAATTTGTAGTGGTTCGGCTTCAACTTGGCCTACGTCCACTCCTCAAGCTTCACTTGAGATTTTCCACTATGCTCTAGCTTCACGGGGGTGCTAGCAACCTCTTTACAAATGGAGTAATCCTCCACGGATTTTACACAGACTTTTTAAGTCAAGAACACTGAGCGTACTACACTTCTACAAGATTGAAAAGAATGTGTTTTTGCTTTCACAGAAAGCTACAAGAATTATCTCTCAAAGATAGATATATAAATTGAAGCTTTGATTTTTCTGTAAATCTCACATAGGAAAGATAAACTTAATACTATAAGGCTCAATGTATAATTTCTAAGAGATGATGTAAACAAAATTGAAGAACACTTCTCAGAGAATTTTTCAGAAAATAGATGTGAGTGATTATAGATCAAAGAATATTTTCTGATTTTTTTTTTTTGTAACTTATTTACATTAGAGGCTTTGGTATATATAATGAAACTTATAGTCGTTTATAGCCGTTGTATTCATTTGAATTTATAGTCGTTGTACTCCATTATTACTAATTTGAATATCTTCCACTTGAACCTCTTGAACTGCTGCTGTGCTGGGCTGTTTGAACCTCTATTTTGGGCTATTTGAACTCCTGATTTAATCAAATATTAAATACATTCTAACAACATTTAGGATAAAGGTTTATGTGAGAAATAATAGAACAAAATAAATTTTGATTCTATTTTTCTCTTTCAAATAAATTAAAACATAATTAAATAAACCATCAAAATAAATTTTGGACTCAAAACATAATTAAATAAATTATCAAAATAAATTTTGGATTCTATTTTTCTCTTTCAAATAAATTAAAACATAATTAAATAAATTATCAAAATAAATAAGTCTAGCAAGGAGTTTTCTGCTACTAAGAAATGAACTTCATTTGTTAGAAACATGTGGTTAGAAGATGTTATGCATTACTGAGAATGTTGAGTGAACCATCTAGATTGGTAGTTGCCTACCATTTATATGTCTTCATTGTAGGCTCTCAAGTTGGACGGCCAAGATTTGTTGGGTCGTCGTGTGAGACTTGATCTAGCGAAGGAGAGGGGCTCTTACACATCAAATAGCGGGTATTTTCCCCATTTCCCCACCTATAGCTAGTTTCAAGTTACTCTGATTAAGTTTCTATGAATTTAATTTTCGACACCAAATATTGTATAATGGAAAGAAATTCGTACCAAAAGAGTGGGAGAGCCCCAGGACAAACTATATTTATTCGAGGCTTTGATAAAAGCAGCGGGGAGGACCAGGTATAGTGTTGCAAATAACATTTCCTCTAGCACTAGTGTTCCTTTTCTGTCACATTCCTATATCTCTATGCATGATGTGCAACAAATATGGATTGCATGGATTGCAGGTCAGGAGTGCGCTGGAAGAGCATTTTGCTTCTTGTGGAGGGATTTCAAGGGTAACCATTCCAAAAAACTATGTTGGTGATGAACTCAAAGGGTGTGTACCTTTTCTCCTAATTTGAATATTGTGGGTTATGGTCTTAGAATAAATTGAAACTAATATTAAAACTAATTTCAATTTGTTGAATCTAGTCAAGATATATGGGTTGGATGTATTGTGATGTGCATTATTTGTTTATCAAGATAACATACATGTCAATGATTAAATAACTTTAGCAATTTGTGTCGTTACTCGATAATGCAATAATTATGGCCATACAGAAACATAATGGCTTCAAAGGACAATTAGCTCTTTAAAGAAGGGTAATTAAACAGTGAACATGTGTTGTGGAATGTTAATTCTTGGATAAGTTATTGGCTGAGTTGTATTTGTTATGCTTTGTTAGGCAGTATTAGCTGGGACTAAAGTTCTGTTGAGAAGATGACTCAGCTGCTGATGTGTCATGTTGAGTAGGCTGTCAAGATATTCAAAGATTGCTGAAATAAAGTTGCTGGAGTATTTTTGAATAAGTCAAAATGTTTGAAAGCTTCAAAGTAGTTACTAGAAAATAGGAAACTAGAAGATAAGCTCATCTATTCATGGGCTTGTGATGCTATTTCTTTGCAAGTTGTTATGCGTTTCTGTTATATTTCTCATGTATATAAAGCACTTTCTAGTCAATAAAATTGCAGGTCATTTTGGCAGCTCATTTTTGTTCTTACATGTTCTTATTTTGTTACTGTTCTTGAAAAATAACAACATATTAGTATCAGAGCTGTTTTTTTAAGGGGCCTGTGTGAGAAATCCTGAGAGATCTTTCACCAAAACACAAACACCTAACCTTTCTAAGCATGGCCTCAAATGCTCTCTCTCCAATAATACCACCAGTTTTCACTGGTGAGAATTATCAAACATGGGCAGTAAGGATGACTGCTTATTTGCAAGCAGTTGATCTTTGGGAGGCAGTTGAAGCTGATTATGAAATCGTTCCATTGCCTGACAATCCCACTATACAAGAAATCAAGACTTGCAAGAAGAGGACAACTAAAAAATTCAAAGCCAAGTCTTGCCTCCATTCAGCAGTTTCTGAAGCTATTTTCACCAAGATCATGACTTTGGAGTCAGCCAAAAACATCTGGGACTATCTCAGAACTGAGTCTCAAGGCAATGACAGATCAAGGAGCATGCAAGTGATGAACTTAAGGAGGGAATTTGAGATACAAAGGATGAAGGAATCAGAGACCATAAAGGAGTACTCTGATAGGCTGCTGAGCATAGTAAACAAGGTAATGTTGCTTGGAGAAGACTTGTCTAATCAAAGGGTTGTTGAAAAAATCCTAGTAACCACACCTGAAAGGTTGAGCCCAAAATCTCCTCTCTTGAGGAATCCAAAGACTTAACAAGTATTTCCTTGGCAGAATTTTTGAATGCTTTACAGGCACAGGAGTAGAGAAGACTGATTAGGCAAGAAGGGTTTGTGGAGGGAGCTTTGGAGGCCAAACTACAAATCCAGGATAAAAGTAAAGGCAAGAAAAAGAAGGGCAATAAAGACAACTCAAGCAAAGGTAATGCTGAAGATGGAGACAGCAACAACAAAGGAGGAACTTACCCTCAATGCCAGCATTGCAATAAAACAAATCATCCTCAATCTAAGTGTTGGTGGAGGCCTGACATCAAGTGCAGAAAGTGCAACCTGTTAGGCCACATAGAGAAGGTTTGTAGAAGCAAACAACAGCAAGAAGGTGAAGCTAAAATGGTGGATCAGCAGGAGGAGGAGCACCTGTTTGTTCCCTCATGTTATGCAAGCAAAAGCTCTAATGAACACTGGTTAGTTGAAAGTGGCTGCACAAACCATATGACTTATGACAAAGAGCTCTTTAGAGAGCTAGATAGAACTAAAATTTCCAAAGTCAAGGTTGGAAATGGTGAGTTCATTGAAGTAAGAGGCAAAGGGATAGTAGCAATTGAAAGTGTTTTAGGTACAAAACTAATCACTGATGTTTTATATGTGCCTAGAATTGATCAAAATTTGCTAGGTGTTGGTCAGCCACTTGAAAAAGGCTATAAACTGTTGTTTGAAGATAAAAAGTGCATGATTAGAGATGCAGATGGCTGCGAGGTGTGTACAATCAAAATGAGAGGCAAGTGCTTCTCTCTGGATCCAATGAAGGAGGAGCAAACAGCATATCAAGTCTCCATGAACGCAACAGAAATTTGGCACAATAGATTGGGCCATTTTCACCATGGAGCACTCATATATATGCAGAAAAATCAGCTGGTACAAGGGTTACCTCCACTAGAAGAGCATCTACTTGGCTGCAAGGCTTGTCAATTTGGAAAACAAAGTAGATTGCCATTTCCTAAAAAGGCCTGGAGGGCTTCATAGAAGCTGCAACTAATACATACTGATCTTGGAGGGCCTCAGAGAACCCCATCATAAAAGGGAAGTAAATATTATATTGCTTTTATAGATGATTTAACAAGAATGTGTTGGATTTACTTCTTAAGGTTTAAATCCGAGGTTGCAGCTGTGTTCTGGAAATTCAAAGCTTGTGTGGAAAACCAGAGTGGCTGCAAGATGCAAGTATTAAGATCAGATAATGGCAAGGAATACACCTCAAAACAGTTCGATTTGTTTTGTGAAGAAGCTGGAATTGAGCACCAGCTGACAGCTCCATACACTTCACAACAAAATGGAGTGAGTGAGAGGAAAAATAGAACACTCATGGAGATGACTAGATGTCTGCTACATGAAAAAGGGTTGCAAAAAAAAATTCTAGGCCGAGTCTACAAATACTGCTATTTTTCTACTTAACAGACTTCCAACAAGGGCTTTGAAAAGAAAAACACCCTTTGAGGCTTGGTATGGATACAAACCTTCATTACATAACTTCAAAGTATTTTGTTGTCTGTGTTTTTCATATGTGCCTCAGGTGAAAAGAGACAAGCTTGATAAGAAAGCAAAACCAGGGGTCTTTATTGGTTACAGCAACATCTCTAAAGCTTACAGAGTTTCCCATCCTCAAACAGGGAAAGAATGAGCAATGGAATTGGGATGATGGAGAAAAAGATCAATTTTTAGAAGATTTGCAACCTTCTGAAGACAATGTTGATGACCCACCTGTCAGGGGAACGAGACTGCTTTCTGACATTTATCAAAGATGCAATGTTGCTGTAACAAAGCCTGTAGGATTTGAAGAAGCTAAAAATGATCAGAAATGGATAGAAGCTATGAAAGAGGAGATGAGAATGAAAGAGAAAAATCACACTTGGGAGCTTATGGAAAAACCTCAAAATAGGAAGATTATAGGAGTTAAATGGGTGTTTAGAACCAAGTTAAATGCAGATGGATCAATTAACAAGTATAAAGCAAGGCTAGTGGTGAAGGGTTATGCTCAAATCCACGGTGTTGATTTCTCTGAGACCTTTGCACCTGTGGCAAGGTTAGACACAATCAGGTTGCTGCTAGCAATTGCAGCACAAAAATGCTGGAAGATCTATCAGCTAGATGTTAAATCAGCCTTTTTGAATGGTTTTTTGCAGGAGGAAATATATGTAGAGCAGCTAGAGGAATTTGTTATGCTGGGGCATGAGGATGAAGTGTATTTGCTGAAAAAGACATTGTATGGTCTTAAACAGGCACCAAGGGCCTGGTACGGCAGAATAGATAGCCACTTATTAAGCCTAGGCTTTGTAAAAGGCCTAAGTGAATTTACTCTGTACGTGAAGGAGGCTACTGACTTAATTATTGTGCCTGTTTATGTTGATGACTTGCTTATAACAGGGAGCAATGAGGAGCTTGTAAACGAATTTAAAGCAGAGATGCTTATGGTGTTTGAGATGACAGATTTGGGCTTGATGTCCTATTTTCTGGGAATGGAAGTGAAGCAAAGGCAGCATGATGTCTTTATTTGCCAACAAAAGTATGCAAAGGAGATCCTCAAAAAAATTCACATGGAAGACTGCGAAGCTATATCAACTCCTATGAATCAGAAAGAGAAATTCAGCAAGGATGATGGAGCTGATAAGGTTGATGAAGGTTTGTACAGGAGTTTGATTGGTTGCTTAATGTATCTTATAGCAACCCGACCTGACATAATGCATGCTGTGAGTTTGCTTTTGAGGTTTATGTACTGTGCAAGTGAGTTGCATTTTCAAGCTGCAAAGAGGATTTTGAGGTATATTGAAGGCACTGTCAATTATGGCATAAAGTTCACTCATTGTTCAGATTTTAAGTTCACAGTGACTGGGGAGGTTCTATTGATGATAACAGAAGTACAACTGGTTTTTGCTTTAGTCTTGGATCAGGCATGTTCTCCTGGTGTTCAAGGAAACAAGAGATTATTGCACAAAGTACTGCTGAAGTTGAATATGTGGCTGCTACAGCAGCTGTAAACCAAGCTCTGTGGTTTAGGAAATTGTTAACAGATCTGCATATGGAACAGGAGGAGTCCACACAAATCTTTGTTGATAACCAAGCTGCTATATCTATATCTAACAATCCAGTTTTTCATGGGAAAACAAAGCATTTTAAGATTAAACTTTACTTTCTCAGGGAAGTACAGAAAGAAGAAGAAGTACTGTTGCTCCATGGCAAAACAGAAAATCGGGTTGCTGATATTCTAACAAAAGCACTTTCTAAAGCAAGGTTTGGATTCCTAAGAGAAAAATTGGGAATGAGCAGCAGCTGATCCAAGGAGTGTTGAGAAGATGACTGAGCTGCTGATGTGTCATGTTGAGTAGGTTGTTAAGATATTCAAAGATTGTTGAAATAAAGTTGCTGGAGTATTTTTGAATAAGTCAAAATGTTTGAAAGCTTCAAAGTAGTTGTTACTAGAAAATAGGAAACTAGAAGATAAGCTCATCTATTCATGGGCTTGTGATGCTATTTCTTTGCAAGTTATTATGCATTTCCGTTATATTTCTCATGTTTATAAAGCACTTTCTAGTCAATAAAATTGCAGGTCATTTTGGCAGCTCATTTTTGTTCTTATATGTTCTTATTTTGTTACTGTTCTTGAAAAATAACAAGAAGTTCAGTGGGGGGTTTACAGCCATATGTTGTGCACGCCAGGGTAGGGTGTTTATGTATCAATCAACAAGAATAAAAATCTGGTAATTTGAGAGTATTAGCCGAGTTTTACTCTGTGTATCAAGGGATAAAATACATTTCAAGACTTCATACTGGATGAAATGATATTGAAACCTTATTTTTCGGTGAATAAAATATTTTTGTAATAGATTTAAATTTTGATGCTTTGATGTTATTGAAACCTGCTAATTGGGTTGGGGCTTGTTGAAGTAAGGATCATTAATTGATCATCACTTTGCATCAGCCAGATGCGGTGTGTTTGTATAGTTTGGAGATTTTGTTTTAAGCAAGGGTTGTATGAACACCTGAGGGATTATTAGCTGCATTATTTTAAGAAGGCTTCCATGCCACTGCCTTATTACCAAATGTTGAAATAATATAACAATAATTGTGCAACTGACTAGTACCCAAGGCTATTAGGACTTGGTCTGAGGTTGAGATTGGTGGATGACATACATGCTATATATATATATATCAATTAGTTCTCTGTCTCTTTTTGATTGCAGGATTGCTTACATTGATTTCAAGGACAGTGACAGTTTCAACAAAGCTCTGGAACTCAATGGATCTGAACTTGGAGGATATACTTTGATGGTGGAAGAGGCAAAGCGGAGAGGTGATAATCGTGACTATACTGGCAGTGGCAGAGGTGGTGAAAGAAGTAGTGGTAGATATGGTGCTGGTCGGTTTGGAGAAAGTGGCGGCCGGTTTGGAGGTTGGTGGTAGAGGAGGATGTGGAGTGCGCAGCAAACCAAGCATAAGTACTGCTGGTGGTATTGGTATGTTGGCTTCCAACTTGTTTTTAATCATTCTTTGATGATGAGAGCATCTCTTGCGTTGAATGAGTTTTCAAGTTTGGACTGGGTTTCGTAAGAACTGGATTACTGCTCAAAATATTTCTGAGCTGCATTGCTCCGGTGCTTTTGAGGCTGTGGGATGATTGATTCTATTTCCTATCCCATATACTTTTGCCATTTTCTGATTATTTTTTATCCCATGTACTTTTGCAGGGAAAAAAGACTACATTTGCTGATTAGGATTGTTATGAAGGGATTTTGAAGTGATGTTTGGGGTTTGGTATCTACTTGTTTGTGTCTCTCATTCTAGTTAGCTAGTGTGTATATATGTATGTATGTATGTATGTATGTATGTATGTTTTGGATAAGATTGTAGTTGTATTGTTTGACTTGACACTGGAATTGTTTTTGGTTCCTGCTTAGTTTTTGCGCTCGATATCTATCTATACTGTCCTGTTATATTTTTATCTGTTTATTGATAATTGCCATTTTGGGTTATACGAGAGTTAAAATGCATCTGTGGGGGGTTCAAACTATAATGCAATTGCTTTGTAGAGTCCCTCAGGACAAGTAAGCCAAGCCTTGATTCTTTTTCGGCAATTGTTCTACGAAGTCTAAAAAAATATGATTGAACAGTTATTTCTTTTCAGTAACTTAACATAAAGGGCCAGTTACACCGAACCTCCCTTGATAATTGCCTAAATTACACCTAGCCCCACTTGTATTGAAAAATGACACTGGCCTTCCTTGAAACATAATAACATTTCCGTTAGTGAAATGGATGGAACTAGCTTATGTCATCATATTTTAAATGAAAATACCCATTTTACCCTTGATTTTTTTAATTTTTAATATTTTAATTTTTGAAAGAAAAGAAGGAAAAATAGGCTATTGTCCTCCCTTTCCCAACCCCCACCGCTGCGCTTTTTTCTCCATCAATACTCTCCCACTCCACCACTGCTCCGTCCTCCCCATGAGTCAATGAGTTGGCTTATATTAAGAGCAATGAGGGAGCTATATTAAGAGAAAAGGTGAAAGGGGAACATGGCTATTGACCCAGCCTCCACCACCACTTCCATCTCCGCTCGGCACCACTACAATTACCCTGTTTCCTTCTTCCCAATGTTGACCCACCATTTTTTCCCTTCTTGCAGCGCAGCGACTTCTATCCCTCAGCTAACCCAACCCTCTCCTTCCCCTTTTGCAATGCCATTATTACAAAATTTCATCACATTATTACAATTATAACCAATTACAACTAGTGAGTGTAATGACGACTCCACCTCCCAATGTAGCTCAATGCGATCCCCTCGTTCATTTCCCGAAAAGGAAGGGATGAGTTAACAAGCCTAGAAGATAATTAAATTGGCTGATGCACCAAAAGTTTTCCAGCCCAAATGTAATGGAATGAAATGGACTCAAGCCCCAGCAGCAGAAGCTAGCAGCAAGTCCCTCTTGACTGGTGGTTTGAGGAGGTTTCAGTTCTGTCTTTGGACTGATCACTTTCTCAGGATTCATTAGTATTGCCATGAAGGTAAAAGATTGGCGATGGTGCAATCATGCAGTTGCTAGTAGATGACAAAAGTACTAATTGCAGTAACAACAATGGCAATGACGATTGTATTTTATAATTTTGGGGCTGAATTAAGAGGCTTTGTGTTGATTGATTTTTTCTATTTTATTTATGCATGTGTTTTTTATTTTGTTCTCTTGAGTTTATATACACACATATAAATATATATATATATATATATATTTTAGAAAAGATATAAAGCAATTATATTAAAATAAATGTTAACATCATATAGAACAATAAAAAAACAACAAAGGACCAAACAATAAAATCCATTGAAACTTCAACAAAATCCGTCAAAAAAATTAGCAAACCACTAATCTACTCATAGATGTGAATTGAAAAATAAGACTTACATCTAAGAAGAACACAGCCTCATCGTTGTTGTCGCCGTCGTTGTCATTTCTACCACCAGTGCTCAACTCCATTGTTGCCGTTGTTACCTTCTTGTAAATCAGTCAGTCACTGTTGGAAGCTAAAGTTAAAGAAGAAAAACACTTACAGTAGTAAGGGATGAGGATTGAAAAAAGAGGGAAATCTTTGATTGTGAAACTTTAATGCGTGGATAGAGTTGAATTGGATTGTCTAAGTAGTTCACAGTGGTGGTGATTGCTGGTGGTGGTAGAATGGACAAATAAAAAGATTAAGTGGACATTAGGTGACACGTGGATAAATAAGGAGATGACCCTTGGACGACACGTGGATAAATAGGGAGATGGCACTTGGCCAGATAGGTGACGTGGAAAGATATGAGACAAAAATAGACAGATAAGTAAGAGTAATATGGTCTTTTAAATTGTTTCGTCCTTTTAGCTCCAAAAGAATAGACATTTCGGCTATTGCTCCAAAAGTTTTAAAATTAGACTCATGCCCCAGTTCCCTTTAAAAAATGTAAATTAAATAAATATGCATGACAATTTTATATAATGTTAACTTATGAAATAGTGAAAAATAAAAATTTATTTACTTATGAAACTGATTAGTTAATGAATTTTAATATTTAAACAAAAAATAACTATCCAAAAAACGAGAGAGTGGGTGTAGGAGTGGAGTGAGAATATTTTAGTAGAATTAAAAATCAAAATATTAAATTTTAAAAATAAAAAAAATATATTTAATTTGATTAAATCAAGGATTATTCAGTAATAAATCAGGCCCAGGTTAATGAGATCTTCCGCCTAATTAATTTTTAAAAACCAGGACCTGACAATATACTAGTTGATTGCTCACACATTGTCGAGCATCACTTTAATTTGCTTGAGGAGAAAATAATTTCTCTTTAATTTAAGGTAGGTATTGATGTAGCGGAAACGTGAGAAAGTAACAATCTTAGAATTCATTGATTGAAAACTTAAAATCGGAAACAAAATTTCTTTCTATATTCGTTGATTCGCAAAGAATACTAAAAATAAAGGCTTAACACTGGTTGATTCTCAAAAAATACCCAATGTTGGAACAAAATAGTATAAAACTCAAAATATATTAATTCTCCAAAAACTGAAGAGCCCTAAAGCTTACATATATTATTTATTAATAAAGGTAGACCTAACCTAATAGGAAACAATTAGAATTGATAGTTTCGTAATGAGCAATACAGAAATAAGGAAATATAACAAAAATTATCAAAAATAGAAATATTGCAATAAAATATAAAAGAAAAAACTACTAATATATGCTTCTACGATAATGGTAGATTCGACGATATCAGATTCCAAGGTTTACACTAGGAGAAATTGAAGTTTTAAATCTTTTCAAAAAATGGCAAATTCGCAAAATTGATGATAGATTTTGCTCAAAATCCACTGGGGTCTATCAATCCACCAAATTTTACGCAATTTTGAGATTGGCCCGCTTTGTCTTGCCTATCCCTTTGATCCAAGAATTATATGGTCATTCATGCTGCAAAGTAATTCATATTATTTCCAAGGTGTGCCACTCCAGACATTAGTCATTCTAATGTCTGGCAAGTCTGACCATTCATTAAATTGATGAGCTATATATACATGAGAACTCCATTCACTAAATTTATGGTCAAATAATCATTTAATTGACCATTTTCCAAGATCCTTAAAAACCCAAAAAAATTGGAAAGTTTAGACCTCAGCTCTCTCACTAGCAGCTAACAAGAAAAATACCCTTGAGAAATTGTACAAACTTCCCTTTTTACTTTCAGTGTTGCTTTCAATAATTTTTTCACTTATGGTCCCTTTTGTTTCTTTCCACATTCACCTAAAGATATAGCTACATAGGTAAACTGAATCTTTGGGGAGAACAACCATTACAAAGAAAATGCTCAAATGTAGATGACCAAGATGTGGATGACACATATGGCAATAAAGATCATTCAAAAAAAAAAGGGCACACAGAGAGGAGAATGGAATCATCAACCAACATCTGAATTTCTATTATTGCGTGGCTGTGTCATATGCTTTCAAATTCTAGAGTGTCATTTCATCTCAATTCTTCAGTAAGTACTGTTGGAGAATATATACATTTATAGAAATTGAATGTCTATGCTATAATCATATATGCTCAAGTATTATCTTCCTTATTTTTTATGCATCCCTATCTTGCTTCGAAAGGCCTCTACTAGTTCTACCGTATATGTACCAATGAGATACCATGTAATCCCAGCTAAAACAACCTGCAACCAGGAGCTATTGACAATATATAATGCTGATGAGCCCCCTATATGCTCTTCCAATCTACCACTCGACCCTTCCAGTATTTGTAAACGAACTATTGCTGCTGCAACCGTTGCTATTGCCATTGGAATACCCCACACAAAAGGGTTTCTCTTCATGTCTTTCCTTACTGTAAAATCTTGATTATTTGTTTTGTAGACATCCTTGGTGGTATGAGAAGACTCCGAAGCAATTCCAGAGCCAGAGATATTCTGGTGGGTTGTTGCCTCGGGCAATTTCAGAGTTGATGGAATCCAATACTCATCGTTATATATGTAACTTGATGGGATTTGACTAATCGGTTTTCCATTCTCTCTTGCATGTTTTCTGGCCGCGGCAGCTTCTTGGAGCTTCTTGATATTTGGTTCAGTGGATTTTTTGCCACTGGATATCAAATGTTTGCCAGTAGTACTTGATCCTCCTCCTCCTCCTCCTGCACTGGGTGAATGCCAGTAGAACCAATTTGAGATTGATCTGATTGCTTGAATAGCTGAACTTCTTGCTTCTCTTTGGGCATCTGATTCCTAAAATGCACATTTTTATGGTTTATGGTTGATACATGGTTTGCCTAGAAGGTACAAATTAGACGACATATGAAAAGAAAAAGAAAAAGAAAAAGAAAAAAAAAATGCTAACCAATGGCATAAAAGATTTTTTACACATCGTTTACTACTTTAGTTTGTCGAAAGCACTGTGAAACTACAGATTTATAATGAACACTTGAGAGTCAGAAGTCAGAATAACTAAAAAAACTAGTTTATGGCACAAATACTAGAGAAGAATCAGATAGATTGAAGCACTCACTGTGGATTGATCAGTAGAAGAAGCTTTATTCTTAGCATCCTGAAACCTGGCTTGAAATTTCTCCACATCAACGAAGATATTTGAGACGCGTGTACCCACTGCATTGCTTGCACCAATTCTAACATTGCCTCGTGGCTGCTTGGACATTAGGAATTCTAAGGCAGCTAGGTTGGACCTCTCCACAACCCTATGTTTAACACAGGAGCGAAAATAAACTAAATCAATTAGCAAATAAAAACCTATAGGAAGACTCAACTCACATGCTTATTCATCGGCAGGAAATAGTGGTATAGATGTATGCTGAAATGTCTTTATAACATGGTTGTATAGATGTATGCTGGGATTCCTTTAGATGCATTTTTATTTTTTTATTTTTTAGCTTTTACTGAACAAGGATTTCAAAGCCAATTCAAAAAAAAATTTCGAGCACTTACCAGTAAGCCCCATATACAAAATTCAAAACTCATCTAATCCCAAAATAAAACTTTTGCATCAATTAGTCCTTCATATTTTTAATTGTTACAATTTTTATTTTTATTTTTAAAATTTAAAAAAGTTGCTACACCCCACCACTGCCGGACTTTTGTTAGACGGTCACGGAAGACTCATCGGAATATTCAACATCACCGGAAAGCCACTGGAGTATCGCCGGAGTGTTCTAAATTTCATTGGAAGTCGCTAGAATGACCAGAATGTTCGCTTAATGTCAAGAATATCGTTGAAAACTCACCGGAATGTTCAGAATATTATCGGAAAAACAAATAAATGAAAAAATTATAGTTAAAAAAATAGCAAAATATGATAAATATTGATAAACTAAAAAGAAATATATATATATATATAACAACAATAGAAAAAATATATATTATTTTTTAATTTTTGTAGGGTTTACACAAATAATCTCTAATATTGATCAAACTGAAAAGCTATTTCAGTTTCAAAGCATGATTCTATTAAGTATTTATCATTATTAATCAAACTGAAAAACATGTTATGAAACTGAAAAATTTTACAGTTCTAAAAATGTTATGAAATTACAAAATTTTACAGTTTTAAAGTATGATTCATTTCGGCACCAAAAAAACTAAAACTACAAAATTTTACAGTTTTTACCGCCTGTAACTAAAACTTGAAAGCAACTTGTTCAGAACTTGAAAATTTTCTTCATGAAAACAAGAAAATAGATGTGCGTAGAACAGAAAATGCAGAAAAATTGAGAGATCGAAGGAGAGACACAGATATAGAGAGAAAATTGTACTCCAACAACAATTTTTGGTTTAGATCTGATTGAATTTCATGTAGATTTAAGTAGATCTACATCAAATTTAAGTAGATCTACTCATCTTCTTCGCCGAAAACTCATTTCCTTTGTCATCAGTGAGGGTGAAGTAAGAAGTTAGTGGCCAGTGGTTATCGGTAAACCCCAATCAATGGTAATCGTCTATTGCCGATGACTATATATTAGAAAGAGAAAGAGAAGAAGTAAGGCATACTCGCCAGTCACCGAAAATCAAAAAGAGAAAGAGACAGAGAAGAACGAATGCATAGAGAAGAATGAAGAAGAAAAATACGTAATGGACTTTTCAGAGTATCTAAAAAATTGTGAGACTAAATAGACTTCTCCTCTTTTACATAGGAGTTTCAGGTAATTTGCCCTTTTTTTTTTTGGTAAATAAAGCACAATTTAATTTGATAAAGCATGCATATGTAAAAATTATGCTTAGGTGTTGTTGGATTTTAGTTTCCATAGCCCAAATTCATTTTTGTAATGGATAAAAGTAGACCTGAAATGTGAGTCCCAAAACCGTAGCACCTCACTGCACCGCATAAAACGGTTTGGTTTGGTTTACAAGTGTATTGCGGTTTGTTTGGTTTCAAAGACAAGGAAAACAAAAAATAAAACAAAACAAAAATTACTTCGGTTCAACTCAAAATCTACAGAAAAACTGGCTGAACCGAACCGATTTCACCCCTATGGCCCAGCCCACACTTTCTTTTTTTTTTTTTTTTTTTTCTTTATAATTTTATATATAATCTTTATAAGTAAAAATAATTCACCTAACTCAATATTTGTGTTTGCTTTACATCAAATAATCAAAAATAAATTATCAAATCATAACTCTTTTCATTCATTATGTTTGTCTCTAACTATTTTTTTTTTGGTTCCTTTTTTACTTTATTTTGTATGAACCATAATTTTTAACATTGGTAGCCATAAATAAATTACACTTCTCACCTTGTAACTCCTTATGCCTAATGGGAGGGTATAAGATTTCTAATAAGTGGATGCATAAAAAAATTGAGCTGTGAACAAGGATACCATTTTCTTTTGATTTAACTTTTCTTTTCTTTTTTTCCATTGATTTGGATTTTTTTTTTCAATTGATTTGAGTAGAATGAAATGAAATGATTTAAATATGGATTTCAAAGAAGCAAAGTTAGGTGATTAATAAATAATATGCTGTCCTGACTTAATTTGGATGGGGCAGAAACAGAACACTCTTCTTAGCCTTAACAAATTGATAAATTGATGAGGGAACCAAACAGACAGAAGAAGGTTGAGGGAGGTATAAAAATCCTTACGAGATGCAGTCGACTGGACATGCGTCAATGGCCTCATGGATTTTGTTTTCGGGATCGGCCCATTGAGCAACAACCCGAGCTCTCCCATAAACTGATTCAACAGCAAATGTCTTCTCAGCAAGCAAGGCACATTTTAAGCAACCAACACACTTTACTTCATCCACAAACACAGCCCTTTCTTCCTTTTCTGCTCCAAACCATACTGAATATATTGGCTTCCCAGTATACCCTCTTAATTCTGAAAACTTTGCTTGTTCCTGCTTATTAAAAATAAATGCATAAACAAGGAATCATATAAAACAATGCATGCACAAACACTCACAGATGCTAGCCTTTTTTGTGTTCCCCTTTTTTCTCTTTTCTGTCAAAGTTGTAGATATTTAGGAATATTCTGAGACTCATATTAGACTAGACATTCAACAATATAAAATTAAAAAAATTGGAATCATATTATCATAAGCATACAACAAAACTTGACATGCACACAAGAAATATTTGAACAAATACAAAGATAGAAAATACCAGCACATAAATGAGTAAATCGAACTCCTAACCTCCTAAGGAGGTGCAGGGCCTGTTAGCCATCATGCAAAACTAATGCATGTGACAAAACAAGGGTTATTTGGTAGAAAGTTCTACGAGTGACTGTTATGCTAGATTAGATCTCAATAAGGACGGAATTAAAAGAAAACTATAGAGTGTAATGATCCCCTTGTTTCTGTGAAAATTCTATTAACCAGTAACACTTTTAAAATATATATCTTATTTTATAAATAAAATAATCTCTCAGTATAAAAGATATCATATCCTTCTACCATAATCTCACATTCTCTTTTTATTTTCTAGCAAAAAATTTTCTTTTTTTTTTTTTAATTGTGTATATGTAGTTTATATATCATATTATACATACATGTGTATTTGTATATATGGTGAAATTTTATTTATTTATCTTTGGGCTCGCTGGAGATGAAATTCTGGTTCTGTCCCTGGATCTCAACACTATTTTTTTATTTTTTCTATACCTGGTAAGTCCCGTTCATTTTAATCTTTAACATGTTAAGTCCATTTTTTAAATTTTAAGTGAAGATTAAGAATGATTTGTCCCTTAGTGGAGCACATCTTATGCGCTAAGTTATCTAGCTTTTAGTTTTATTTATTTCAAACTTTAAAATGTCATAACTTTTGTTGTATACACCCATTTCTAATAAAAAATTTATTTTTGAAATGCACTCGTTAAGATTTATCAAACAAGTTCAATATGAGAATGAAATTATGTAAAAATTAAAATTAAAAAAAGACAACTATTTGGTGTTTTTATGCTTGCGTAACTTATAAATTTCACAGTTGTAACTGAGAAGTTTCTTAATTCACAGTGAAATTTCTCAGTCAACTGTGAAATTTCCCCATTTTTTTCCAAAATCTTTTTGTTTGGTAAATATCTTCGAATAGGTTTCAAAAAAATATAATTTTTTTGGAAAATGGATGTAGAATCAAAATTATTTAATTTTAAAGTTTTGAATCAATATAACTTCCTCTAAGTTATTTATGTGCATCTCACATTTTAATAATATAATCTGATTTGATAAATGAGTATACTCCTCACGCTATTCGTAAC
The DNA here is from genome assembly GCA_025200525.1 of Camellia lanceoleosa. Taxonomy (NCBI): domain Eukaryota; kingdom Viridiplantae; phylum Streptophyta; class Magnoliopsida; order Ericales; family Theaceae; genus Camellia; species Camellia lanceoleosa. Next base: position 162,996,028 of record CM045763.1, on the reverse strand, counting down.
TGTTTGAATCCCTTCCCGTTTGTCTAATTCATTGGCTAAGGTGGTTGTCTAATTCATTGGCTAAGGTGGTGGGCTTTGAACCTCAAGTTTACCTTCTTGGGTGGGTCTGCCCTTGTGTAGGATGGATTGGATTCTTGATTATAAAAATAGTAATAACATAAAGATATTTCAGTCAAGTGATGATGTGGCAGATTTTGTATCAATGTCATAATTTTTCTTATCATCAAAAAATATAATTTTTTTTGCTAATCACAAAAAATATAATTTTCCCGATAAATTGACATAACTTTGTTATTTATATCTTTGGGTTGTACATTATAAATTCGTCATTGATAATTTTTATCACAAAGTAGCATAACACATACCACCAAAATCATAATTTTTATCACATAAAATGACAACTTTTTTTTATATGTGCCCCTTCTTAGGGGTGAGTCCACCTAGAGCCTTTCCTTATGAAAATTAACAATTAAATGTACGAAAAAAATTGAAGTTAAACAAAGTTTGAAATTTAATATTAGAATTTAAGATAATTATGTAGATGGAATTGTTCAGGGACAATTTATCCGATAATCGTGAAGTATTCAAATGGACAATAACTGTGTTTTTAAAAATAGATTATTCATTTTTTATTTATAAATATGATAAATTAAATATATTACGATTGTTAAATTAATCTAATTTTATTTTTGAGATATACCCGTTATAGTTCTATAGACCCAGACAACACCATCCAGTCTAGATTATAGACGAGAAAGAATCCAACTCATATAATATAGTAGTATAGAAGATAATGTTGATATATACCAGAAAATCTAAAGCATAGGACAAGTTATTTTAATACAAAGAAATTATTGGAAGATAATAAATTAAAAAGAAGAAGATACTGACCTTATCATAAGCAAAACGAGAATTAGGATCAGAGAGAAGAGAGTAGGCATCATTGAGAATGATAGCCATGTCATGGCCAGCAGGGCCAGCAATGTCCGGGTGGCAGCGCTTCTGAAGAGCCCTGTAAGCCAACTTGATCTGGGATTGAGAAGAAGAGCTATCAACACCTAGAAGATCATACAGATCCAAGTCTAAAGGAGAAGAAGCCTTGCTGCATCTACATGTAAGACGATAATTGTTCTTATTCTGTAGAGCAGTTGGTAGTGTAGTACTAGTACTAGTGTAAAAACTAGTATTGTTGGAGAAGAAGGTTTTTGGATTTTTATTAGTTATGATTAATGAAGCAAAACTAGGACGAGTGGATCTGTTGTATCTCTTGTTGTTGTTGTTGTATCTTCTGTATGGAGGAAGAAGAACAAGGCTGGCACCAGTGCAATGCATTTTGCTCCTCCCTCCTCCACCTCGATCAGCAAGCAAGGGATGAGATGGGATGAGATATGAGAGATGGAGAGTAAAATGTGGTGGGTGGGTTACGACTATGGGGTTTTGTTTGTATGTGAGATTCTCTTCATTACATTATTGTAATATAATGGAGTATCTTTATTACAAAAAAATTATTCAATAATTTCATAATATTACTTTGTTATATTTCAAGTCAATCATTAATTATTTACTTTTATATTGTTTCCTCATCGCAACACAAATCGTGGGTTCCTATCCTTTTTTTTTTTTATGATGCATCACGTGTCTATATTTTAGAAATACTAAATAATTACCGCTTTATTACATAATTATGAAATTAATAATCACAAAAATTTATTATTATTTCAAATTTTAAAGAATCATATATAATTCTTAAATAATGTAATAAAAAGATTTATCATTATAATTTTAGAACGGAAAGAATCACAATCTAGCGAAAAATTATAGTACACACCTCTCAATGCTGGAACGGACCCAATATTTTGATGTAGACAGGTGAATATAGTAAATCTTTTATTTTTAAATATAGACTATAATATTAATTTCTATCGACATAAATAGTGGTGGAAAAAAAAAAACATATATAACCAAGTCTGTTTTCATGTGTCCATGTTCAATTACGAAAGATAGAAAATGTAAGATAATATCTACTGCAGTGATATATCTTGAATTGTGATCAACGATTTTTCATATAATTAAAGGCTTCTAAATAGAATCAATATTTAAATTCCAAATAATGTATTTCTTAATAAATGTAATAAAAAATTTGGTGAGTTTTCTTCAACTTTTTCTCTCCTTGAATGTTAATACTTGTAGCTGATACTAGATATGAGAAATTAATTTCCTTTACTATATTTTGTCCAAAATTTTTAATTTCATATTTGGACATCCATGTTTCTTATATATAGAGTATTGAGAACTTAATTTTATTTTTTTTTAAACTCAGAAGAGATATAGGATGGGCGAATCCATATAATTTGGAGACAATACTAAACTAATATTAGTATAATAAAAGAGTTTTTGAAATTGTAACTCTTGTTCATTCTTATCTCAATGTACTTTATAACTTTAAAAAATAATAATAATATAATTCTATATTTTTTGAATCAAAACTATAAAAATTATAATAAAAAATTTCATAAATTATAATTAAAATATTATTATAATTAAAAAAATTAATTATAATTAAAGAAAAAATAATATAACTACATACACATATATTAGGGTGATTATTCAGTACTCTCGGAGTATAAACATGTGGTACTTCATAAAGTTTTGATTAATGGAGAGTCGTAAAGACCCACAATTTATGTTAGAGATGAGAGAATAATATGAAATTAAGTAATTAATAATTAACTTAAAATATGATCATGTGATACTTCAAAAATATTGAATAATTTCCAATATGTTATATCATTTTAATGGTACGTATGGTAAACAATCTGACACTCCTACATTTTGGCGTTGGAGATATTTTTTTGGGCAGTAATACTAAGTATCATAAAAAGTCTTTCATGAAAATGGTCATGAAAGATTTGTGACCTTTGGATTACATTTACAATAAAGCACCATACACTACTCAAGATAATCTAAAGGTCATAAATTTTTCATGATTATTTTCATGATAAAATTTTCATGACCTCTAACATTTCTCTTTTTTGGGTGGGAGAGGTGAGAGATCAGATATTTGTTTGCGTAATAAAGATCTCTAACGTGTGAGATATTTTGATTTGTTTGCTTTAAGGAAGATAGCGACACGAGCAGCCCAAGCCCCACTTCGTAGCACACAATAGACAGACCATGTCACCTCCATTTAGCGGGATTTTATTTCCAGTCCACCGTCGAATTAGGAAGTGTTGCTCAGTTTAATAACTTTATTTTTATGTTTTATTTTAATAATTTAAATTATTTATTTTTTAAAATTTATTGATTATATTATTTTTGTACGGAAAAGAAATAAATCTTTTCGTATAATCCTGTTGATCAAGTCTGCGTTCCTCCGTACGATGTCATTCTACTACCTGAAAATACAAACGTGAGCTAGCCGGTGGGTGTGTGCCGGAAACCTCTTCGATGCCTAAGTTAGCAAACTAGACAAATATATAAAAGCTCTGTGTATTCGGGAAGTAAAGTTGCGTTACCTCTCCATAAGTGATACTTGTGAGCTTTTATAGGTTTCGTGTGGCATAATCCAAGTAAGACTCTTACTCCTCCATATAGAGTCCTCCTAGGATTCATTCTCCTGAAAGATAATGCTTATCCTTCCACATCCCCTCACTGCTTAAACCAAGTGAGATGGTTTTACCATAGCCAGACTACTATACGACCGAAATGCTTATCCTTCCACACCCCCTCACTGCTTAAACCAAGTGAGATGGTTTTACCATAGCCAGACTACTATACGACCGAAGTATGGCCACGCCGAGCCACAGAGTAGACCGAACTATATTTAGTTCGGTTCTTCCTTCAATGCCCTTACCTCAGTTCCTTCTGTACAAACCGTGGTAAGTCTAAACCGAGTTAACTTTTAGCAAGGTTTTAGACCGGGCTAAACATACTGCGCCATAACTGATTCTAGTATGATGACCGAGCTAACCTCTTTGGGACCGGAGTAACTTTAAGCCTCTTCAAGACCGGAGTAACTCTAAGCCTTTATTACTCAGCCCTTCGCACTGAGGCCCATAACGGCCCAGCTCGGCCCAATTTTCATATAAATTACCCTCTCAATTTTTATAAAAACTTAAGTCAATTAGATAACGTTAATCATATATTCAGATCAATTTTATATATTCTCTTTGTCCCAAAATATTAATCTCTTTTGAAAAATTTAACTTTTTTGTTTTTAGTAGAATTATTACACTTTTAAAATACAAACTTTTCAAAACTACGCTTTCAATTTTTTTGAAAACATTAATTGTCATAATTATACTTTTTGTGTATGAATTTAAAAGAAGAACAAAATAGAAATTCATGTTATTATTGTTCTTGATTTTTGAAAATTGATTAATATTTTGGGATGAAGGGAGTAAAAAAAATGAACGGTGATAAAATAAATGATCCATACAAAATTGATCTAAAAATGTATTTTCAGTTATCTGATTGACTTGATTTTTTGCAAGAATGATATAATCGACGAATCCTAAAATGTGAATGGTTCAAATCATTTAAGCAGGGTCCAAAAATTGGACTAATGAGTCGAACTGGTATGGACTATATGATGACGAACTAGAGACAATCTAGTCCCAAAATATAATTGTTTGAAATATTCTAAAAAATAAACTTTTTTTGGCTTAAAAAAAAAAGTTGAATAGTCAAGAAACTTATCTGTCATAGGTAAGGTTGTGCAAAATACAATTTAATTCGTTAAAATCGCATTGATCCAGATCGATCTGTCTGCTAACGGCGGATTAAATTTTTAAATTTATAATTTGTCTTCAAAATCGCTTCACTCCACTATAGTTAATACATATATTTTGTTTAAGAGGAGGATCCCTGTTGGCTTGTTTTTTCTACGAAAGAAAATACTATAAATGCGAGTGTGCCAGTAAGGATTGAAAAATCCTTACAGATTAAATTCAAGCCAATTATCAAGTAATTGTGTTGATGGTTCTTTTGCCTCAATGAAGAGGATTTCAAAATTGTTAAGTGTAGAGAAAACAAAAATTAAAAGAAGAAGGAGGGAGATGAAGAAAAATGATTGAGTAAACAATCAAACAAACCATTAATTTACCTCTACTCTTATGCTTCGAAAAGAAAGTGTATAAAATATACCTCTACTCCTATGCTTCGAAAATGAAGTGCCTAAAATAAAGTACAGAAAATTAAGTGCAGAAACATAAATGACAAGAAAAATAGAAATCAATTGTCTTTGATTTGACTTTTAGATCTTTGTACAATGTAACCATGAATGGCTATTTATAGGCAAACATTTGTAGGAAAAAAATTACCTAATAACTACCACATTTTTTCATTTCCCATACTTCACATTCCATGATTTTCTACTTCATCTTTATGTCTCCATAACTTCCTTTAACCTCCAATTCATGCTCCATGAGCTTCTACATTCTCCATCATCATTTCACATGTGTTTAATGATTCATAACTTTTCATAAAGTGTCACGTATCCTGCAAGTTATCAATAATAATAATAATAAATTATTTATTTATGGTGCCAACAACCCCCCAGTCCCAAATCTAGACTGGAGGGAGTTGTTTGGACCTGTGAGGCCCAACATAGGCCCCATTTCGATGATCTGAATTGTTTATTTTATCAGACACTTTGTGTATTTCATCCAAAAAAAATTAAGTAATTTATTGTGTTTGTCACAAAAAAATGTATGGTTTATTTTTAAAAACACAATTCTCGTCTATTTTTTTGGTGAAAATGAGATAAATTGAATAGGTTACGATTATCGAATCGACTTAATTTTTGTGTGAATAAAATACATGAAGTGTTCGACAAAATGAACAGTTTGGATTATCAAAACAGGGGCAATGGTGGGCCCCACGAGCCCAAACAACATCCTCTTTGGACTAGAGAGCATATGTCTCCTTTTTTTAACCTTTAATGAAATATCAAAGTAAAAGTGAGTGTGAAAAATATTTAAGATATAAAATTTATTGCAAATTAGTAGTTGTATAGATGAAAAATATTATATAAAATTAATTTGTGTTATGTATAAGAAAAATATTATGCAAATATGACCAAAATAATTGTGAGGCGCGTGAGTAGAGAAACAACGAAAAGTATTATTTTAAGTTATTAAGCAAATTCCTGGATAGAAAATTAAAGAACATACGAATATTATTCACTAGGCATTGGCTCTCTTTCTCCCATATATATATATATGTAGGTGATGATGAGAAGGACTAGGATTAAAAATGTGGAGTCTATTTTTGAGTTTTTGCTTTTTTAAATAGAAGACATGTAAATATTTTTGCAACGTAAGCTAAGAGGAGTTTGTAAGAGATTGGAAAGTTTTTTATTATAGTTGTGATGTTTGTATGTTTTATATCTTTTTGTAACCCTTACCTAGTTTTGCAAATTATTAGTTATGTAATAAATAAGACTTGTGTGTTTCATGTCATTATATCTATGCACAACTCTGAATGACCTTAAATTATTTTGTATGTACAACTTCTGCTTATGTATTCCACAAATATGGTATAGCCCATTATTTGTTTTTGTTTTGTACGGCCTTTGGTAGTTAAAGACTATTGGACGGTTACCTCTCTATCTTGTTTAGGGTGAGATGGCGTCGTGGATGTGTTTTAGAAGTTATAAGTCTTGAATTAATGTTTAATATGAAGGAAGTGGATGGAAATTGAATTAAAATATGTAAGAAATCAAAATTATGAATTTGTTTTGAAAATTAAGATTTTGATCTTAAATTCTTACATGCAAATATTTTTCTAAGAGTTGTTATTCGATTTATACATGTTTTGGAACTTCTAGAGTCAAGATTTGAAGCTTTGGAATGAAAGATATGATAAGAACTAAGTTAGAAAAAGAACTGGCTTGGAATAATTAAAATAAAAATGAACAATCTTCACTAATTTAATCATATCTCTTTGTATATTTGAAATTTGGATATGAAACTATCATCATTAGAAACTAAACTTCTGGGGCTTGAATTTAGACTCAAGAATCGACCAAAACCGAGTTTAGATAAGGAATATATGACAATTGGAAGTTGGTTTGAAAAACCAATTGCGAGACTGCTTGAATTCGCACGTGCAGCCAACTGGGGTTTTAGCCCATTTTGCTCATTTTTCACATTTTTGACTTGCCAGGCCTCATTCTGCTTAATTGAAACTTGAAATAAACTTGAATAAGACTTGAAAATGGACCTAAAAGTACATATTTAAGAGAAATAGTATGAACCAAAACTAGAACATTACGAATTGAACCCGAAAAAGAGTGGTAATGCATTATTTTGAATTGTATTCCATGAATGTTCGCACTTTCTCTTGTGTAAGTTGAAATCTTGTGGATCCTACTTCTCACGGGAGCCACAGTGAGTAATATACTATAGTAAAGCTATGTTTTGAAATTCATTTTTGATTGAAAAATGATAAGAATTATGTTTGAAAAGTTATGTTTTATTTTGAAATGAATGAATATCAACAACACACTCTTTGCATCAATGTATGTTATGTCATCCTCAGATTAGTCCCAACCAGGGACGAACTGACATGGGGGCTACCAGGGGCCACGCCTTCTCCGGCTAAAAAAAAAATTATTAATATATATTACTTTTCAACAAAATATCAATAATATATAATTATTTAAGTAAAATGGCCCCCGTGCTTCTATTTTGTGGGCTTCCATCTATTCAGTAGATGGCCCAGGGCCAGGTCTCTTCTTTCCAAAAAAAAAAAAAAATAATCTTGACAGACACTACAAGAATTTACACAATTGCCGACCACTTTTGTCAACCAAAAAAATTTTGGTCGCAAAAAAATTACATTTGCCGACCAAAAGTAAATTTCGTAGCTAAAAATTGATACCATTACCGACTAAAATTTTTGGTCGCAAATAAGTAATTTTTTGCGACCAAATTACACTAATTGTCGCCAAAAAGTTGGGCGGGAGAATGAAATTAAAAAGGGAGCTGTGTATGCTATTTTAGCGACTAAAATTTTTTGGTCGCTGATACCAAAACGATGTCGTTTTGGTATCAAAATTCATTACCTGACCATCAGTTTGGTAGGGGATAACTTTACTAATTCAAACACACATACAAAATTCCTACGCGCCTCTTTCACACCTCAGTGGAATTCGATCAAAGCCTATTCGTGCCAATCACCTAACCTTACCATCCACCTTGCCGTCCGCCGTCACCCCTCTCCACCGTCTGCGCCTCCGTCCCTCTTCGCAATTTCTGTTTCGTCTGGGGGATTTCTGATTCATCTAGGTATTTTTTTCTACTTATAATAGTTTCTCTCTTAAGAATATCTCTGTGTCGCACGTTTTTCTCGTTGATTTGTCATACTCGTCTTGTTCTGCAATGTCTCAACCACTAGGGCCCTCACCATCGCGATTTTTTGGAGCATCTTCAACTCTCCCTAAAAACAATTTCAGGTATAAATCCTCTGTATCACTCTCATGAACTCAGTCTCTGCCTATGTCTCCCTCTCACTGTCAATGTTTGTGTTGATGTTTGCTACTGGGATATGTCGATTATAAGATTTCGTTATGTTGTTTGTGAAGTCCCCCAATCTGTGATGTTCTTGTAGTGTTTTTTTGCTCCTATTTCTTTAAGTATCCCTGTTTATATTGGGAAATATACTTAATGAGAATAAATTTTTGGTCGGGTACTTTCATAATTGGTTTAGGACATCTTGTTTAGGACATCATTTCTCTTCATTTGATTCAGCACTGGTGGTTTATGTTTGGAATGTGGAATTGTTTTACATTTGTGTGTAAAAGCATTTTGTGAGATTTGAATGTTTGTATAGCATAATTAGGGGGAAAGAGAAAGGAGAAAGAAAAGAGGAATAACAGAAAACAGTAAATTGACGATGTTATCAAATGCCACTTCAGGATCTATTGTATTGTTTTTTTTTTTTTTTTGATTCAAATGAAAGTTAAACAACAAAGCACAGAACAGAAAAACAAAACAACAACAACAGGGGCTCATGCTCGCCCAGAACTAGCAGCCACCATGTCTGCTACAAGAGCAGAGTGCAGAACATTGGGGGGCTCATCCAAGTAGACAAAGTGCTCAGCTTGGCTGGCCCCTATGTTAGCGAGAACATCTGCGCATGCATTGGCTTCTCTTGGGATGTAAGAAATGCTACATTTACATCTTCTCAGGAGGAATTTTGCATCATCAATCAAGGCTCTGTAAGGGCATGAGCTGGTTGCATCATCAGAGATCAGCTGCCTTGCTTCTTGGGAGTCTGTTTCAAGCTCAATATTGGCCAACCCTTTCTGCATGATGATGGTGAGCCCCCGGTAGAGGCCCCACAATTCTGCTTCCAAACTCGTGTAGTTCCCCAGGTACCCATAGTAGCCCCACAGCCAATTTCCCAGTTCATCCCGCAGCAGCCCACCATACCCGGATTGACCTGGGTTGCCTCTTGAGCTGCCATCAGTATTCAGCTTCAAAGACCCTGCAAAAGGAGCAAACCAAACATTAAGCCATGGAACTGAGTAGTTAGGGTGGTTTGGATTTAAGAGAGAGTCTTGAATTTCTTGAGCCTGTTGAACAATTCTGGCTGTGCTAACTTCAGCAGGTTGGGACTGAGCTTCAAATACTTCTCTGTTTCTGTCCTTCCAAATGCTCCACAGGGCAGATAAAAATATGATTGGCCATTGAATATCCTCCACTGTTTGTTTACTTTTCATATTTGAGCTGATCCACTCAGTGAAGGGAATTCTCTCACTTGTTTGCCACCATTGAAAGCCTTGCAACCTGACCCAAATTAGTCTAGCTTTGGGACAGCCTCTAAGAAGATGACTCATGTCTTCCTTAGCCATCTGGCACCTAGAACATATATCAGTATTTGTGAGCTTCCTCTTTAATCTCATCTGGTTGGTTAGTAACCTGCCATGCATGACCAACCAAAGAAAGCTTCTCAATCGCTGTGGGGCCTTGCATTTCCAAACCCATTGCCAGTTCAAGCCATCCTCATCCTGCTGAATAATAGAATTATAGGCTGCAGCAGTAGTAAATTTGCCAGTAGTGGTGCCTTGCCAAGTAGGAGTATCCATAAATGTGACATACCTAGGCCTGAAAATTTGAAGAATGCCCTCTTTCTCCTGATAGGATAACAGATTTTGAATGGGTGTTAGGTTCCATTGACCTTCCTCGTCTAGGATGGTACTAACAATAGAATTGCTCTTAATATGAGGGCCTTGATGGTTGCTGTCCAGTGGTGCAGACCCACACCACCAGTCTGTCCAAAGTGAAATAAGCTCACCAGTGCCCACATTCCATTTAATGTTAGCCTTCAACACCTCTCTATTTTTAATAATGCTCTTCCATGTGTGGGAAGCTTTTCTCCTGTGAGGCCAATTAAAAATGGAATGATGCCTTAGGTATTTAGTTTTAAGAACAGTGCACCAGAGGTTATCCGCCTAGCTAACAATTTTCCATCCAAGTTTGGATATGAGTGCAGCATTTTGGGCCCTGGCTTTCCTAATGCCCAGGCCACCATGGCTTTTGCTTTTACAGACTTGGTTCCAGTTAATCAAATGAACTTTTTTAACAGAGTCAATGCTTCCCCAAAGAAAGTTCCTATTGAGGCTATCAATTTTGTCACAAGTATGTCTAGGCAATTCCATAGTTTGCATGAGATGGATGGGTATGGCAGAGGTAACAGATTTCACAAGTGTAAGCCTACCTGCAAGGGACAAATTCTTGGCCTTCCACCCAGCTAGCCTATTGGTCATCTTGCCAATTATGTGAGAAATATGATTTTTGTTAAGTCTGCCATGAAGCAGGGGGGTGCCAAGATAGCTACCCAAGTCATTAGTAAGAGAAAGTCCACACTGAAAACTAAGAGGAAGGGCCTCCCTTCTAGGGATGTTGGGCGAAATAAAAAGCTTGGATTTTTGGAAATTAATTTTCTGCCCAGAGATAACACAAAATTCATTCAACACTTCCATGATGGCCTTACAGTTTCTATTGTTAGCCCTAGCAAACAAAATGAGGTCATCAGCAAAGAAAAGATGGGAAATAGGGGGGCTATTCCTAGAAGCTCTAAGGCCTTGCCAATCCCCCTTCTGAGTCTTGAGTCTAATCATGTTAGAGAGATTTTCCATGCAAAGCACAAACAAGTAGGGAGATAGAGGATCTCCCTGTCTAAGGCCTTTACCAACACTAATGTTAGGGAGGGTCTCACCATTCCAAATAATAGAAGAATTAGTATTAGAAACACAATTCATGATAAGGTTAATCCAGGAAGGATTGAGGTTAAGTTCTCTGAGGGTGTGGTGAATAAAATCCCAAGAAATGCGGTCATAGGCTTTCTCAAGATCAATCTTAAGCACCATGCCTCCAATTTTACCTTTCTTAGACCTAAGGGTGTGGATAATTTCCTGGGTGATGATAATATTGTCAGTAGTGGTTCTACCCGGAATAAAACTGCTCTGGTTAGGGCTAACCAACTCAGATAGCATGGGTCGAAGGCGGTTGACAATAATTTTTGTGATGGTCTTATAGGTAACATTACAAAGACTTAGCGGTCGAAACTGCTTAAGGGTCTCAGGGTTCTCCAGCTTGGGGATTAACACAATCAGAGTTTCATTGACTTCCTCAGGGATGGTCTGAGTGGAAAAGCACTGTTTGACAAAATGACACATGGAAGGCCCCACAATATTCCAGTTTTGATGAAAAAAGACAGCTTGCAGCCCATCTCTACCAGGAGCTTTGTATGCTTTAATATTTTTAATGGTAGACCAGATTTCCTAGTTGGTGATGGGCACTTGGAGTGTATCATTATTTTCCTGTGTAAAGCCAGTATGAGTGATACTTCTCCAGTGATCAAGCATGGGAGTAACCTGATGTTGAAACAGATCATTAAAATAATGGGAAATGTGATTTTTAATGGCCACAGAGTTAGAAAGCCAGTTTCCAGCATCATCCTTAATCATGTTAATTTTGAGCTTCCTACGTTTATTCAGAGTGGAGATATGAAAAAATTTAGTGTTCCGATCTCCCAAAGTGAGCCATTTGACTCTGGATTTTTGAAACCAAATGAGTTCCTCTTGGAACAAAGTCCTGTTGTACTGCTTAATGAGAGTATTTTCAAGGAGGTGCAGGTTATGGGAAAATCTGTAAGCTTGAGATTTTTGAATACCTTCTATACGAGCTAACAGATTACGCTTACGTTTATAAACATTCCCAAAAACTTCTTTGTTCCATATTTTAACATCATGAGTAAATTCATTAATGGCTTCTAACAGATTATGCTTCATATTGGACCAGGATTTATTAACGACATCCGAAAAAGAAGGATGGCACAACCAAGCTGCTTCAAATCTGAAAGGCCTAGAAGGAGGGTTATGAGGGTGCATACCTTGTGTGAGCACAATGAGTGGGGAATGATCTGAATAAGTTCTGGGAAGTGTCCTCACAGCCCCCTCAGGAAATAAGGCTCTCCATTTGTCATTGCTCATAGCTCTGTCAAGGCGCTCCATGGTGTTAGCCATTCCATGCCGATTGTTGGACCAGGTAAATCTAGGCCCAACACTACCAAGATCAACGAGGTTGCATCTGTTAATGCGCTCAGCAAATTTCTGGGATCGGTTGTGGTTATAGTGGGGGGAGAAGCTTCTCATTTTAGTGTGGTTGATATAATCATTAAAATCTCCGGTGACCAGCCATGGTTTCTCCATGTTCCTAGCTGACTCCTCAAGATCATTCCAGAGTACGTCTCTTTGGGATGGGTTAGGACTGGCATAGACAGCAGAGAGGATCCACTCCTCATAGTCTTCCTTATGGATAGTGGCCTGGATAACTTGGTTAGTAACATGTGGAGCTCTAAAACTAACTTGGGTAGGGTCACAGAACAGCCAGATTCCCCTAGCTCTTCCTGCTGGGTCCACTATTGTAGCAGTCGTAAATTCCATGGTGGTGAAAAAATTTCCCATAGAACTGAATGGGACTTTGGTTTCCATAAGAATGAGAATATCTGGTTTATGGTCTCTGATAAGCTCGCCCATGTTGCGCTTAAAGACACTGTTGCCTGCCCCGCGGCAGTTCCAAACAAGGAGGTTGAAAGCATTCATGGTAGGATATTGAGGGAGGGGGTCAGCGGCCAATCCAGGAAGAATGCTCCTGATGCGTCTATGATCTTGATCCCTTGATCTCAAGGAGGCCATCTGTACCGAGTGGGTTGGAGTCTCGGCTCGGCAGCTCCAGCTTGGTTCGATTCGCATCCGTATCTGCTCTATCCACCATACCGTAGCGACGAGGTGAGTTGCTTCTATCCCTTGTTCGAAGGACAGAGACAGAGGGTGATTCTCCATCCGGTGAGATAACACCTCCAGGACGGTGCTCTCCTCCTTCTCCATACTTGGTTCCAGTGTCAGGGGGTTTCCGGTGCTTTAAGGTTGTAAATGCTTCACTCCCACATGGTAAAGGTTCAGAAGTAGGTAGGGGTGGTGTATCTAATAAAGATGGTTCAGAGGGCGAATCAGCCATTGAGATTTTTGGGGATGAAGAAGCAGTTCCCAACGAGCTGGGATTGTCAGGTACCGGTTGGCTAGTCTGATTCCTATTTGGTGCCTTGGGCAGAGGCGCCAGTTCTGCAGTGTGGGGATTAATGGAGGAGTTCTGGGTGGGTAGAAGGGGGGAGCCTAATGGGATAGTATGTGAGGGCTGGGCCAGGAGCACAGGCTTTGAACCAGACGGTCCAGTTGGGGGTCTCTGAGGTGGGCTAGATGCCTCTTTTTCAAGGCCCAACCTTGTTGTTTTCTTACCTCTGCCCACATCCATGTCTTGTTGGGTATCTTTACCCAATTCAGAAAACTTATTATGCGATGGGCTTGGTCCAGTGGCTTGGGTTTTACGATTAAGCACAGGTTTTCGGGTGTGCTTGGTTACCAACATCCATGGCCCATATGTGTCATCTCATACTTCTGCAGATTGGTAAAGATGACCGTTGGCATTGGGGTTGACCGTTGGCATTGGGGTTAGCCGTTAGCATTTGAACTTGGTTGCCCTCAACGGTTGACTGTGTTACTTCCTGAATAGGCTCTGTCCGGTGGCCAGACTGAGGCTTGGGATGGGCGGCCTGATATTTACACAATTCCTTGCGGTGGTCTACCCGTCCACAGTAGAAGCAAAACGAATGGATGGACTCGTATTCAATGTTGTAGCTTTTTTTGCCCAGGAAGAATCTAGGACATAATGGCTTACGTAAGTCGACTTCCACGCACACCCTTGCGAACCGGCCTCTAGTAGCCATGGCTGTGGTGAGATCAATTTTTAGGGGCTTCCCAATCTTCTTAGCAATCATATATAAGACTTTCTCTTGAAAATACTCAATCGGAAGCTCCGGAAACCGCACCCATACTGCGGTGGTGGTTTCAAAGGCTTCTGATGCCTTGAAATCAGGCTCCCATTTCCGCACAGTAAGATAGTGATCCATGATGATCCATGGACCTCCATAATAGACATGTGCACAATCCTCTAAAGAGGAGAATTTAAACAGAAAGTAGTTGTTGCCCAAATCTATAACATTGAAATCCTCTTGTAGGCCCAGAGGTTCCTAACTCTTGTGCAGAGCATCTTATACCCAATGGTCTTGCCCAAAAGTCGAACAATCAGAGTGTTTGCCCAGGGTCGTCGAATCTGTTCCAGTAATTTCTTCGGTAGATGCACTTGTGGAATACCTAGTTAGGACGGATGGGAGCTGCCCTCATGAAAGGATGCATCTCCTACATCGTCTTCCTCATCAGCAGAAAGGGAATCCATGGAGTCATCAAAATAGAAGTCCGTATGCCGAGGTGCTGCCAAAGCATCCTTGAACGATTTGCTCTTCTGTCCCTCAGCCAAAATCTCCTGCGGATCTGATGCTGGTATCAACGGAGGAGGGATACTTGAGCTATCAGTGGCATCCATGGTTTCCAAGTGATCTTTGCTCTTGATCTTCTTTGTGCTTCTGACTAGATGGTCTTCCTCCTCTTGTGTTATCGTGGGTGATGCAGGGTGAGAGGGAACAGGCTCAGTCATGACTTTTTGACTAGGGAATTATTGGCAGGCTTATCTATTGTATTGTTTTCATTTTCTATTTTTCTTTTTTCGTTCGTGTTTTTTAAAACAGAAACAATGAAAAAATACCTATTGTCTGTTTTTGTTTTTCCGTTTGTGTTTTGTTTGCTTTTTTTTTTCTTCTCTTGAACTTTTGTTTTGTTTTTTTTTTGTTCAAATCTTAGATGCATTTTGCAAACATAGCATACATTAAGAGAATTTTTTTTTAAAAAAAAAAAAAAAAAAAAGCCCGCATGTAGAGGCCAATTAGAATGAGGTTGTTTGATGTAGACCAAACAGGTTGATATTCCTTCTAATATGAGGATAATAGGAGGACTACTTAGCTTTTAAATTGCTAGTGATAAACGCAAGATTTTTACAAAATGAGAGTTAAATTTCACTAACTTTTCAAAGCAATTTTCAATTATTTTATGCGTTCCCACCCCCAAATATGTATTTTCATGATGAGAATGAAGGGATGGAGGGCCGATAATTGTTGTGGGAATGTGAACCACAAATTGTCCAAAAAGAATACAAATTATAATTAGACTTTTTAAAGCGATGCATGTGAAGGTTTTGTTTACTCATATCCATAAAATCAGGCTATTGAATGAATAATAACATAATACAGTGGGCATTTCATGTTCTCCCAACAACATTATTATTAAGAGATGATGAGATTGATGTTCACTCCGGGGAAAAAGATAAATGATGTCAAGTAATGGGTTTGTAAGAGACAATTCTTTATCAAAACCGACACTTTTACTAAGCAGGATAAGTTGAAAGAAGCATCTAACTACCTTCCCAATGTTCAAAAGGGATTTGCAGCCTTGTCATCCAATGAGATATGTTGAAAGTAGTCAGATGTCTCATGTAAAGTCTAATTATAATACAAAACCAATTATGAAAGTAGTCATAGATCTTCCATTAATAAATGAAAAAAGAGAGTGAATCTATGTACACAGAATAATTATGGGTTATATACAGGGTAGCACATCTTCCATTAATCACAAATAGCCATTTATGTTGCCTCTCAAATACCATAATAAATATGAAAGATGTCTATCAATCCCTAAACCAATTACAATATCCTAAACCAATTATAATATAATAATAATAAAAAAAACAAGTTAACACCGTGACAATATCCTCTTAGGTATGCAATTATTGTTCATCTCTATGCTATTTACATAAGGTAAACAAAAGATATATGAAATTCTTTTATATAAGAATTGAACCTGCAAACTTCACATTATCAAGTAGTACCATACAACCACTAGACTAAAAGCCCTAATTATGTTATAGATGTTGCCTAAGTGGGATTCATGTGGGGTTAATGAAAAAAAATAAAGTAGTAGAATTTTTAATCCAAGTTTATATGCTAGGGGAGCATCTCTCCTAATTTTTTTTGGTTGGGATCAGTAAAGAAAATTTGAGTTGATGAAGAAATCATATATTACATATGAGTTGGCGATCAATAAGGATGAAAAGGAAAAAAAAGAGGGGCGGGGGAGAACAAAGCATGATGTTGGTGATAAATCAACTCTAGCTTAAACCAACACTTGGGGCCACCCAAATACTACTTTTACAATTGCTTATAACCCACAAGAGCTCTTAACTTTAAATCCTCCACACTTACCATATTTTAATATTTCATTTTACAAAGTATATGTGTCACACATGTTTATGGATGCTTGTGGCCAGGTATTGATCTCTTATTTTTATTATTGTTTTTATTAGGAGTTTTGTTTTCACGAAAAGATTTATGTACCTTTAATGTGAAGTTGGGTCGAATACATGTGTGCAAGGATGGACTTGTGGAATAAATTTATTGAGCAATAAATCAAATATTGTAGAGTAGCTCCTTTATCTTTTGGATCATCTAGGCAAATAATTTTGCTTTTAGTTCAAATATATAGTTTTTATCTGTAAGGATGTTAGCAAGTTCTAAAATTCCAAATTTTTACTTAGTGTCTTATGGATATCAAAGATTTGAATGAGCTCCAACACTTTTTATTCATTCAATTGTCATGTACCAGTTGATTATTTTACAAAATTTTCAATCATGAGAAGTTGATCATTTCACAATCTCTTCTTTTACACTAGTGTGCGCATTTTTCCATATAGGGCCGCAACTTTGATGGTGGTTTTTTTGTTTTTTTTTTTTCAATTGGCAGGTGATTATTTATATTTATGAAGATAATTATATTAAATTGAACAATCATAATTTATTGGTAATAGACCAAAAATAATCAATCATTGTCTTTGGTATAAATTGACTCCCTAACCTTGTAATTAGAAGTATGTTAAAATTGTCAACTAAGCTAGTCCACTTGATTAACTGTCATAGTGACTTAAACATGTTACTAGTCACA
The DNA here is from genome assembly GCA_025200525.1 of Camellia lanceoleosa. Lineage (NCBI taxonomy): Eukaryota > Viridiplantae > Streptophyta > Magnoliopsida > Ericales > Theaceae > Camellia > Camellia lanceoleosa. Next base: position 162,978,573 of record CM045763.1, on the reverse strand, counting down.
AGGGCATATTAGTTATTTTGAGGAAAGCAATGCCAATGGTCCTTTTGGGCACACCAGGAAAAGAAGAGGTTGTGAAAGCAAATAAAGCACAACCACTTGTGTAAAAAGAGATTGGTATCGTCATAGACTCATTTTCCAAAGGCACAACAAAGAAAATGTGTTGTTCCAAAGAAACACTTGGTAGTTTGTTCTACAATGTTTCCAGCTCCTCTTCCTCTTCTTCTACTTCACCTTCATTTTTCTTGCCAAACTCTTCCACTATTGTGGCAGTCCAATCTTCCACTATTCTGTTCTACTGATATGTTTCCCCTGCTGTAGTGTTCCTCTGCTATGTTGATCTATAAAAGAAAATAAAAAAAAAACTCAGATTATTGCTGCGACTGCTAGTCTGTTAAAAAAAGGGTTTGAGGGTTGAAGCTGTTAGTCCTGCTAATAGTCTGCTAGTCTGCTAATTGTGTTGCTGATCTGTTAGTCTGCCAATATTCTTGGAATTAGTCTTCCATTGAGTGTAGTTGGCTGCTTTTGTTGGGCTACTTGAACTAAAGACCTCCAAACATTATGGAGTATAGTCTAATTATATTAAATTGATGAGATATGTTGTATGTTTTCCAAATTAATAGTGTAATGTATTTATTTAAAAACAAATGTTGTTCATGTATGTAGAATCGGCTCTTTTACTCTGCTGATTTTCAACTCTTGGCTGCGTTTGTTGGTTTGATTGTGCTCAGCAGTGGCTATTGGCTATTTTGTTTGCTGGTTTTGTTGCTTTGCTTTGTTTGTTGGTTTCTCACCAACTGAAGCTTGGAGCTTGTGCTAGCTCCAAGCTCCTCGTTATTGAAGGATCTTTTCATACTTTGGTTGTATTCATCAATAAAGTTTTCTTTTGCTTATCATGTAGCTAACAAATATTTGTTACGGTATCCATGTTAGCATTGTTCTTTTGATTGCTTTGTTTCATAAGTGAAACATAAGTTGTTTCATTTGGTGTGGAATTGTAGAACCCTATTTGAATAATTCTTAATGTAGCAAGCATTGCATGCTTGTAGGTTGCTTAATTTAGTTTATTTTATTTTCATTTTTGTGAATCTTTCATTCCCGTTACTGTTAGGAAATTTCATTTTGTGGTTTCTAACACTTTTTGTAATATTATGTAGATTAATTATTGTAATGGTTGTCTTTAACCTTTCAGATGGCCCAAATAGACAAGGGTTGGATGACAATAAAAAATAGATTAAGTAGTAAGGAGTATCAAGAAGGGGTGAATTTATTTATTGAATTTGCGATGAGAAATATAGGCTTGGAGGATAAGCTTCGATGTCCATGTATTGATTGCTTGAACGAAAAAAAACATACGATCCACGTTGTTAGGATTCATTTGATTCGAAGAGGGATATCTCTTTCTTACAAGACCTGGGTGCACCATGGGGAACTTGTTCCCGTGGTTGAACCTCTCATACCGAATGAAGGTCACCATGACATATATAGTGAAACTGTAGGGGAAGATCAGGATGACGGGGATGATTTGCCTACTATGTTGGAAGAGGTTTGTAGGGGTTTTGCAATGGATAATGAAGGGGATGAATTACCTGCTACTTTTGAGAGTGTGGATGGGCGAAACTTTGATAAGTTATTTGAAGATGCGCAACGTAAACTATACCCGGAATGCACAAGGTTCACTGTGTTGTCATTTATTATTAAGATGCTTCACATTAAGGTGTACAACAAGTGGAGCAATAAGTCATTTGATATGGTTATGAAAGTTTTCAAGGACACTCTACCTGAGTGTGATGAGACTGTTCCATGGACCATATATGGTGCAAAAAGATTCTTACTTGACTTGGGTTTGGGCTACGTTCCCATTCATGCTTGTAGGTATGATTGTGCACTATTTTGGAGGGAGCATGCACATCTTGATACTTGCCCCAAGTGTGAAGAGCCTAGATACAAGTTGGACAACGGAAAGGGTAAGAAGATCCCTCACAAGATTTTGAGGTACTTTCCATTGACACCAAGATTGAAGAGATTGTATATGTCCAAGAAGACCGCTACAGATATGAGATGGCACAAGGAGAAACGTGTGGATAATGGAATCTTGAGGCATCCAGCTGATGCTGAGGCATGGAAAGACTTTGATCGGCAACATCCTATGTTCGCCATGGATCCACAAAATGTAAGGCTAGGGCTCACCACCGATGGTTTCAATCCATTCGGAAATATGAGCACATCATACAGTATGTGGCCCGTTATCCTAATGCCTTACAACCTCCCACCATGAAAGTGTATGAAAGAGCCTTTCTCCATGATGTCATTGCTTATTCTTGGACGATTGGCTCCTGGAAGAGATATCGATGTTTACTTACGACCATTGATTGAGGAGTTGAAGGAGTTATGGGGGGATGGGGTGCGAACTTATGATGCGAAAAACGAAGAGTCATTTAGAATGCATGCTGCACTGATGTGGACCATCAACGACTTCCCTGCATATGGTAACATGTCCGGGTGGACTACTAAAGGTTATTTGGCTTGTCCCACTTGTAATGAGGACGAATCATCACAAAGGTTAACAAGTAAGATAGGGTACATGGGTGCTCGTCGTTACTTGCCCGAGAACCACAGATGGCGAAGGAGCAAGTTGTTTAACGGACAAAGTGAGGCTAGGTGCAGACCGTTGGAGTTATCAGGAGAGCAAATATTGGAGCAAATTGAGACTGGGACATACAAGTTGTTTGGAAAACATCCAAATAACAAGAAAAGACAAAGGGACGAAAATACAGTGTTGAATTGGGCAAAGAGAAGCATTATGTTTGAATTGCCTTACTGGAAGACTCTTAAGCTTCGACACAACCTTGATGTCATGCACATAGAGAAGAACATTTGTGACAATTTGATGGGGACATTATTAAATGTGGATGGGAAAAACAAGGACACAAAAAAAGCACGGATTGATTTAGCAAATTTAAAATTTCGGAAGGAGTTACACCTACAAAGTCGTAGTGATGGGTCATTTGTGAAGCCTCCAGCTGTGTACACATTATCCATGAAAGAAAGACAAGGCTTTGGTGCTTTTTTGAAATCAATCAAGTATCCCGATGGTTATGCATCAAACATCTCCAATTGCGTGAATATTGATAGTGGCAAAATCTCAGGCCTCAAAAGTCATGATTGTCATGTGCTTGTACACCGACTACTTCCGGTTGGGATGCACGGGTATCTTAACAATGAAATTGGCACGACTTTGTTTGAGTTAGGAAATTTCTTCCAACAACTGTGTTCAAAGACGTTGAAGGTGACAGATTTACAGAAGCTAGAGGATCAAATCATACTTGTACTTTGCAAGCTTGAGAAGATTTTTCCTCCAGCTTTCTTTGATGCCATGGTTCACTTGGTTGTTCATTTGCTACGCGAGGCAATACTTGGAGGGCCAGTGCAATATCGATGGATGTACCCAATTGAACGGTAATTATTTATGCTCTTACCATATCACTGTCATCAACCTTTAATGGTATAGTCTATATATTGTCAATGTAGTATGGACATAGTAAAAAAAAATTCTCTTGTAGTCTACTTGGAATGCTGAAAGGATTTGTTGCCAATAAAGCTCATCCTGAAGGATCAATTGCGGAGGCGTACATTTCCAAAGAGTATACAACTTTTTGCTCGATGTATCTTGATGGATTTGAAACAGTGTTTAATCGAGAAGAAAGGAATGATGACAGTGGTGATCATGGCTTGGGGTTAGCCATCTTCTCTCAAAAAGTTCGTCCATTTGGTCTAATCAGTAGGGCACCAGATGTGCCTCTCCACGAACGAGAGATGGCTCAGTGGTTTGTCTTATATAATAGCTTTGATGTGGAACAATATCTAAAGTATGTTTTCAGGCCTCAAAAAAGTTAAATTCGCCATTTATGTTTTGTTTGATTATTCGTAATCATATGTCTTACTTATCTACTATTCTTATTAATAAGGGAACACAAGAACATTTTGCAAAATGGAAGTACATGTGACACCACAGAGAGGCAACGGGATGAATTTCCTAAGTGGTTCAAAGAACGTGTAAGACACACCTATCTATCCAACATGTGAGCACATTATGCTATAACCAACTTAAACAAAGTAACATAACACGTATTGCTTATGTAGATAAATTAGTTACGGAATCAAGGGTCGCCGGAAGCAACGGATGAATTGTGGTCGTTGGCCAACGGTCCTAGTGCAATAGTCAACACATATTCGGGATGCATTTCTAATGGTGTTCGATTTCATACCATCGACCGTGATAACCGTCGTAAAACTCAAAACAGTGGGCTGGTTGTAGAAGGGGAGCATGAGAGTCATTCAATGCATTTCTACTGTTACTTGAGGAAAGTGTGGGAAATGACATATTTGTTTAGACATCGGGTTGTTTTGTACGAATGTGAATGGTATAACACCGGTAGCAAGAAGACTTGTCTCATGGGTACACATGTCACAAGTGTCGATATAAAAAGTCGATGGTATGAACATGACCCTTTTGTATTCCCAACTCAAGTAGAACAAGTATTCTACATTAATGATACCAAATTAGGTGGGAATTGGAAAGTTGTAGAATGATTCCACCATCGAGAAATATGGAATGTGCCAGAGATGGATGGTTTACCTGATGATGCTCTAAATAGTGTGTTCCAACAAAATGAAACCACCGAGGTTGTACCAATTGTGGACGGAAACGGTATGCAAGTTGAAGGCGGTGGCGATCAAGGGGTTTTGTGTAGAGATGATATTGAAGAACGAAACTAAGGGTTTTGACTTGCTGCAAGCCATCTTATTATTGAAAGCATAGGGTTTTCTTGGAGTCAAATCAACTTGGGGAACATACAAAAAAAAGTCTTACTTCTGCTATTAATCTTCTCATTATTACAAGTATGTGATTCATATTCTTTTTTATTGTTGTTTTCAATTTGTAATAGTTTTATTATCTTTTTTTTCAATGTCATGTTGATACAATTGCAATTTTTTTAATTTTACATATTAAAAAAAAATCATGAATTAGGACGTATGATTTCAATTACTAGGGTTTTTTTGTTTTTATCATATTTGGGAAAATTTAATTTTATTTAGATTAAGTGTTATAAATTCAAAATTAAAATGAATTGAGTCTTGTATAAAATTTATGTGTTAAATCTGAATTCTGAATTTTTATATTTATATGAAATTAGTTTTAATTGCATTTGTTATTCTAGGCACAAAAAATTCCTATGTCTTGGGATATATATATATATTATTAGCAATTGGTTCTAACTTCTAAGTAGAATATTAACCATGTACGTAATGAGTTCTATTTTGATTTGTAGATTATTATGGGAAAGCCATGTACAATTGATAGATTTTTTAAAAGGAAAAACGCAAGTTCCTTAGAAGTCAATGCTGACAATACATCATTGCCAACTTCCAATGTTGATATCCCTGAAAATCCTCCCATAAAATCTCAAAAAATTGATGTTAAAGAAATTGATGTTAAAGAAATTGATATTGGTTCATTAGAGTGAGATCCTGAATTACGTATACAGATATGGGATTATCATGTTAATTAACGTGATGAAATTCGACGAGCTTATATTAAGGCTGGTCCATACCAACCTATACTTTCAAAGTATCCAAAATCTGGATCAACAACTCATCTTCGTAGCTTTCAACCGTCATGGTTCAAACTATTTTTGTCATGGTTGGAATATTCACTTGCAAAAGATGCAACTTTTGTTTACCATGCTTTCTTTTTTATAAACCATGTGGATCTGGATATTATGGGCAGCAAGCATTCATTGTCGATAGATTTCATAATTGGAAGGAAGTTAGGGATGGAGCAAAATGTGCTTTTTCGAATCATATAGGGAAATATCCTAATTCTTTTCACAATGTTGCTAAGAGATCATGTGAAGACTTGATGAATCAATTTCAACATATACAAAAGGTATTGGACAATTTCACTTCTGAACAAATTGTAGATAATCGACTAAGATTGAAGGTCTCAATTGATACAATTTGATTGCTTGCATTTCAAGGTTATGCTTTTAGAGGTCATGATGAAAGGCCAGATTCAAACAATCGCGGAAATTTTCTTCAAATAGTGAAATTGTTGGGGTCATATAATGATAATGTTGCTAAAGTATTGGATAAAGCTCCGAATGATGCCTCTTACATATCACCAAAGATTCAAAAAGAAATTTTACATATTTTTTCCACCAAAGTGAAGAATGCAATTCGTGAAGAAATTGGTGATGCAAAGTATTGCATAATTGTTGATGAAGCTCGTGATAAGTCAAAGAATGAGAAAATGGCTATAGTTTCGAGATTTGTTGACAAAGATGGTTTTGTGAAAGAGCCTTTTTTTTGGGCTTATTCATGTCTCTAACACTGCTGCATCAACCCTAAAAGATGGAATATATTATATATTGTCTCATTACAATTTAGATATTCAGAATATTCAAGAACAAGGATTCAATTGTGCAAGCAATATGCGTGGTGAGTGGAAAGGATTACAAGCATTAGTTTTGAATGATTGTCCATATGCTTATTATATTCATTGCTTTGCACATCATTTGCAATTGGCTTTAGTGGCAACATCGAAAGATGTTATCCTAATTCATAATTTTTTTCCTAAATTGACTTTTGTTGTCAATATTGTTGGTGCTTCATGCAAGCGCAATGATGAATTGAAAGTTGTACATGCTGCTGAAATTGAACATATGATTGACATTGATGAGCTCGAGACTAAAAAGGGACTTAACCAGATTGGTACTTGTAGACACCCCATTTTTTACGGCCCTTACGACTTGGACGTCATCGCTTGCACACCCAATGATGAGTGTATATGCTTGTTAAATGCTCAAAGTCCTCACAGCTTTGAGCCTTTCAAACCCTACACTCTTGCTACCTTGTTTTGGACCAAACCCAGAGATTTTCAAGCCTACAACCTTTTGTGGCCTGCTGACCCCTTCTATGGCCTACCGGCCATCACTTCTGGTTACCGACCACTGGTGTGGCCTACCGGCCACCAATGTGTTTTGCAAATATTTTGTGACAGCTGTGCCAGCTGATTGTACAAATGCTTGTATCTGCTCCCACGTATATGGCTGGATGTTTTTAAGGAAGGTTCATGTTTCTCTATATATAGAAGGCCTTCCTTCTTGCCATGGGGTTAGAAAATTTTTGGAGAAAATTTTTTTCTCTCTCTCCCCCCCTCTCTCTCTCTCTCTTGCAAATTTCTTAACCTTTGCCTATACACTCTTCACCTTTGCCTATACACTCTTAACCAAACCTCTCCATCTTTGAGTTGAGGTATCTTTGAGCCTTATTTGAGCTCTTGAGGGTGTGTTTGCCTTATTTTATTGCTTGAAAGTGATCTCCTCTTCAAAAGGTATAAAGCTTTGCCTCTTTACTTGTTGTATTTACTCTTTTTCCTACTGTTTTCCAACTGATTTTGGACTGTAAAAACTCGGTATTTTTTGGCTGAAACTTGGGTTTTAAGGCCAATAAAGGTTGAGGGGTCGTTTACCCTTCTTTACACCTTACTCTCAAGGCCCTTACGCTTGTGTTTCCCACCTTTGCACTATCTTTTTTTGAGCTTTTAAACACTGATTTTCAGAGTTATTTCAGTGGCTAAAATCATGGTTTGAAGTTCAAAATTTGAGGGATTAGCCTTCCCTCCTTATGTCTTGTTTACTAGCCTAGCATGATCCATGTTTTAGCTTATTAATCTAGTTATTTTTGTCTTAATTCCAACATGTTTTAGGACTTATTTAGGACTGTTTTAGGATTGTTTTTAAGTGTTTGTTGCATTTGAGCTTGTTTTGCATGCTTGTAGTGTAATTATCCTCATAAGTTTGGTGTTTTAAGCATTAGACACCATCCTATTTGAGTTGATTGCATTTATTTATGGCTTTCCATACTTGTGATCACTCCTACTCACCTCTGCAACCTCCCTAATTTCTTGGCTTTTGTTTTGCTTTGAAAGTGGTTTCAAACTATTTGTTTGTTTAAGCATGAGATTGAGATGTCATGCTTAATGGTTTAATCCCTTTGGGGGTTCATTACCAACGATATGATGTCTCTTTCATGCCCAAAGCAACTCTTGGTATGAGCCCTCTTTCCATTAGAGGACTTAAACTCACATTTGGACTTAATTGACTAAAACATGGATGGTAATCTAAAATGAAGTAATAAAATTGAGGCTAAAAAAGGTGCAAGATAATAACTTGTTTGGGTTCAATCGTACGTTAATTGAACCCTTGAGTCTTGAGTCATTTCATACTCGTTAGTGATGAAAATAGTTCAAGATTCATTGTCAACTACTTTCCTTGATCTTTCATGATAGGGAGGTGGTTTTGAGAGTCTTGTTTCATTGCATTTATTGAACTTACACATTTGATTCATAAGCCATCATGCAATGAAATTGCATCAATTGATGGTTTGTGAACCAAGCTTACTACTCATTTGAGCTGTTCAAATGATAAGGAGGGGTAAATTGTGCAAACAAACCCTTGAGAATACACTGTCTCTGCTCTATTTTCTCTCTATTGTAGCAGGGAAGTTCAGTCATTAGTGGCCGGCAGGCCCTCCGCCAGCCACCAGTGCAAAATCTAGCAGTGTATTTCCTCAGCATAATAGAGTTGGTCTGGAGGTGGAAATCAAAGCAAGTGTTCTACTGTGCAACAGAGGCATTCAACAGCAGAAACAATGGCTTTTTTTGGTGGAAACCGCATTCATACATGAGCCTTCCATCGATCCTTGGGATCCGTGTTTTAAATATATTAGTGTTGTGCTTGAAATAGTGGCTTTGTAATTACTTAGTTAGAATAGCTAATTCGTCTCATATTGTAATTATTTTAATTAGCTAGATTAGTTAATTAATTCAGTTTGTAATAATTAGTTAAGTAGTTTAGCTAAATTATTCATTTGGGTTTGTAATAGCTAATTAGTTTAGTTAGCTAGTTTATTCATTTGGACCCTCCTGTGTGAGGGCGCAATGTTGTAATAACGTGTATGTCTTCCAATCCCACATCTTTCTCCCTTTTATTTATTAGCTTATGATGGTTAGTTTATGGCATCATGTTTTGTTTAGCATACTTCATGGTTTGCATACACTTGTTTTGCATGCACCGAGGCTCGGTTCATCATTCTAACTTGCATTGTTATTGCTTATACTTCGTTGAATACATGCTTAGACCGCATGCTATCAAATTACTTCATATACCATATTAGTAGCTGAGCCTATTTTAATCGCATATCACATGTGTTGCATTAGTCATATCGCATGGTTAGAAATCATGCATTTTTCTAACTAGTTTCTCTTATTGGCTTGGAGTACTAGTTGAGCCTTTACTCGCTTTAGCATATTGCATGTTGATGTTGCCATGTTTAACATGCTTACCATGAGGCTAAATGCTTAAATGCTAAATTGTTTTGAATGCCTATGGATGAAGGCTAATTGCTTGAATTGGAAGAATTTGAGTAATGTTCATATGCGATCACTTTTTCAAGTGGTACATATTCAAAAAAATGTTGCAAACAAACATGAGCCAAATGTTCCAATTCTTGCAAGTTAGTCTATACTTTTATGTGTGCGCATCACATAATAATGCTAGCCGAATAAATCGAAACAAGAGCATATAATGTAGATAAAGATTCATAATCATGATTAGTAGAGGCCAATATTTGATCGGGCGAGCAGGGGTGCTCAATTCATGACCTTCCCCTCTCGTACCTAAGTTCCCAAGCCAAGACAATCTTGGTGATGACGGACACGTAGCCTTTGGCACGAGTCATGGGTTTCCTAAATTTTCCAAAAATATTTAGGTGGCAACTCTGTATCTGGCAAAGCAGTCCATTTTTGGCATTTTGATTCAAAATCGATTTTCCAAAAGATTTGCCGGATTTGGACTCTTTGGTGTTTATCTATTTCATATTGCACTTGTGAGGTTAGATTCAGAACCGCGGGAGTCCCATACTGTAGGGCTATTCGTCTTCCGAAAAGGGGCATGAAAAGTCGAGCTACAACACTTTACAATGAGTTGGAGATACTCATTGGAGTTCTCACTTCAAGTCAGTTTCATGCTTAATAAAAATATCCAGTCCGACATGTGAAGTTCTTCTCAACATCATTAATGAAGGAACAACTTCTGCCTAATGAGGAGATGCAGACTCAACTTATGAAACATGGACTTTATTTGAATTTGTCTTTATTTTGCATCTCATGAAAGAAATGTTGGAGATCACTGATTTACTTTGTCAAGCTTTGCAATCCCGATCTAAAGACATCTTAAATGTTATGAATCTAGTTTCATCTACCAAGGCACTTCTGTAAAGTTTAGAGATGACAAATGGGATGCTTACTAGCCAATGTGAAATCATTTTGTGAGGTACGTAACATAGATGTCCCGAATATGAATGCTCCTTATATTAAGAGAAGAGGTCGAGCTCGTGATCATCAAGATGACTTTACAGTTGAGCATTATTATCGAGTAGATATTTTTTATGCTGCAATAGATTCTTAACTAAAAGAATTAACTGGGCAGTTCATTGAACATGCAATAGAGTTGCTTAATCTTAGCTCAACTCTAGATCCTCGAGATGTGTCTAAAACTTTTAGAATCGATGATATTTGTCGATTAGTAGAAAATTTTCATTTGCAAGACTTCACAGTTCAAGAGAAAATACAGTTGAGAATGCAACTTCGCCATTACGAGCATAATGTAGTTCAACATGCGGATTACAAAAAATTGTCTACTATTTCTAAATTGTGTCAGTGGTTGGTAAGGACAAACAAATCTATGATCTATCAACTTGTTGATAGAGTGATTACACTTGTTCTTACTCTTCCAGTTTCTACTGCAACTACGGAGCGATCAGTTTCAGCCATGAAATTTGTCAAAACTAGACTTCGCAACAAAATAGAAGATGAATTTCTTACAGACTCTTTGCTTGTGTACATTGAAAAGGAAATTGCTAAAAATTTTACCACAGAGTCAATCATTGAAGACTTTCGAAATATGAAAGAATGTCGAGTTCCACTTTGATAGACGATTGAGTTGATTTGTATAAATAATTTTTTAATACAGGACTTACTTTTATTCATATATTAAATTTACTAAATATATGGTTTTATTTTTTACGTACCAATTTAATATTAACTTTTAGTTTACTTTTTGAATTCAAAAAAATAGTAGTTTATATCAATTCATATATAAAAAAATTTATTTATGTCTTGGCCCCTCGGCAAATGAATTCTTGGTTCCGTCCGTGGTCCCAGCCATTAGAAGACTGTAAGCATGCCAATGATCATCAATGAGATCTCCTCTGCTACTTACAAGTGGGTTTGTTTAATCGGTATCCGACATCGATTATTCATTTGTTTTGTTTTGATGGATGTATGCAAGTATATGTTTTGAAAATACTATATGCAAGGTTTGTTTTGAAGGATTATTTTGAAATTATTGAGCTTGATGTCTTATACTGTATTTTGCAAATTAAACCTTTATTATAATATTATTCACTAGGCTTTGGCTCACCCTCTCTCCCTTATATATATATATATATATGTAGGTAAAAAAGATGAATTATGGAGAGTTTGGCTTCTTAAAGTCTATGTGCATATGCTAGAGAGACAGAAGTTGCATTTAGTTTGGAAAAAATATCAAGTTAACATATTGTATGTCTTTGTAAAAGAGTTAAAGAATGTAATTAAGAATATGTATATTTCATTTCATATAGTTATGCACTACTTTGAATGGATATTTCAAATAGACTCAATTAAAGAAAATTAATGGCTTCCTCATCTTATTAACAAAATTTGCCGCAATCATCACAATAGCCCAACTTGTTTTGTAAGTTAGGCCTTTGGTAGTCCATGAATACTAGCTGGTCACTGTACTATTCTATTTGGGAGGGGTGAAGGGGGTCGTGATAGAGTCGTATCAAAGTACGAAATAATTTTTACTTACACTTATTGTCACATCCCAAATTTTATTACTCGAAAATATTACCAAAACCTTTAATTCAAGTCCATTTTATTAAATATATTTATTATTAAAAATAACCATTTCATAGAGTAATAATATTATTGTTCTCTCTCAAATAAATACAACCATAATACATGTCAACATTCACATTGAATTACACATAAATCTCTTATTTACACTATGACTTGTAAAAGAAAATAAACTCTTCAAATCCTCGATTTGGCATTCCAGACTTCGTTCCTGAAAATGATTAAAATAAATGGGATGAACACGAGGTCCAGTAGGAATCTTCCCTGATTCTAAACAATATGATCCCTAGATACATGCGATCAAGAATGCTAACAAGTGATACATCTACACTTAAGATGCTCTGTCATATTCGAAAATACAATAAATATATATATATATATAGGAATACCATTTTCCTAAAGAAATCCATGAACAACTTTTCAGATAAAAGATTTTCTTTTGTTCTTGTATGATTCTAGTATAGTTTTCAAAAGTTCTGTACGAAAATCCCTTGTTGACATTACCAAAAAGTCTAATTATAGAAAAGAATCACTCTAAAATAAGTCATAACAAACCATTATCCATTATAACCACATTAGATGAATCTACACAATCCCACATATTCAACCGTACACCATTATGATTATTTACTTCCCGTTATCACAATCACACGTGTAGATCTCGTTATAATCATTTTACGTAAACCAAATACAAATTGCCTCCATTACCAAGCCACATCATCACACTACCATGCTTTACCAGTCACGAGCTAAAAGGAGTACGGAACCTCACGCTTTACTGGTCACAAGCCAGAAGGAACGTGGAACCTTTACTTGTCTCATCAGTCCACACGCTTTACCAGACACAACTCTGGAAAGAAAGTGGAACCTTTATTAAGCTCCATGCTTTGTCGGCTCAAATATGGTGGGAAACGAACCCCAAAACAACATCTCAATCCATCAATTCCTCAAGTCATTCCCCCTTATGATTTGTGTGCAAAGCCAACACATCATTCATTACTTTCGTTACATATTAGCTCAATTACACATCCACCATATGATAAGGATTCATTCACATAATAAGTACTGATCATGTTCCACCACATTCTCTATTATTTATTAAGTCATTCATTGTTACAATTCTAGCAAACAAAAATAATAACAACATTCATTGTTTTTATCACAAAATAATCTAACAACACTTCCACCAAAAAGATAAATGGCTCATCTTTAGAAGTATTCACACTTCTTATGTTCCAACTATGTCTTTCCTTTTTCTCATTATCATCAAGTCTACATACTCAATTTCACAATACAATAATCATCATAAATTCCTAGATTAATTGATTTAATTACCAATCATAATTTCTTTAACCTAACCCACATATACAATGATCATTTTCCAACCTGTAATTATCATTATTTGTACTCATCTCAACAAAACATAAACTTAATTTCATGAATCTAATGTCAGTTTAAGCCTTCTTCCTTTCCAAAATAAGTTCTACAACTAGGGTTAAGCATAAATTAGGGATTTTTACTATTCCACACAAAATCTTAATCCCATAACCCAAATATTCCATATTCCACTTAAATCTTCAATTCAACTTCCAAAATTTAAAAACCCTAACTTCCTTTACATGCTATTTTGAAAATCTCCTCAAAATGAGAGTTTTATGCAATAGAAATTACCACCCATCTATCCACAAGATAATATTGAAGAGAAGCAAGGAAATCCCTACCTTAAGCAAAAAAAGAGAGAAACTCAAAATTTCAACTTTCGTGAAATAGCAATCTACTTGGATGGCTAGAAAGGCCTTAGCGTGCTCTTCGTTTGATATAAGGAACATGGGGTGAAAAATGAGAGGAAGGAGATGAAAATCAAGCTTGAAAGCTTGAAACCCTCAACAATAGTGGAAAATGAGAAGAAGAGAGAGAAAATGAACAAAAGGAGATTTTTATACTGGTTGATCCCGAATAAACTGCTCAAGCGCAAGAAATGTTGCTCGAGCGACCAGAAACAAAAGATGTTACCACTCGAGCGCAGAAATTGACACTCAAGTGAAGAAGACCAACTTCCATAAGTTTTTGCAGAGCTATAATGAAAATACTAGGCACGTGAATTCACAGCTCGAGCGATAACTTCACCGCTCGAGTGGTCCCACCTGGAAAACACCAAACTTCTGGGAACCACGATTCTACACTTGAGCGACCAAGTCTTTGCTCGAGAGGCCCGCCTAAACAAGCTGTTACACTTATACACCTTGTTCTCTAGAGCAATAGGATTCCTTAAAAAGAAATGTAGGATTGCATTTATTTTTGAAATATGTGTTTGATGACAAGGTGTGCATTACATGAAACATGCATTGAACATATATACATACATTCTTGTGAATATTATAACCTATGTCGATGTGTATAAAGAATGGTGAGAACAAGAAGTGATGAAGTTGCAAAAGCCTCTACATCATGTATAGACTAATTGCAAAGGATGCTAGAAGTGGTTGAAACTTTAAAATAACAAGAACAACAACAGCAACAACCACCACCACCAGAATCTATGATGTAATAGAACCGAAGGAATGACTATCAAAGCTATGCATCAATGCAGCAACAAGCAAATCAAGTTGATGAAGGATTCATAGCACTTATCAAAGAATTCAAAAAGACGAAACTCCCAAAGTTTGAAGATAGACTTGACCCTTTGAAGACAGAAGCATGGGTACTTGAAATTGAAAATCTATTTGAGATCTTTCCGTGCTCTAAGGCACAAAAAGTTCAACTTGTCGCCTTTACCTTAGGGGAAGAAGCAAGGAGACAGTAGATGATGATAAGAGGTAACAACTGAGGAATAACTTATAATCAATTTTTGGAGATCTTTTATGAGAAATATTTTCCTCAATATGTGCGTGATAGGAAAGTTTCAGAATTTAAGAAATTAAGACAAGGCAACAAGACCATGGCGGAGTACGATGCTCATTTTACATAGTTGGCTCGATTTGCACCTCACATGGTAGATACAGAATACTGTAATGTTAGGAAGTTTGAAGCTGGACTTCGTGGACCCATTAAAGACAGGGCGAATGTTCTAAAGCTATCCAATTATGTTGATGTCCTAGGTAGAGCTCTTATGTCTAAAGCAAACTTAGCAGAACAAGATAGATCCAGGGAATGGCGAAGGAAAAGACAAGGAATTGAAATAAAAAAAGTATCAACCAGTGTTATCAACAAGAAGCCGAATGTGGGAATGTCTAGCCACTCCAACGAAGAAAGCAATAGTGGACCGACATGTGCTATATATGAAAAACATCATTAGGGACTTTGTCATCGAAGCACGGGAGCATGTTTTGAATGTGGAAAGGTGGGTCATCTCAGGAAAGATTGTCCCAAGGCTTAACAAAGTGTTGCTAGCTCGTCTAGTTCAGTCCTAGTTTCAAAAGCAAATGCAATTGGAAAGGAGAATGTTAGACAAGCAAGAGCTTTTGCGCTGGTTCCTAAAGATACACATAATACAAAGTCGGTTGTTTCAGGTATCCTTTCTATATGTGCTCAAAATGCTTACATGTTGATTGCTTCGGGTTCTATGCATTTTTTTGTTTCGAAATCCTTTGCTAGCAAATTGAATAAAATATTAGAACCTTTGGATTACTTGTTATCTGTTTCTTCACCATCGGGAGGATCTATGATACGTGTATCCATTTATCCAGTATGTGAAATAATGATTGAAAATGTTAAATTGTATGCTGATTTGATGCCTATTGAAATGAGTCACCACGTGAAATCATGATTGGTAAAGTAACTCATCTCAATAGGCACCAAATCAACATACAATTTAATATTTTCGCATTTGATAAATAAACACTTTGTTGAGCCTTGGGACACTCCTTCCTAAGATGACCCACTTTTCCACATTCAAAACATGCTTTTGTGCTTCAGTGACAAGGTTCCCAATGATGTTTTTCACATACAGCACGTATTGGTCCACTATTGCTTTCTTCGTTGGAGTGGCTAGACATTTCCACATTTGGCTTCTTGTTGACAACACTGGTTGATCCTTTCTTTGTTTCAATTCCTTGTCTACTCCTTTGCCATTCCTCGGATCTATCTTGTTCTACTAAGTTCAGACTGCTCTAGCGCACAATGACCCCCTCTCAGAAGTTTAGACCTACAAAAGACCACTCAAGCGCAAGAAAGATTGCTCGAGTAAAGATTCCTCACTTCTAGTAGCTTTGCAAACTGTAAAAGACCACTCGAGCACAAGAAAGACCACTCAAGCGAACAAGCAAAAATCTGGGTGTCAACTCTTTTGAAAAACCAACTCCAAACTTGTTTCAAACACAACCAAAACTCCCAAATAGTCAAACTCAACTAGTAACAAGATGAAAATGGGATGAACAATAGTTAAGGACATGGATTCTCGGATTCAAAAGCAAGAAATGGGTCGAGTTTAAACCTGAATCGTTATAAAAGCAATCCTCCACCGATAATCCAAAACAAATATTTCTACTCAACAAATCATTTTTCCAACAATAGATAAAATCTCAAAATTTCAAAATGGGAGTGATAATAAACATCCAACTCCACTCTCATCATCAACAAATACCCTTTTTTCATATCTTTTCAAAATCCAACACTATTTCCTTTTCTTTGATAAACCAACATCAAGGATTTTTCAACAAAACCTTCTTTATTTTCAAAAATCACATTTGAAGGAGGAATTTCCTACATAATCCAACAATCTATACACATCCACAATCCTTCTCAAGAATTTATATGAAAAACCCCTCTTTTACTTTTCAACATCAAAACCTAGTTTTAACCGAAAGCCCCAAATCACTAAACACTTTTCAAAAAGCAAATAACTAAGCTAAGAATCATGCAAAAGGTTGAAGAAATCCTTACCTAAAGTCTAGAAGATAAAGAAAACAACGGTTGAAGCTTGATGGGGCCAAAAACAAGATCCTCCCCGATTAGAATGAAACTTTCGACGAGCTCTACATTTTTCTTAAAAGAGCTATGGTGGAGAAATCAATGGGTGAGGATGTATTTGGGGTTTTAAGGAAAGAACAAGAGAGAGAGAGAGAGAGAGAGAGAGAGTGAAGAAATTAGGGTTTGGAAGGTATTAGAGAGAGAAAGAAATGAAAAAGTGATTGAAAAATCCCTTTTCCTGAACTAATATACGGACAGACTGCTCAAGCAACCAAAACACCGCTCAAGCGTAAGAGACAATAAGTGACACCGCTTGAGCGACCAAAACACCGCTCGAGCGTACAATTACCCCATTCTAGAAGTTTTGCAGACTGAAGAAGACTGCTTGAGTGTAAGAAATACCGCTCAAGCGAAAACACCTTACTCTCAAAACTTTTGCAGACCCACAAAATACTGAAAGATCTCAAAAACCGCTCGAGCGAACAAGCAGAAAACAAAATAGCAACTTTTTTGGAAAAACTAACTCCCAACCTATTTCAAACACAACTAACAACTCAACTCGACTACGAACAAGACGACAAGGGATATGAACAACAATTAAAAGTACTGAATCCCAGATCTAAGAGTATTAAATGGGTTAGGTCTAAATCGGAACCGTTATAATCTTCCCCTCTTAAGAAATGTTTTCCCCAAAATTTAAATCAAACCAATAACTACCGGATTTTAACCAACCACATTAGTAACAATGGTAAAATAGAATCCTCCAACATCCAATATTACAAATTGAGTTCCCAAAACATTTACAATGTTTACATATTACAACACATATAAAATTTACAATGCAAATCTTAAATATTGACAAATAGGTCCAGATACTTCTCATAGACTTCCGTTTTACGTTCCAAGTCACCTCTTCAACTCCATGGTGTTGCCACAACACCTTAACCAATGGGATGGTCTTGCCCCTCAAAACTTGATCCCGAGTATCTAACACCCGAATTAGCCTCTCTTCGTATGAGGCATCCTCATCTACCTCCAACTTGGTCCAATCCAGCACGTGTTAAGGATCAGGCTCGTATTTTCAGAGCATACAAATGTGAAACACGTCATGAAGCCTAGAAAGTTAGGGTGGCAAGGCCGAACGATAAGCTACCTTCCCAATTCGTTTTAGAATCTCAAAAGGCCCAATAAATCTAGGAGACAACTTCCCGCTCTTCCCAAATCTCATCAAACCCCGTCTTGGTGATACTTTCATAAACATATGATCCCTTACCTTAAAAGACAAAGGCCTCCTTCTACGGTTGACATAGCTCTTTTAGCGACTCTGAGCTGAAACCAACCTCTTACGAATAAGCATAATCTTCTCCGTTGTTTTCTAGACTAACTCTGACCCTAACATAGGTTTGTCACCTACCTCGACCTAACACACAGGAGATCTACATGATCGGCCATACAAGGCCTCAAAAGGTGTCATTTCAATACTCACCTAAAAACTGTTATTGTAGACAAATTCCACCAGGGGCAAGTGCCTCTCCCACGACCCCTTAAAATCGAGAAAGCAAGCCCTCAGCATGTCCTTTAAAATCTGAATGGTACGCTCAGACTACCTGTCAATTTAAGGATGATAGGCAATACTAAAGGTCAACTTAATACTGAAGACACCCTATAGGCGCTACCTCAACCGAGCCGTAAAACGTGGATCCCTATCTGAAATAATAGTCAGTGGGACCCCATGAAGTCGCACTATATCTCTAACATACAGATCGGCAAGGTAGTTTACCGAGTCACTCATGCGTATAGGTATAAAATGTGCAGATTTGGTTAATCGATCAACCAGTACCCATACAGCGTCCTTACCCCGTTGAGTTCTCGAAAGACCCACAACAAAATCCATCGTGACATGCTTCCACTTCCACTTCCACTCGACTATAGGTAAGGGTTGCAACAAACCCGCTGGTCCCTGATGCCCGGCCTTTACTTGTTGACAAGTAAGATACCTCAAAACAAACGAGGCTACATCTCTTTTATTCCCATCCACCAAAACTGGCGACTAAGGTCGTGATACATCTTTGTGTCTCCTAAGTGTACCGCAAGGCATGAATGGTGGAACTCTTAGAGTACCTCCTCTCTACAAGATTCTGATACATAAAGTCAGTCTAGATATCTTACACTCAAATTAGAGTAAACATTCAAGTCTTTCTTTGCCTTCTCACTGGATATCTTCTCTCAGACAGCCTCTACTTCAGGATTACACTGTTGTACCGCTATGACCCCGGCTAATTAAGGTAGGTTGTGCAATTACGGTAAATAAGGTAGCCAACTCAACTGATTCACCCAACTATAAGTCAAACTCACGAATAGTGCCCAATTCTTGAATGGCAATGCTAGCTACACCGCTTATAGATTTCTTACTCAAAGCGTCGGCCACTACGTTGGCCTTTCCTGGATTATAGTATAACTCAAAATCATAATACTCCATAAATTACATCCACCTCCTCTGTCTCAAATTTAAATCTTTCTGTGAAAACAAATACTTCAAACTCTTATAATCGGAAAACACCTCAAATCTCTCCCTGTATAGGTAATGCCTCTAGATTTTTAAAGCAAAAATCACTACAGTTAACTCTAGGTCGTGAGTGGGATAATTTCTCTCATGTGCTTTCAACTGCCGTGAACCATATGCTATTACCTTCCCTTCTTGCATTAATACACAGCCCAAACCTTCCGGAGATCCATCACAATAAACCGAATAACCCAAACCCCTCTCCAGAATAATCAAAACTGAAGCAGTGGTGAGTCTAACCTTAAGTTCTTGAAATGACTTTTCGCAAGTCTCATTCCACACAAATTTAATTTCCTTCTTTGTCAACCTAGTCAATGGTGAGGCTAATCTGGAGAAATCATTCACAAAACGTCGATAATATCCGGCCAAGCCCAAAAAACTCCAAATCTCAAAGGCATTCCTAGGTTGTTCACAATCTTGCATTGCATCTATCTTAGATGAATCCACGGTCACCCCTTCCCCAGACACCACATGGCCTAAAAACTTAAATTCGTTAAGTCAATACTCACACTTCCCAAACTTAGCATATAACCGATGTACTCTAAGTAACTCAAGTACAACCCGTAAGTGTTCCTTGTGTTCCTCCTCGGAGGGTGAGTAGACTAAAATGTCGTTGGTCAACCCAAAAGGCATTAGTAAGAACTCGTAGCGGCCATACCGTGTACGAAAGGTCGTTTTTGAATATTCTCCTCCTTCACCCTCAACTGGTGATACCCCAATTTCAAATCAATCTTAGAAAAACCAACGAGACCCCTTCAACTGATCAAACAAATCATCTATTTATGGTACTGGGTACTTGTTCTTAATAGTTACATGGTTCAACTTCTGGTAATCGATGCACAGTCGCAATGTACCATCTTTTTTCTTAGCAAAGAGAGTCGGTGCTCCCTAAGGTGATGTACTAGGACGAATGAAGCCCTTATCTAAGAAATCTTGAAGTTGTACCTTTAACTCATACAACTCGGCTACTGCAAACCTATATAGTGCCATGGAGATCGGAGACGTGCCTAGTGCTAAGTCAATTGAGAACTCAATTTCTCTATGTAATGGAAACTCTGTGAGATCCTCAAGAAAAACATCCGGATATTCTCGAACTACTCTTAGCAATTCACTCTAGATCATACTACCCTCATCGACTACCGTAATGGCAAAAAGAAAATTCAACCCTCCTCGACCCAATGCCACTCTACCCCCAACAAGTGTCTTAACCGAAAGAGGAGACTCCAACAATTCAAACTCCAAACCCAAAGCGAATGTAAAAGAAGACAATATGAATGAATGAGATCAATCAACGCGTTGGCAATAGAGTTGAACGATAAAAAGTTACCTCACACTACGGAAAGTGCTGCTAACTAATCCGGCCTAATAACCGCATACACACGCTCTGAAAGCCTCTGCTCTACTTGCTCACCCCTCGAAGCATAGGCCTGATACACGGATTGAGCTGATGTGGCTCCCTGATTGGCCCTCTAGGCTTGTGCTGACTGTGCTAGTTGATGGTTCTATGTCTACCTTGAACCAGATGCACCAGATATGCCACCAAACTGAGGGTAAAACCTCCTCAAATGTCCCGACTACCCACACTGAGAATAGATAGGTGGCTGGCCCTTCCCCTGACTCTGGCTCTAAGGATGAGCTGAAGACGGTGCTGACTATTGTTATCCTCCTCTTTGCGAGCAAACTGAAAATTTGTGGCCTAACTGACCACATTTGAAGCAAGTGAACCTACCCTGATTACCTTTCCCCAAACCCGAACTTGGTACGGAAAAGGTGGATCTAAACTGTATAGCCTGGGACTACTGTGGGTTGGAAGCCCTTTGTCGTTTATTGTCCCTTGCATCCCCTTAAACATCCTGGGATCTCTGTTTGGAGCCCCTCATCCGCTCCTCCTCTACTTGGATCACGTTCTCTAAGTGAGCTGCTGACTCCATAAGACGGTCGTAATCTCTAATCATTGACTCGACCACATTAAAAAGAAGTCTGATCCTCAACCTCCTCTTGAACTCGATGCAACAGTGTTCTCCTGTCGCTACAAGTTCTGGTGCAAATCTCGACAAAATAATGAAAGCCACCTCAAACTCGGCTACTGGTGTGTTTAGCTGCTTGAGCTTCAAAAACTGCTACCTCAACTTCTCTCTTGCTGTGGGTGGAAAAAACTTATCTTGGAAGGCATTGACAAAAGTCTCCCAAGTCACCCCAATATGCCCTCGTGCAAACTTCCACCACTGACCCGCATCTCCCTTTCGCTAAAAAAACGCCAAGGTCACTTTCAAACTGTCGTCCTCAATGCCAAGCATCTCGAACGTTTTCACCATTTGCTCAAGCCGCTCATCGGCCTTTAGTGGCTCTTTCAGATCCCCTAAAAACTCGTTTGGATTCAACCGGAAGAATTCTCTCTTCAGAAATGATGGCCCTGTTTCTATAAAATGGGCCTGGACTTGATTGTCAGTCCTGAGAATGTCCATGGATTCCCGCAATGCTCTAGCCATTTCATGGGCTAAGGCGCTCATGGCTTGCTGGCCTACTAGCTCGACTACGTTGGCCTAACCAACTCTCTTATCTTATGCTAGAATTTCATCCGATATCAGCACCTCTTGCCGCTTAAGCCTACTATGCCTACCACCACAGCATCCTCGTCTTGACATTCTAATAAAGGTAACACAATAGTTTAGCACATTTACAAATGTGCTGGAACTAACTCGCTCAAGTCTTAATATTATGGAAAATAATTAATTAATTCCACATAAGCACTGAGTTACGTAATCATAAACGAATTTCTTTTCTAGATAATTAATTGTTCTACGACATTGCCAAAGTTCCAGTTAGAATAAGTAGTGATCAAGTGCTCTTCTAATAGGATTTCTAGAAACTCGTAGATCCAACCAATATCTTAGAAACCAAATCTCATACCCATCTAGTCATATAAACATGTTATCACATAGCATACCAGGTCTACTTCTAATATTAACTAGTGAGACAAACCTATTGTGGTAAAACCACATCCCATGATCCCAAAGTATTCAAATCGGGGAGCTCTAATACCAAATTGTAACGCCCCAAAATAATAATAACAACCTATCTCATGATAATCAAAAGAAAATGTAACATGCGAAATAATAACCTTTCATTTGTTATCTTTTACCTCACAAAAGATGACATTTGCGAGTATACATTCATAAATCCTAGATCTTAAATCTATAGCATATGCCACATATGATCGAACTGAAATAAAAGGTTATTTAGATAAGTTAATTCCCTAATGGCTACATCTTTCTAAGACAATGCATAGGTACAACAAAAGTGAGTTCAACTCAATACAATTAAAGCTCAAGGCTTGTACAAAAATAATTACATCAAAATAAACAAAAGAACCTTGGTGGAGGCATATCATCAGCACCTAAAAGTTGTTTTTCACATAGGGTGAGGTAAAGCTCAGTAGAGATGCTTTAACACAATGTATGGAACATAGAAAGGTTATAAAGTAAATGCACATGCATGCCATTTGTCAAACATCATCATTTTCCATCTCAAAATAAGACAATGCCTTTATCAATATATTTCAATTCACGAAAATACACTTTTATATCAGAAAACAGAGCAGTGGATACAAAATACTAGGAATCTCTAGGTACGTGTTTGCCAGTAGGCTATACAAGCGCTGCCAAAGCCATTTTACCGGTACTAACTAGAATGATCGGCACCTAACCGTGTAGGTTTTTGGACTTTCACCAAGGAGACACATGCCAACAATATAAACCACAACCACACCTCCTAACCAGATTCACTAAAGTATACACCCTTTTTTTTCAAAAATAATACATTTTCAATGTTCAAATATGAAACAATGCTCGATCCAAGAAATATGAGCAATTAATTTCAATCTAACCTAATCCTCATGCAATTTCTATAACAATCAAAGCTATCTTCTACCGATAGCCCAAAATAGATATTTATACTCAATAGATAATTTTTCCAACAATAGATAAAATCTCAAAATTTCAAAATAGTAGTGATAATAAACAACCAACACCACTCTCATCATCAACTAATACGCTTTTTCCATACCCTTTCAAAATCGCTATTTCCTTTTCTTTTATAAACCAACATCAATGATTTTTCAACAAATTCTTCTTTATTTTCAAAATCACATTTGAATAAGGAATTTCCAACATAATCCAACAATCTATACACATCCACAATCCTTTTCAAGAATTTATTTGAAAAACTCCTCTTTTACTTTTAACATCAAACCCTAGGTTTAACCCAAATCAAATAACTAAGCTAAGAATCATGTGAAAGGTTGAAGAAATCCCTACCTCAAGTCTAGACAATGAAGAAAACAAGAGTTAAAGCTTGATGGAGCCAAAAAGAAGATCCTCTCTTATTAGAATGAAACGTTCAACGAGCTCTACCTTTTTCTCCAAAGAGCTATGGTGGAGAAATCAATAGGTGGAGATGTATTTGGGGTTTTAAGGCAATAACTAAAGAGAGAGAGAGTGAAGAAATTAGGGTTAGGTGTTAGAGAGAGAGAGAGGGGAATGAAAAGGTGGTTGAAAAATTTCTTTTCTTGAATTGATATATGCGTAGACCGCTTGAGTGACCAAAATACTGCTCAAGTGTAAGAGACAATAAGTAACACTGCTCGAGCGACCAAAACACCGCTCGAGAGCATAATGACCCCATCCCAGAAGTTTTGCAGACTGAAAAAGACCACTCGAGCACAAGAAATACCACTCAAGCGAAGATACCCTACTCTCAGAACTTTTGCAGACCCGCAAAATCTTAGCAGATCTCAAAGACCGCTCGAGCGACCAAAACACCGCTCGAACGAACAAGCAAAAAACAAAATAGCAACTCTTTTGAAAAACTAACTCCCAACCGGTTTCAAACATAACCAACAACTGAACTCGACTCCTACCAAGACGAAAAAGGATATTGTGGACACGCCTTGAGGGCCTATGCTGCCACAGTTCGAACTCAATTTGTTACGGTTCTTAATCTGAACTAAAGAGTCCAAATCCGGCAAATCGTTTTGAGAAAATAGATTTTTAGAAAGAAGTGCCAAACATGTCGCCACCTAAATGTTTTATTTTGGGAAATTTAGGAAACCCATCACCAAAGTTGCCTCGACTCGGGAACTTGGGTATGATTGGGGAAGGTCAACTATGAGCACCCCCTCTCGCTCGATCTGAAGATCGGCCTCTACTAACCATGATATCTAGTTTTGAAAACATTAGGCATTCTTATTCCGATTATTAGCCTAATCTTACTATGTGATGCGCATAACACAAAAGTATAGACTAGATCGCCTAATTTGGAACAAAGCATCGCATATCCGTTTGTTTGGAAATGATTTGAAATCTGCTACTCACAAGTAGGCTAAAACATGGATTTCAATGAGTTGTTCCAACTCAAACAATCCAACCTTTACCCATAAGCATTCAGGCAGTAATATCACATAAGCACATAGCCAGCCACATGGTAAGCATGCTGTCATGTTAACATTCACACTCAAGCGAGATGCTAAAGCATAAATACTTACATCCTGCTCTGTGCCAAAGCAATGAACTAGTTAGTAATCATGCATGATCCTAATTCAAGTTAACAAGTGGCTAATGCATCGCACACAGAATGTCATTAGAATAGGCTCAGCTAATCTAAGGATGACATGTGAAATGCGACAACTCGATGCATGTATTCAAGTTTAGAATTGAAATACTATGCGGTTAGCATGATGCGCCGAGCCCGGTGCATGCAAGACTGATGAATGATGCACGCATGCATAGCATAAGATATGCTCAGTTAAACATGCCCTAATACTAACCATCAAAGTAGGTAAGTAAAAGGGAGAAAGAAGTGGAGGTTAGAAGACATGCACCACTTATTACAAATGAGGGACCAAAAGAATAATACACTTTACTTAACCTACAAGCTAATTAAATAATTACCACCTAATTAATTAACAAATCAATTAAGCTAAGGAAAGCATTAAAAGCCTCGGGAAGAGGGATGCAAATACAATGCCATGCTTTGAAAATGGCACAATTCCCAAGGTACACCTCATGAACACTGGGGAATGATACTAGCCATGAGGAATGGTCACCGGCCAAAGGGAAGTGGTCATCGACCATCTATGGAGCTATTGGCCATCCATAATTGGTCGATCGGCACTTGATGTAGTCGAACTGTTTTGACAGAGGGCAAAACAAGGCATGGCAATGCATTTCAAGCAAATGTGTGCACCAATACACCCCTTATCATGTTTATGACTCAAAGGGGGATGGTACTCGATTTTCGGACCACCAATCGCGCACTTCAATGCATGATGGCCCAAGAAACCAAGTTGTGCATTTTCATGTCAAATGAAATGCAAACCAAATAAGCACATAAAGGCCCAATCTCTATCACTTGATTTCAAGAGGCAAGGCATGCATGTTCAATGCAATGCACCCTAGGCATGGAAACTAAGTAGGCAACATGAACATGTGGCAAGCATGCAAAGCATATAACAAGTATGCAAGCTAATTAAGCATGCAAGATGCAATGCCAACATGCAAATATGCAAAATATATGGCATGTTAAGCAATCAAAACAAAGATGAGAATGCATGCCAAATGCACTATGATTCAAGCATGCAACACATGCGGTAGGCCAAGTATTCAACAACACACAAGGTGAGCACGCAACAACACGCGAACAATGGACTCATACCAAGATGGACAGCTCTCTACTAAGCCCAAACAGTGGCCAAAGGCTATGGAAATGGGGCCAAATGCACATACAAACATGCATGCATACATGATCTAAGTCCCAAGCATCAAAAGGCAACTTTTAAGCACACTTAAGGGAGATAATCATGGACACATGGAAAACATACCAAACTTTGAAATTGAATGAAATAGAGGTGCCAAACCAACTAATTAAAGCAAGCAAAGTATGCAAGTCAAGTCCACACACCTAAGGCTAACAAGCCAAAATGCAAGGTGACTATACAAAGCATGTCAAGCATGGCCAAAGCAACTAAAAACAGAGCTAAAGCACACTAAAACATACACAAAAGCTTCACAAAGCTTGGCCAAAATCATGCTAGAACAAGGGTCAAAGCCTAAAGCATGTTAAGGCAAAATATGGCATTACAAGACAAGTATGCAAGGCATGCATGGTGTATCTAAACCAAGTAAAAACAGTGCTATATTATGGCAAAATGAGCACAAATAACACTTAAGACATGGCCAACATGAGATTAAAAATGGTGCTCACACATGAGGCTAAAATGGCACTTTTTGAAGGCAACAAGGAGAGGGGATGGCCCTCTCCTTCTTAGGACCTTAAGACACCATCCTCACCATTGAAATCCCTCAAGATTTCAGTGGTGAGGAGGCCTAAACAAGGTGGTCCCAGAGCTCACGAAAAATGCACAAAATGGGGGCCAAACAAGGCCTAAGAGGGGTCAAACAACCCCAAAGGTTAAAGCAACCTTAAACAACTATTTTAAGCAAGAAAAATCAGAAATTTTATATGTTATATACTAAGCTTAAAACAGCAAGCAAGGATGGCTAAAAGACTATGCAAAAATGGGGAATTAAACGGTAAAGTTCTTACCCTTGTTGACCCCTTCAAGGATGGAGTTCAGACCAAAACCAAGAACTCAAAATCACCCCTTAGCACCTCGAGCCAAAGGAAAGTGTAACTCTAGGTGTTTATGTACAAAACTAAGCACAAAACACCTTAACACTAAAGAGAGGGAGAAATAGAGATAGGATAGACACAATACTCAAACCCTAATCTCAGAGCTCTCTCCAGCTTCTTCCTAACCCTAGAGGAGGGAGGGGAAGCCCTCCTTTTATAGAGGATTACTCTTGCAAAGCTTACAAAACAAGCTAAGCAAGAGTGAAATCCCTTTATAGACGTGTATGGAGGGGGTGCAAGGTGTATGCCAGCTAGCACAGCTGGCATAAAAATATCTGCAAAAGCAAATGCACAGTAGTCGGCCAGCCAAAAATGACAAAATGGCAAAATACATGGCCAAAAGACCAAACATAGATGGCAATAAAACAATGGCGGTGGCCTCAAGCCAGGTGAGGTGTGGGGTGGTCCACAAGCCACCACAAGTGTTTGGTGCAAAACCAAACACAAAACAGTCGAGTCGAGAGATCCTGAGGCAAGGCGCATGGCCGAGACCTCCGGGAACTCAAGACGAACACAAACATGGATGATCACCGAGTGTTCAAATGATGACGTCCAAGTCTTGAGGACGGTCAAAAATAGGGTGTCTACAGATATGAACAACAATTAAAAGTACTGAATCCTAGATCTAAAAGTATTAAATGGGTTGAGTCCAAACCTAACCGTTATAGACCAAAACATGGCTCGGACGCACAAAGACCCCCTTCCAGAAATTTTGTAGACTGCAGAAGACCGCTTAAGTGAAGAAATGACCACTCGAGTGAAGATCAGCATACTCCTAGTAGTTTTGCAAAAATACTGGAAGGAAACAAAGGCTACTCGAGCAAAGGAAAGACCACTCGAGCGAACCTGAAGAAAAACCGACATGAACCCTTTTGAAAGTGGACTCCCAACTTGTTTACGACACAACCAACAACTCCAAACAACCAAGCCCAAATAACAACAAGGTAAGAAGGAGTATAACAACGATAGAGAGTATCTGATCTCAAATCCAAGATCATGAAAGGGTTAGGTCTAACCCAAGCCGTTATAAAAAGCAAATGTCAATGCTTCCAAAGACAACAAAACCATCATAGTAGGGAGGATAAGGAGCATCCAACACAAAGTGGCTTTTCATCTCCTTGTTTCATCATGGGGGTGGTGGGCTTAGTAGGCTTGAACCTACAATATAACCATTATGAGCAATACATTTATTCAACCAATTAAATATAAGCCCTTGCACATCTCTGCATGCAATTCACTCACTTTGAAAATGGCGGATGAGTGTTCTCTATTTGCTTGCAACGCCAGTTGTTCGCCTTTAGTTTGAAGTAGAGGCAGAGGGCACCGTTTGCCATACATTTAAAAAAAAATAAAAAAAGTATGAGTATGAATGAAGCAAGAAAAAGAACAAAAATAATTAAGAAAGAAAAGAATATACAAACTTGCTAAAATAAAAGAGAGGAAAACAAGATATTTTAATCAGGTTAAGTGCATCAAGAGTGAGGACTCTAAGATATTGGTGAAGGATGAAGAGATTAAGGAGAGGTCAAAGAACTATTTTGAGAATTTGTTAAATAAGGAACATGGAGGAAGGTCAAAAGGGAAGGAAGTAGAGAGTAATAAGGAAAACCAAGACTACAGGTTCTATCGTAGGATTAGGAACTTTGAAGTGGAGATTACACTTAAGAAGATAAAATTGAAAAGGCTTTAGAAACCGATGATATCCCTATTGAAGCTTGAAAATGTTTGGGTAAGAAGTGGATGGCTTGGTTAACTAGGTTATTTAGCAAGATTTTGTTGACTAGGAAAATGCTAGAGGAGTAGAGGAAGAATATCTTAGTGCCAATCTATAAGAATAAAGGAGATGTTTAAAACTACAATAACTATAGAGAAATCAACCTAATGTGTCATATAATGAAAGTGTGGGAGAGAGTGATGGAACGTCAATTGTGAGATATAACAGAGGTGTCAGATAATCAATTTAGGTTTATACCTGGTAAGTCAACAGTGGAAGTGATCTATCTTTTGAGGAGAGTAATAGAAAAATATAGAGAAAAGAAAAGAGACTTCATGTGGTTTTTATCGATCTTGAGAAAGCATATGATAGAGTGCCTCAGGATATGATATAGTAGGTATTAGAGAAGAAATGGGTGCGATGTATGAATGTCACGACCCAAACCTGTCCCTATAGGTTTAGCATTGTAACCGGCCAGTAATCCGTAGATTACTAAAGGCCTCTTAAACAGAAATCAAATTATTAGGAGCTAGCAGAAGCAAATAACAAATATACAATGTCCATTCAATTGCGCAAACATATATGAGACAAACATTTTAAACTTTATATACATATATATACACATAATCCTTACGTCATCACATATATATATATATATATATATTAGACAAAAAGGGGACTTAGCCCTAATTATAGAATAAACAAAAACTTAAACTTTAATCACATAGTCTTAACCACTTGACGTTTTTGGAACCTCCACGGGAGGCACATAGGTTGGCTGACAAAGACAAATTCCAGACAAAAGCTCTAGGCCTGGTCACTCGCCTGATCACCTACATACATATATATAAACAGTGAGCTGGAGCTCAGTGAATAACAACAAGGTAAAGGGTTTATGAATGATGTCCATCACAGATCCAGAAATCAAATTTTATCTCAGAAACAGATTCTTATACATATCCAGAAGTCATAAGCAGTTATATGCGGTACATCCATTAGCTATCAAATCAAATTGGTCATGAGACCCACATGCATAGTCGGTATCAACAACCCCAAAGGTCCATATCTTGTGCACAAGTAGCCATGGTATTTTTTCCCCGAGGCAAAGGTCATGTGAACATAGACCACGGTATTGTTTCCCCCAGGCAAGGACCATATAATCATAAGCCACGGTATTGTTTCCCCCAGGCGAGGGCCATATAAACGTAAGTTACGGTATTGTTTCCCCCGGGCGAGGGCCATGTGAACTAAGGATGCCACAAATACATTTCAGAAAATTAGACATTCATTTATTATTCATAAAATAGCATTTTATATACCAAATCATATCTTATCATTCTGAAAGTACTTATCATGAAATATAGCTTTACAGAGTTGTTACTCATAGATAGCTCCAGAAACAGATCAGACGGACATTGGCGCGTGACCTATACAAATACATAACATATACATATTGAAATACAATATCATTTCCTTGATCAAACTTGACTTCTCTTGTCTTTTTCTGGTTAAGTAATCTGAAGTTCTACTACGCTTATTCTTTCTTTGTTCAAATGAATCGGGGTTCTCATTTCATATATTCTTTCATTACTAAATTCTTCTTTTTCAAGTAGACCGATTTCTTACTTGGCTTCTTAATCAATTACTACTAAATCAATGACCTATTCTTTAACCAACTAATTTATGTTGATTGTTAGCTTATTAATCTTCAATGAGCCATATATCATGTCTAAAATGCTTTGGAAGGAGATGAAATGAAAATATAAACAAGGTGTGATTTTTCAAAACATGCTGAAAATAACCTGACCACTTAAGCCACCACTTGGTCACTCGAGCGGACTGTGTTGTCTGCAAAAATACTAGACGAGTCAAAAGTACACTTGATCCAACATTTAGTCGCTCGAGCGACCAACAAACGAAAGGTGGGTTCGCTCGAACCACCAATTGGTCGCTCGAGAGGTCTGTAAATTTTCTGAATTTCAAAACTAGAGTTGAGCGTCCAAACTTTGTTCCAGGACTTGGAGTCATGCATGGCTTGCTTGAAAACATGAAAATACTTTGAAAAATACCAATACATGCCCTTTTAGAAATCAATTTCCCCAAAACTCAACAATTTTTTCAAAACTTGAATTATTTATTCATTCATGCAAAGATTTCAAATTCTTTTTTTCTTGATTTTCAAAACATGAAATTAAAGTTATAAAACTCTTAGAAGAATATTTGCTTGTAATTTATGAAGCTTAGTTTAATTATAACTTCCAAAATCAAACCCAAAATAATTAATTTCTAAATTAACTTTCATAAAGTTGAACTTAGTTCTAATTCTTCATTTTCTTGCCAATATCTTTTTAATCACATAAAATTGATTTCAAGCTCTTTTCTATTTTCCATCAAAACATAAAATTATAGGAAAACATGAAATTAAAGTTATAAAACTCTTAAAAAGTATTTGCATGTATGAAATTAAGATCAAAACTAACTAATTTTATATTTTCAAAATCAAATCACAATTAAATTCTCAAATTGCACTAATTTAGATTTTTTTATTATTATTAATTTTTCCTCATATCAAACCCGAATTCAAACTCATAAAACATGAATTAAAATCTCAAAACCTTGAAATCCTATGATACATGTTAAGATGGAATTCAAATTCCATGGAAAATTGTAGAAATTAAACTCAAATAATGAAATTTGTAAGTTTTTTCTTTGATCCTTCAACTTAATGTATTTTCTTCATTCTTTTCTTAATTTCTCCCTATTTATATGAAATTGAACTCATTTACTTCTTAATTTTAGTTGTTAGATAATGAATCTATAAAAATCAGGCTTGAAATCCTTACATATAATCTTCAATTGATAAATTTCTTGATGATATTCTATTTTTCCTTTCTTTTCCTTTGCTCTTTTCCCTTGTTGAGTTCTTGAGTTCTTTTCCCTTTCACTTCTTTGTCTCAGAATGTTTGATTGAATGAATTCTCTCTCTCTCTCTCGGTTTTCTTCTCTCTCCTTTTTTTTTTCTTCTTTTTTTCTTTTTTTTTTCTTTTTTTTTTTTGTCTTCCAACAAAGGAGTTGAAGCCATCCCTCAAAATATTACACATATACACACCTTCATCTCTTGACCCACACAAGGACACATGCACACACACTTGTCAAACACACCCATAGAATGGCTCAGTACACCCACACCCACATACACTCTCAATTCTAGATTCTTCCATAATTTAATTTATGCTTAGGATTAATTGAATTAAGCAACACTTAGTCTTAATAAATCTTGATTAATATATAATTAAATTAATCATGAGTAATCTCAAATCCCACATAATTTAATTAGTCTATTTGACTTCTATTAGAACCCAATTAATTATTGTTAAATTTATTGGTCTGAATCAAATTTTTAATCAAACTTCCAAAAAGCTCTAAACATCAAATTAAACTTATTTCCATCATCAATCTTGGTTCCTCAAATCATTTATGCCTTCGATTTCATATCAAACTCAAAATCTCTATCAATAAATTACATATTCAAATTGGACCCTCATAAGTAAATTTAATCATAATAATCTTAATTCCCAATTCGTATAACTTAATTAACTCCAATTCTGACCTAATTAATCAAATCTCAATTTTACAAATTTGAATCGAATATTTAATTAAACTCACATATGGTCCGATACTCAAAATTAAAATAATTCAATTCACCAATTATACTCTCTTGAACCATTTAGGCTTTCAATTTTGAATTCCAAAACAAATCCTTAATAGAATCATATACAAATCAATCTCCATAATTTTCATAAATCCAAATTAAATTAGAATAATGGGCAATTAAAATTCAAATCTCCTTAACTAATTAAATGCTAATTATTATACGCGGTGGGGTCGTCACAATGAAGGTGTGGTGACCACTATTAGATCGCCAGCTAAACAGATAAGTGAATTTTCAATTACTATAGGGTTACACCAAGGATCAACATTAAGTCCTTATCTTTTTGCTTTGCTAGTGGATGAAACTAGAGAATGAGTTAACACTAACTTAGAGACGTGGAGAGAAGCACTTAAATCTAAAGGATTTAAGATAGGTAGAACTAAGACAGAGTACAAAGAGTGTAATTTTAGTACCCGTAACAATGGAAACAGAGGAGAAGTAAAGATTGAGGACCAAACACTACCTAAGAATGAATATTTTCGTTATTTAGGATCGATTATCACAACAGCTGGGAAGATTAGAATGGATGCGGTTCATAGAATTAAAGCGAAGTGGCTTAAATGGAGGAGTGCGTGTGGCGTACTGTGCAATAAACGAGTACCCACTAGGCTAAAAGGGAAGTTCTATAGAACGACTATTAGACTAGCGATGTATGGGACAGAATGTTGGGCAACTAAGAAACAACATGTAGATAAGATGAGTGTTGTTAAGTGTCACGACCCAAACCCGCCCCTATGGGTTTAGCACCGTAACCGGCCAGTAATCCGAGATTACCGAAGGCCTGCTTAATAGTAAAACAGTAATACATAGTACAGGGGCATGGTGGAAGCCAAATCAGCAAATAAACAATGTCCAATGAGCTGTGACAGTCTGTATGCAAAAAAACTTTTCATTCATATGCACATTCATAACGAAACAATCTATACATATGTACAATCATTCAGAATAGGGACCTAATCCCTATTATAACAGTATAGTACAGTACTATAGTTTATACAGTATTACAAAACAGATATAGAGACAGATGGGGGAAACTAAAACACCCCAAAGCCGTAGCTTGAACAGTACTGGAACCTCGAGGTGAGGCACAAAGGTTGGCTTGACAAGATGCGAACACCTACATATATATATATGAGCAGTGAGCTAAAGCCCAGTGAATAACATAATGCATAAAGAGGTTAAGAATAAATGTCCTTTCAGTATTGAAAATAGTCAATTGATTTAGTATATCAGTCATTCAGTCATAACAGTCATATGTGGTACATCCGATAGTAGAACAGTACAGTAAACAATAGGTCTTGAAAGACCGAACAGTCAATGATGGCCATCATAACAGTAAACAGAAGTTCCAAGATAGGAATTGACAGAGATCTCTGTAACAGTAGTAGTAATAGTAACAGTAGTTGCTAAGGATGCCACAATACAGTTCAGAATAGAGGACATATATTTATTCAGTTAACAATATTAATTTCAAAAACAGTACAGTTTAATCATTCAGAAGATATTCATATTTGAACATATCATTACACAGTTGTTACTCACAGAGTTCTGGGCTACAATTAAGCTAGAGCGCGTCTCCAGATTCCAACCCTACACAGTTTATAGGATGAACACACACTAAGTTCACATTTGGGAATCAAGGACTTAGTCCCTACTTAGACTCGGTGTGGTTCTACATCTATATCCTCATTAAGATGTCTTAAACTAGGCCTAAGAATGCCTAGGATGAAATGAGGATGCAAAGATGCACTTTAAAAGCATTTTTAGAAATTTCAGAAAATAGGGGTCCCGCCGGCGTGAGTTACTCCGGCGGACGCAGAAAGGTTTCCAAAAGTCTTTGGATGTGTGAAAATCACGCTCGATTGGGCGCTCGACACCCGCTCGAGCGTAAGACACAAGGCCCCACTCAAGCATAAATTACCCCGCTCGAGTGGACTGCAAATCATAACAAAATGCTGGGAGCACGATTTTCACGCTCGATCGCCAGTAACCCCGCTCGAGCGTGAGTTCAAAATCTGGAATTTCCAGATTTGAACCTCAAGCTCAAAATCAACTTCAAATGCCTCAATTTCGATCCTTTTGGGCCAATTTTATAGAAAGCACTTCAAAACTCATAATATAATATGTTTCAAAGCTCAATTGTAAAATCAAAGCCCAAAGGTAGTTTAAATAAATCCAATTTCAAACCAAACTTTCAAGATCATGATAAACATATACATGCATGGATTTAAACAACTCCAAGGCTTCAATACTTGCTCCAAAGAGCCAATTCTTTCAAAATCAAGATGAAATCATGGGCTATAACACTAATATGAACATACATGTTACAATTTTCCATGGAAGCAACTTTAACTCATCAATATAGGCATGCATGCATGGAATGAGCTTCAATTCAACATTATAAGGCTCAATCTAGGCTTCGATCACTAAGGACACAAGAACCATGCATGAATCAATTCAAAAACAAGTTCAAGAAGGTGGATGTCCTACCTTAAGTCTTCAATTTCAAGAAGGGAGCTCAAAAATGCAATGAATTCCTCAAATCTATCAAGTTTCCAAGCCAATTTTCAAGAAATCAAGATTTCTCCTAGCTCTCTCTCCCTAACCGATTTTGAGCTCTCAAAATAGATGAACATTTGATGCATCAGATATGTAATGAGGTGTAATAAAGTCCCACCTTGTTCTAAGTAGTGGCCCACTCAAATGGCAAAGTTGTAAATGAACCTAACTTATGTAATTTAGCCCATTTTAATCTAATTTAATCATACCAAATCACATTTCAAATAAATATACCATAAAATCACATTAATTATGAACAACACATATCACTAATCAATTTCAGATTCGGCCGCCGATAAGGCCTTCAATTTGCAGTTTAAACATAAAACATGAACAGATAATTAAACAGTCAAATAGATAGTATAGCGATCCCGGGTTTTAACCCTTGTTGTACAGTGATCCGGAATTGGTTCCGTGGATGTTAGTAGTGTTTAAACCTTGTTTACGTCCTCCATACTTTGTATTTGAGTTATGGGATGTGATGGGCAGGTTTGTTACAGGTTGGTTGTGTTTGGGAGCCAAGTGTTGCTGCCCAGAATTTTGGACCTTCGCTCGAGCGAGCCGTTTGTCGCTCGAGCGAGCTTCTGTTTTTGGTCCTTCGCTCGAGCGAGAGTTGAGTTTTGTGTCTGGTGGCTCGAGCCAGGGTTTCCTCACTCGAGCGTGCGTCTGCGTCTGCGTCTCACCTGGACCTGAGAGCTGTAGTTTTTGGCTCGAGCGAGCTTTCCTTCGCTCGAGCGAGAGAGGTATATGTTTTCGAGTCCCTCGCTTGAGCGAGCATTTTGTCGATCGAGCGTGCTTCTGGGTTGCAGACCTGAAGCTTCGAGTTTTTGGCTCGAGCGAGACTTTATTCGCTCGAGCGACCAAGTCTTCGCTCGAGCAAGCTTGTTTTATATCAGCAGTTAGCAGTGATTTTAAACATCACTTTTTCATCTCTTTCTTTTTGAAACCCTAGCAGCCGACTCTCTCTCTCTCTAAACTTATCTTTTCTCTAGGATTTCATCTCTCTCTAGTGTGAATCTATCCTAAGCCCTTTGTTAAAAAGATAGAGGGTGTTGAGATCTTTGTTTTAATCTGAAAAAGTTGAGGTTTGGAGCACGTTGGGTCTTGGTCTTCATCTCCGTTGGAGCTCAAACTTCGAGGTAGGGATAACCTACTCCATCTTATGAGCTTTGTCTTTGAATTTTAGCATTTTGATATGTTGGGGATTGTTGGGTAAATTTTAGAAAGTTTGGGCCTTTGTGTAATTTTACAAAAAGTTGGGGTTTTAAATATATAAACCTATATGCATGTTAGTCATAGAGAAATGAGATTAATGTTGGGGCATTGATGGAAACGGAACCTTAGGGTTGTTTTTGTGAATTATGGCAATTTGCCCTAATTGGTTTAATTAATTAATGCATATAATTAATTAAAGAAAATGAGGAATTGAATTGAGAACGTTGAAATTGGGAATGTATGGGACTAAAGAGTGTAGTTGAATCATTTATTGCTCACCTAGTTGAAATGTTGATATATTATCCATTTGTGCATTTATTTCCTGTTTAGAAATAATTGCTTTGGACTACCGGTGGAGGGTAGTATTGATTGTTGTAGACAATGCATGATGATTAGGCAAACTAAAACTAATCAATTGAATGTGTCATAGAGTATGACGGTTGACAGAATACATTAACTTCATGTATTGATAGATTGTACATATGACCAATGAGTTTATGTGCATTATGTGTAGACGGTTGATAGAATACATTGACTTTATGTATTGATTGATTGCGTATATAATTCTGTGTTTATATGCGTTGCTTGTGTATGAGAGGAGATGAGAGATGTACTCCACGGTTTAGGGGAAGATGGGGGATGTACCTCTAAACCGGTTAATGGTTAAGGGAAGATGGGGGATGGACCCAGGGATGCAGCTCATATGCTCTCCCATTGGAGTGATGATACAGCTTATATGCTTATCTATTGAAGTGTTGATATAACTCATATGCTTATCTGTGGTAGTAGTGATATAGCTCATACGCTTATCTATTGAGATGTTTGGTTTGATTTGATATAGCACTAAAATGTATATCATTTATGAAGTATGGAAGTGGTTTATGTGTTATTGATACAACACCAAAATGTGTATCCACCTTGGATTTCGAAAGTGTTCTAGTGATGAACTATAATCTCATCAAAGGTTTTGGCGATCTTGAGCCTTGTTTTCAAACTCAATGTTGAATAAGAAATGGAAAGTGAATTGTAACATAGACTTGATTGTCATGGAATTGTAATAAGATGTAAATGAATGTATAAGTGTTGACCATCTATTAACTGCTAATCTTTTAGTCATTGTTCATAGTTGGTTTAGTGTATTTCTACTGGGTTGTGGCTCACCCTATATGGGACACCATTTTTAGGTACATGAAGCATGCCACCTCCAAGGACATCGCTTGGGAGGCTAGAGACAGGCAGACGTTTGTGGTTTTGGTTATCTTTGTTGTATTACATGTAATTTCAAGCCAAGGGCTTAATATGTATTTGAGTTAGTAGTCTCCTCTTTGTAACCAAATGTTAGCTTGGAAAGTTGTAAGCCCATAGGGCATTTGATTCTGTTGTTAACATGTAATGCTTCTTGTAAAGAATTACTCTGTGTACTAGAACGATGTTTGTCTCTTATATCAATGCATGTCTAAATTGATGGATTTAATGTTATTATTTTGAGGGCGTTACAGATAGACATGCATTTAAACTAGTACATTCAATCAATTAGTTCAGTATTTCAGTCGATTCAATTACTTATTATAATCAGTCTCAGTTTAGCAGTAATTAGTGGTGAGGGTTATTACATTAAGATGATGATGCTAAGGTGAATGTGTAGCAAGACTAAAAAGACAGAGTTAGGAATGTGTATATTCGTGAATGGGTAGAAGTAATACTGATAAAAGATAAGTTAAGAGAGAATAGATTAAGATGGTTTGGTCATATACAACAGAGACTAACAAAGGCAGTAGTGAAGAGATACGATACAGTGACAGTAGATAGAAGTGTTAAGGGAATGGACAGATCTAGATTGACGTAGGTTAGTGTAATAAATAAAGATATGAATCTCCTTAATTTGACTAATCAAATAACCATTGATAAAGTCGAGTGGAGAAGAACAATTCATGTAACCGATCCTATTCAGTGGAACTTAAGGCTTGGTTTGGTTTGGTTTGGTTAGCTTTGTTATGAAAATCAAAGGTTTAATTAATATCTTTCCAAATGCCAGATATTTAAGAGGTGGGTTGGTCAATCCATTTTTTGCCATTAGAATCGTATTTAGCAACTAAATATGTGCACGATGACTTTTTCTTTTCCTTTGCTAATCTCCATAGCCACTTGGTAGCTTAGATCATCTAGGATGACCAAGCTCTTGAGAGATTTTTTATTCTAGATTTGGAAATCTTAGTTGGATCCTCGCCAGAGTTTGTCAATGTTCTTCGAAAAACTTTTTCGTTTAGATTAAAATTCTCTCCATTCTATGAAATCGCCCTCTTTTTGTATATAATGTCGACTTGCTGTTAGTGAATGGAGTTTTTCTATATTTGGATGATAGATTCTCCTGTTAGTTCCACTAAGATCGAAAAATCTCTAGTTTGAGGTTTGAATGTTCTTTGTGCATTGAACCATGGCATGAAAGTGAGGGTTTCCATCTTCGTGGAGCTCCATTGCTACAAGTATGTAATATGGCTGACAGGCCAGTTAGAAAAGGGATTGGAGGAGCTCTAAGAGTTGTTCTTTTGGGCAAAGGCATTATGTGTAAGTAAGGAAAACATTCTTGGCATATAAACAAAAAGAGACTTGGCGAGGCATTTTGAAGTGGTAAACAGTAAACTCACACCAGCTATACAAGGGCTCCCTATTAGTTAGAGAACCTGGTGTGAATGGTGTGAGTTGGTGTGACTGGAAGGCACTGTATTAATATTACCAGCGCCCCCCCTCCCGGTGCTGATCTGGGTCGTCCATTTATGTACTTGTGGACACGTTTATAGATGTAGTTAAAAGGAAGTCACACCTGAGCCTACGTGTGAGTGGTGTGAGTACTTTTGATCCCATTGCCAGATAGTGCTATACACGTGTCACGTTTGTAGTGGTTTGCGTGGTTGTGAAGTAAAGATATTTTCAGAATGAGTGACATAAAGCAAAGGCAGGAAAATGATTATGCTTTTGAATTATTTTGAATGGGAAATCTTCGTCCTTACTTATAGGCCAATTTTGCTATTTATTTGGTACCAGAAAACATTTGATGGTAGAAAGGAATATGCTTTTGCAGTGGGATAACTATTATGACGACGTTGTTTTCTGGTACCTTGTTTCGTCCCTCATTTTCTGTCTTTTTTTTTTTGTTGATTGTATTGATATACACTGTTGTAGTCCTTAGAAGAGTATCTCGAGAATTACGAGCAGTTCACTCAAATGTATGTAGATCGTTTTTTGATGTGGCAAATAAGACTGTGGGAAGAGAGCCAGCAGTTAGCTCCAGCAAAGTTTGTTCTTGGGTACGAAGAGTAGAGAGCAAAAATATCAAAGCTAAGATGTCTAAATATAAGGGTTAACAGAGGTAACAGATCCTATAGAAATGTTCGGATAAAAAGATTTTGAGTTTTTTATATAAAAAAAATTGGAGTAATGGCGACGATATCAAACTCCTTAGCGTCGAAGGTCAAGGACACCGGCGAAGTGGATATAAGCGAATTCTTGTGGTTGTGCACCTTTTAAGGCAGCATACATTCGCAGACGTTACGTTCAGAATATTCTCCGATATATTAAAAAGACTAAGAGGGAAATAAAGAAGTTACAATTGTACAATGAACAATTAAGGGATGTTTAATTTGATAATAAAGGTGTAGCGAGATTGCTGAATAGTAGATGTGACCGCCAATCTGACAAGATCCTGGTTAAGGGTATAAAATTAATTGGAAATGTTCAATTGGGACAAGAGGCTAAAGAGGAAGTTGTGGTCCACCACGTTTTGTTTTTCGTCATAAGTGATAATAGTCTGTCAGATTCCATCCCCACACCTGACAAGATATTTATTGGAGTTGGTAAAGGTAATCCTGAGAGCTGGATTGTTGATCCTGACCAGTTCAACAGGTTTCAGATGCTAAAGAAAATGAGATTCAAGCTCATTGGTGGCAAGAATAAATACTGTGTTTGTCACAGAATAAAGGTTATGGATTGTTGCTCCCAGTTGATGTTTGGACGAACTACAAAGATACACTGTTGGGAAATATTGGAAGTATTCAGAAGGGTGCGATATATTTAGTGGTTGTTACTATTAGTGGAAAAGAATGAAAAGTTACGTTAAGGAGACAAATGTACTTTTAAAATGTTTAGAATTATAATTTTATGTATTTTTATTTGTAATGTTCAAGTGGATGGAGGTGGACGATATAAAAACTAGTGTTGTTAAAGATGTTTCAGCAAGTGATTTCAGTTATATTGAACTTGCGTTGCCTAATTTATTTTTTCAGTTGAGGTTGAGATACAAACAAAAGAGTATTAAGGTTGATAAAATATTCCCCCCTTTGCACACTCAATGCCAGTGGGTTAGTCAGAGTAAATGTATATGATTGGAGGTTAGATGGTAATGACAGTTTGCAGACGTATTTTATTTTCCTTGTGGATTGTCAGTGCAAATTAGTATATTATGGGAATGGTTATTATTCCATTAACGAAAAATGGGTGCCATGGATGGTGAAATATTGACTCAAAGATTCGAATATTAAAATGGGAGTAAGATATGGTAAAATGAAGGAGTATTTGAAGTATTCTACAAGTGAAATGTTAGAAGATTCACAGTTAAAGGCCCCATCTATTGTTGTCTTATCTAAAAAATATACTACAACGAATGTTAATGTTTGGCATTGTGCTCCAATCGAAGTTCTTCTGATTCTATCACGGACTAAGTCAGTTGGTTTACTTAAGAGGCGGAGAGATTTGTTGTTAGGAGGTTTTGGGAAAAGTGGTTCAATTATTGATAAACGTAGAGGTCGTCTCAGCTTATCTGAGATTGATGTACGCAGAGCTGGTGATGGTGCTAGTGATGTTGATTCTGGTCCATCGATTTCAAAGGTTGGTGCTGCTAGAAAAGACGAAGTTGATAAGAGATGGTTTGTTGTTATGGACAACCCAAAATTTTCTGATGTTTTACGAAATGTAATCATGAGTGTAAAGAAGAATGACGATGTTATTGTTGATGATAAGGGAAATGTAATAAGTAAATAAAAGTTTAAGTTGTTATATAAATAAAATTAATAAAAAAATTTATTAATCATGATAGTGGTTACATTTACATCAAACAATTCTCTCATTTTTGGGGACATTACATCTTAGTTAATATAATACAAGGAATTCCTCCTCTAATAGTGAGATCTGGTTGGAATTTACCAAATACATGGAAGCCTCTCTGGCAACCTACTAAATTTTTCATTAGTTCGGTTGGGACTGTCAAGTATTTGATGTCGTCTATGATGTTGTAGACGGCATCTTGATCGTAGTCCTTGAAACTTATTCTGTTGGAGAAGTAGTTGTGTCGTTCAAGACTTCTAGCCTAGGCGGTTTTTCCTGTTCTTGAAGATCCTTCGAGGTAGAGGGATATTGGGCAAATGGGTCGCTGTTCAGGATCCTGTTATCAGATAACGCCCTCAATTGTGAATCTTCTAGCATTTCACTTGTAGAATAATTCAAATGCCCCTTCATTTTACAATATGTTACTCCCCTTTTAATATTTGAATCTTTGAGTCGATACTTCACCATCCATGGCACCTGTTTTTCGTTAATGGAACAATAATCATTCCCATAATACACTTTGTCCTTACTCACAGACCAATTCTACTATTTATTTGGTCCAGAAAACATTTGATGGTAGAGAGGAATATGTTTTTGCAATGAGATAGCTATTGTGGTAACATTGTTTTCTAGTACCTTGTTTCGTCCCTCCTTTTCTGTCTTTCCTTTTTATTGATTGTATTGGTATATAATTTTGTACTCCTTAGAAGAGTATCTCAAGAATTACGAACAGTTCACTCAAATGTGTGTAGATTGTTTTTTGACGTGGCAAATAGGACTATGGGAAGAGAGCCGACGATCAGCTCCTCTCACCGATTATGTCACAAAATACTCCCAATTAAAGACATTTTCAAGAGATCATTACAAACGAGAGCTGCTCCCATATACTAGCCCCTTTAATTCATTTCTTTTTTTAAATGAAGAAGTAAAATTGGGCAGAAATTAATATTTGTTTGTAAGTCAGAATTTGTAAAATACGAGCTATGTCTAAATTGTTGCCTCTCCGTTTATAGTGAAGACAACTGGATTAGATTAGGGATACACAATAATAATATACACGATTTACATACTAACGAAGAACTCCCCTCCTCTTCTGATAATAAGATCCTGAACAGTGACTCATGTGCCCAATATCCTTCTACTTCGAAGAACCTTCAAGAACAGGAAAAACTGCCTGGGCCAAATCAGCTTGGATAAGGATGTCAAACTCTAAGGTAGGCAAAATGCAACCCTCTTTAGTCTCTTTAATAGACTAGTTAAAGCACACGTGCAACACACGTGACTATTTTGGTTCAACTTATTTTTTCACCAATTGTAATAGGTAGTGTTCATGGATTTAAGCAAAATTTGAGATCAACTTCAACGGGGTACTATCTGTATGTATATCATTTGAAAATGAAATTAAAATTAGACAAAGTAAAAAAATATAAATTAAGTTGTGAATTAACTTATGTGCAGTTGTCTACATTGCATAATCAAAATATACGCATAAACTGCATGGAATTTGGACATAAACATTTAAAAATGTATGTTTAAACATAGTATAAGATTGTGTGCCATAACCATTAAATCGACTAATCAAATGTAAATGGGGATCCTTTTTTTTTTTACTGATTGATAAAAAAAATATAAATGTAGAAAAAAGAAAACTGAAGAAGTAGTTAAAATTTAGGAATTTTAAAAAATGTGACAAAGTTCACACCAAACCGAGTTGTACTCTTTATATAAAGTTCCACATTATGTTGGTCTTACTCTTTGTAAGACATCTTTATCTCATTGTGTTTGGTACTTTGTGCATTTAGACTTGTTAGAATAATTCTATTTGTACCCAAAAAATCATTAAGTACACCAAATTTTTCAATACTCTTCCATTAAATTATTTAGAGTTATAACTTACTTTCAATACACCCTATATTTTTTCTCAAATTATCCTTCAATGTACATCCAAATCCCAAATTACACCACTTTGAAAAAACTTTTAAATAGATTTCTTATAACGGTTATTCATTTGAAATTTATTACTCTCTACATATTCTCTCCTTCTATTCCACGGCCGGCTTAAAGTTTCTTGTAGTAGTTGTTGTTTGTGTTGTTGTTTGGAGTGATGAAAAAGATGATAAAATAATTAAAATTTGGAAAAGAAGATGAAGAGAATCGAATATGAAGAACACATATAAATGGTTTGGAGGGTATAAGTTGTTTAGAATTTAATATGTATTTGTCCTTATTAATAAATTTATATTAGAGTATAATAAAATTTTAAATTTTAATTGAGTGTACTGAATTACTATTTGAGTTCAAATAGAATCACTCAACTTATTTTTATAAAATAGGAAGAAATTGAAGACACTTCCTAAAACAAATCCACTAGACTTTTGGAATCATA
This sequence comes from Camellia lanceoleosa, assembly GCA_025200525.1. Classification (NCBI taxonomy): domain Eukaryota; kingdom Viridiplantae; phylum Streptophyta; class Magnoliopsida; order Ericales; family Theaceae; genus Camellia; species Camellia lanceoleosa. The sequence goes on along the minus strand of CM045763.1, from coordinate 162,934,708 downwards.
AACAAAATAATGAATGTTGCTTGTTGAACAAAATTTATTTATTTTTAAATAAAAACTTTAAAATAGAGTTCTAACTTAATAAGAAATTTTAGGAAATATAATTTTTTTTAATTATAATAATCTTAGCCCAAAGAAAAACAAGAAAATTAGTCTAAGGTCCCTCTCCCATTTTTAGTAATGGAAGAGATCAACAAAATTATTTTTTAATATCTAAGGTCCCTAAACATGTATCAGAGAAATTTGACTCTTTGTCTCTCCTCCTCTCCACTGCTGCTACCTTTCAACCACAACCATAACCACATGCAAGCCCCTTGAAGAAAATGTACACGTTCGGAGACTCGTATACCGACACGGGCAACACAGGCTCCACTAGCGGCCCAAGTGGCTTCAGCTATGTATCGAACCTCCCTTACGGCCGCATATACTTCCACCACTCCACCAACCTCTACTCTGATGGCTGCCTCGTTATCGACTTCGTAGCATAATCCCTGTCCCTCCCATACTTGCCTCCTTACCTCCATCTTATTAATAGCAACCAAAAGCCATCATCAATGGGTGTCAACTTTGCTATTGCTGGTTCTACTGCAATAATACAGAGTTTCTTTGTGAAGAACAACCTCACAATCAACATCACTCCTCAGTCCCTTCAAACCCAGCTCACTTGGTTCAACAACTTCTTGTAGTTTTAGAGGTGTAGAGGAGGAGGAGGCCCCACAACAACTACCACAACCACTCAATGCAATGCAACAATCAATGATGCTCTCTTCTGGGTTGGCGAAATTGGAGCCAATGACTATGCTTATACCATTGGATCTACTAAAACTGAATTTTCTGTGACGATTAGAAATTTGGGAGTTTTTCAAATTTATCTGATTGTTCAAATTTCTTTAGTAGATCTCTAGGTTGTTCAAATTTCTCTGGTAGGTCTTTGGTTTGTTTAAATTTCTCTGGTTGTTCAAATTTCTCTGGTAGGTCTCTGGGTTGTTCAAATTTCTCTAGAAGCTTTGTTATTGCCTCATGTTACCTCCAATTAATCATTTGTCATGTTGTGTATTTGTGTTGATGCTATCAAAGTACTCTTGTTTATATGGCTTTCATGGTGCTGCTACAGCTACTTATTTGATGTAGAAAGAAAATGATGATGATGATGAAGGCTATCAAAGAATTTCTCTGGAGGAAGAATTTGAATTTGAACCTAGAGAAATTGGTCTAAGGTCCCTCTCTTATTTTTTATAATGAAATAGATCTACAATATTTGAATTTGAATTTGAACACAAAGAAATTTGAATTTGAATTTGAATCCAGAGAAAATTGGTCAAAATGATTTCATAAAATAATATTGTGATCCAGAGAAAATTGGTTAAAATGAATCCAGAGAAATTTGAATTTTCTCTTTTTTCTGGTTTATAAATGAACCCAAAGAAATTTGAATTTGAATTTGAACCCAGGAAAAATTGGCCAAAATGAACCCAGAGAAATTCTTTGGGAAGTCCATAATTTCTCTGGATGAGAATTTCTCTGGAAAGTCCAGAGAAATTCTCTGAATGAAATTTTTCTGGATCAAATTGAGAGACTTTAGATATTATGAAAATATTTGATGTCCTTTATACTACAAAATCTTAATGCCAGGGACCTTAAAAAAAATCCCCAAGAAAAACAATCCAACTATAACTACTTTCAACACAAAATATAATTTAAAAAATATCTTTCTGTCAAAGTTTCAAATAAATAAGAATTTCATGATTTGACGCAACTTCAATCTCTACAATGTGATAATGAATTCATGAAATTAAAGTGAAACACGATTCAAATAGATCGAGTCCTCATGAATTGAAATTAAAAGTTAAATAAGATTTAAGAGAAGTTAAAAGACACACTTATAACTTTTATTTATAAACGTCAATGTGTAATTCAGATTCGTTTAAATTCTACATATGAAAAAATCTAATTACTATGAAAATTTGTCAAAAAAATTGCCATGAATCAAGAAGTATTGTTAAGATTTAATTAGTGTATTATGAGATATACATGTAGAATGACTTCAAAGCAAGAAAATTGTTATTGATGAAGAAGTGTGATTGAAATTCAATTGGTGTATGATAAATTCATATGTAGAATGAATTTGAATTACATATTATTATTTTATAAAAAAATTTAAGTACAATTATGAGTATCTTATTGATTTATATCAACAGGAAAAAATTTATAAGGAATAACTTTCAAATATTGCCAAATACTGCTTTTTAACGACTCCATTAAAACTCCTTTCTTCCCATTGATATTGCTGCCAATATAATATAATAATACAATATAATTTTTAATCTAACCACATTTAGAAACTAATTTATTTGTGTAATTTTTTAAAAATTTTAATGTTAAATATTATATTTTAAATACAAGAAAATATTAATAAAAAATGAAAAATCAATACAGGTTCATATTTATTTGTATTTCGTATTTTTTTTTTTTACAAATATTTTACTTTCCAATTATATTTAGATTCGATATACATCTAAAAAATATTATATATATATATATAATATAAAGAAATTTCACTATCACTAATCACTAAGAATGAAAAAATACAAAATGAAAAACAATCAAAAATATGAAAAACTCAAAATTGAAAAATAGTTTTTAAAAATTAAACCAAAAAAAGTGATTATTATTTAAAATTTTGACAACATACGTAAATTATTAAAGTACCATGCAAAATAATACAATTCTAAAAATCTAAACAAAGAAAAAGTATATAAAAATAGTTTGCGAATTCCTGAAATGCAATACGAAACCACATGCGTCTCCCTCTATGTAAATTCAAATAGATGCATACAACTCTAAGATTTAATCCAAAATATTCACAGTATATTTGTGTAGATTCAAACAAATAAATACAACTCCAAAATTCAACTCAAAATATTCACAACGGTCTAATCCATAGACATAATGGACAATTATAAGTAATATGTACAACAGTATGAAAGTAGATAGAAAAAAAAAAAAAATTATAATTTAACCGTCAATTCAAAAAATAGGATGATAGATTTGTTATAGAACTTTTGAAAGGAGAAGAATAGGAAACTAATCATTTTTTAATGATAAATAAATAATTAAATGTTAATGTTAAGAAGGGAAAAAAAAGAAAAAGAAAAAAAGAAACAGTTGTTTTATATAACTCTTCATGACTTTTGTAAATGATGTAATGGTTGGATTTAAATCCAAAACAAATATTTTCGAAATACATAAAATGTTAAAAACACTCCAGCTTCTTCGTATTTTTTAAATAATAATAGATAGAAATAGATATGATTAACGTGAAGAAAGAAAAAAAAAAATTTCTTTTAAGAACATAATTATTTTACAATTAAATTTTGTTTCAAATTCAAATAATTATTAAGAGACACCTAATTAATTTAAGTAATTTAAAATAAAAAAATAAAATAAAATTAATAACTCATATATATTAAATTAAGAACGAACTAAAAATTTAAACATTCTTTTAAAGTCTAACCTATGATAAGTTAAACCCAATGACACGTCAAATCCAACTTAAAATAATATGAATAATTATTTAGGTCTATTTTGATAACTAGATTATAATCCATTTCCCAGATTATAACTCAGTTCATCTCTCACAAAAAAGCTACTTATAAGCTGTTTATAAGCAGTTTTTCACAAAAAAACTGATTATAACCATCTTCCCAAAATAACCCTTAATACTCCAAATCCAACCAACCCAATTTATCTACCCATCTCTTAAAACAAAACAAAAAAATCATTACAACAATAATATCATATTATTATTGACATGTATGACCACCATTTAATCATAAATTACTTTATAATCCAATTGTGGCCCAGTACAAGGACATACATGTGTTAATTAGACAGAGCGCTCATTTGGTTTTCATTTTGTGGGTAAAAAATACAAAAGTTCAAAATAGGTTATATAAATTAATAAGATAAAATATATTTAAATCATAATCATTACATTTTTTTTTCTTATAAAAATCAAAAAAATCCAAATTAAACAAGACTAAAAAAATCAAGCTAAAAAATTCCTAATACAAAAAGACTAACTATATTAGTCAATGCCAAATGAACCTTGAATAAGACAATATTTAAATAATATGATTTACCACGTGTAATGTTTATAACAAAATAATGATACTAACATAATATTATTAGGGAAATTTTCATACAATTATTATAAAATCATAAATAAATTAAAAAATTTAATCATTAATATTTATAAAATATACCACTCATTTATAATTATTTTTTTAAAAAAATTACACTAAATTTTTATTTCCACATTACTATAACACTCACAAAAACTATAAGACAATAAAAATAATGTGAAACTTAAAATCCGATCTCCGAAAGTCTGCTCACACCTACCTAAATGGAGTGGATTTTACTCGTCCCGAAACTTATGTGAAGCAAAGATGAATTATGTCTTAGTCACTCACAACGAGAGTGGAATGGGAGCAGATATCGCTTCCCCCAATCTAAACTTGACTCGATATAATTAATAATATATAAATAAATAATATATGTATATATATATACACATAATATAATTAGATATAAGAAAATAATATTAAAAATCTATAATTTTGTTTAAAAATAAATAAATAATAATCTTAAAAATCTCACTATTTATATATATATATATATATGAAAATAAAAAAATCATTTAGTATGCTAAGAATTTAAATGATTCTTAATTTTTTTTTTTTTGACTATGTAAAATGTGATCAAACATCCACAGATATTGAGTATTCACAAAGGCAAGAGTAGGGTTGAAAATTCACCATATTCCAACACCAACTCTAAACACCCAGCTCCACCACTTCAATCACACAAACCTAATAAACAAAACCTCAAATAAATTAATATTTTTACGTGTTACATACACCCACAAAAGCCCCACCATATTAGATTAATGTATTGCTTTAATATCCAAGTGATTAAACCATTCAACCCAACTTTATAGCCAAACACACCCTTACCCATGATACAAAACTCTATTGTTTCTATTACCCACCCAAAGTTACACTTACACATTACACCCAATTCTCAAAACCTAAGTAGGCACATATAGATCTTCCAAATCCCCTTAATGCATTGATTGTTAAATTCCTCAACATAAACTTAATAATTAACAGTGAAGACAGATTTTACCTTAACCAATGGGTGTCCCAAAATCACCAACGTGCTGCCTCCAATCCCTATTGCAGCCTCACTTGAACCTCTCTTCTCTTTTTCTTTTCTTTTTGCTTTTACGTATTAATCAGAGAGAGATTTATTTTGTTTCAGTTGAGACAATTTTTGGATTCTTTTTTCAGTTGAAACCCGTGAATACGATTTTTTGGATATTGGATTAAATAAAGTTATACTGATGTTATTTTGTATCCCAAATTGGTGGATGAAAAACATTTGAGATTGTTTCCATTGTCCACCCCAAACTAGAATGCTTTGTTTGTTTTTGGCCAAAATATTTTTCACATTTGTTGACATTTGATATGGCAAAAATTACAAATCAACCAATAATGTTTTCCGTAGTCAAAAACAAATGAGCTGATTTTCATTTTCTAGGAGAAATATTTCACTAATTTTTTTTATCATTGTTTGTATCCTTATATGTCATGGATACATATGATTGATTTTAATATTTAGAGATAATTATTAAAAAATTAATGATGCACATATCGGCAATACAAATTGGTAACAAAAAGCATGTTATATATAACCCTCAATTTTTAAATGTAAAAAATATTTTTCAAATTAGAATTGTAAAAAATATAGTTGGTACAGCACCAGTGTTACCACCACTACCCTCACCCATATCATCACCACCATCACTTTCACCACAACCACCACCACTATTGCATTTTTTCTAGGATTGTAACTAAATAGATAAAACCACAAAAAGACAATTTTTGAAAAATATTTTTAGCAAAAAAAAAAAAAAAAATCCTCTATTTTGATAGGGGATAAATATTGGAACTTTTTTCATTTCCTCCAGACTGCCATACAATGGTTTTGAGTCGCATGAAATAATTCTAATTCAATTGGAACGAAATGGGACTGTCATATCTTGCAATTAAAAAAAAAAAAATAGTAAAATAAAATTAACGTATCAACATATCTATAAAGATATTCCACCAAAAAAAAGTTGTATTATTTATTCAACTCATATTTCTCAAAAAGTGGATCCCTCAATAATAGCTTCAAATAATTAAACAGAACTAATATGAAAGGAGGAAAATATGATTGCCTACTTCAATGCATATATATATATATATATTGATTATAAATATATAATCCCATAAGACTTTGGGGCTTGACCCAATGATCTAACAGCTACACATTAAGGTGTTGTGAGAGAGAGGTAGGGGTTGAAATTGATAGAGTAGCAATAAAATTTTTCAATTGTAATCTAACTATATTAACACTATCTTTGTCAAAAAGTAAAAAAATCCCACAGTAGAGTTTTATATTCTTCATTAAATTGACGCATCAAATGTTTCAAAGCATAGTCTTCACTATTTACAAATAACCTATAAAGATATTTCACAATAAAATAGTTTTAAGGTCAATTTTGTACATCATTATCCATGTCTATATTGTTCGCACCAAGCATGACTCCAAGAGCATTATTTGCTTATATGTCATTCCTATCCCTTTGTTCATATAAGTAGGGCAACTTCAGCATTAGGGGAACAACTACTCTTCTTGGAAATTTGATTGCTTCCAATTCCAAGGGAGAGGGGACCACAAAAATCATACAGAAATTTTGATCTGAAAGAAAATAAAAAATAAGATGCATTTGGATTAGAATATGATTGTCACTCTTCCAAAAGTAGGAAAAGTTAACATGGAACAAGAACAAGAAATATTTCCAAGAATATTAATAAGATGGAAATGGGCATTGTTTGTATTACACAAACTTGTGGATTGACTATTTAAGCTCCATAACAACAGAAATGGCTCCAAATCGTAGTGTCAAAGTTGTATTTTTCTTCTTAGAAGAAATCAAAATTAATATATCAAATCAAAGTGAATGGCTTCAGCTTTTGATGTTTCTTGCATTTGGATAGAACTCTCTTACTCTCTTTTAAAGCCATTGTTCAATCACATTTGTCAAATTCCTCTAAACAACCAATAGCTCGTGACTACCTTGCAATTCTTTCTCAGAATCGATTATTTATTATACAAACACTCTTCAATAGTGTTTGTTCCAATTAGACTATTGATGAGCCGTGATGGACACCCTTTGCCATTTTCCTAAAAAATAGGTGGCCTGAAGTATATGGGCTATGCATTTGGAAACAAGTTCAGTTTTGGATACTCATCAAAATTTAACAGTTTAGACCCTAGGGCGCCTAGCAAATTGTCAACGGAAATGAGGCCTAATTTGGAACAAAGCCTAATAAGTAAGCAATAAAAACCAAGGAGTAAGAGAAAGAAATAAAGAATAAGAGTCAGAGTGCAAACCCCCTCCCAAAAATAGAAATAAACAAGAAAATGTTTAAAAAAAAACAAAAGAAAGAAATAAAGAGTGAAGAAACAACAACACCTCAGATCATGTTTGTAGAGAAGATTAAGTGATGCCAAAATCATCACATCATAGCTCAACGGAGCAAATCATCTCGAATTGAATGGAGTCAGGGGATTCGCTACTACTATTGATCAAAATGAAAAATTAGAATAATGTCATACAAGCATAATTTTTGTGTAAAATTTTAACACAAAAAAAGATATGGCCTTTTGTGGTGCTTTCATTTTAAATCAAAACGACCCACCATTCTGCTCATAATTTCAAAAGTACTATTATCGGGATTGTCAAAAAGTGGGGAGTTGGAAAAATAATTGTAAACTCATGAAAGTACAAGTGATTTGTGCACTGAATTCATGAATTTGCAATTATTTTTTATATTTCCCAATTTTTTTTTTATATTTCCTCATTATGTATATGGACTTTTTTTGTATAAAAATTATGTTTGTATACTATTTTCTCAACACAAAAATAAAAAATAAAATAATAATAATAATAATAATAATTATTATTATGATAATGTGACACATCCCAATCTAAGAGTCTGTTTCAGCTAGCTAGACAAAAATTGCCAAGTAACCAAACCACTAGAGTTTCCTAATAACTATATTGATAGAAAGCTGCCAACTGTGAGTCATATGAAAGTCCAACAACTAACCTTGACAAGGAGACAAACAGTAGCAATGAGCATACTACTTAATGGTGCATCAAACACTTTAATCAGCTCCATATTCGTCCTTAAGTGTATATGTTTGATTGTGTAATCAAACGTATTAATCAGAGAGATTTATTTTGTTTCAGTTGAGACATTTTTTGGATTCTTTTTTCAGTTGAAACCCGTGAATATGATTTTTTGGATATTGGATTAAATAAAGTTACATTGACATTATTTGTATCCCATATTGGTTGGATGAAAAACATTTGAGATTGTTTCCATTGTCCACCCCAAAGCTAGAATGCTTTGTTTGTGTTTGGCCAAAATATTTTTCACATTTTTTGACATTTGATATAACAAAAATTATAAATCAACCAATAATGTTTTCCGTAGTCAAAGACAAATGAGCTGATTTTCATTTTCTAAGAGAAACATGTCACTAATTTTTTTTTTTTTTTTTTTATCACTGTTTGTATCTTTTACTGTCATGGATACTTATGATTGATTTTAATATTTAGAGATAATTATTAAAAAATTAATGATGCATATATCGGCAATATAAATTGGTAACAAAAAGCCATGATATATATAACCCTCAATTTTTAAATGTAAAAAAATATTATTCAAATTAGAATTGTACCAGTGTTATCACCACTACCCTCACCCATATCATCACCACCATCACTTTCACCACAACCACTACCACTATTGCATTTTTTCTAGGATTGTAACTAAATAGATAAAACCACAAAAAGACAATTGTTGAAAAATATTTTTAGCAAAAAAAAAAAAAAAATCCTCTATCAAAATAGAGGATAAATATTGAAACTTTTTTTTTTTCCTCGAGACTGCCATACAATTGTTTTGAGTCACATGAAATCATTCTAATTCAATTGGAATGAAATGGGACAATGTCTAGTTTTTTTTTTTTTTTTTTTTTTTTTTTTTTGTGTAAAAAAAAATATTCTTAAAAAAAAATTTAGAAAATTGACCAACTTTTCAAACTATTTAGAAAACTAACCTGCTTTTTAAAACCGTATTTTGAAAATACAATTTTACCTTAAAATCGTATGTTAAAAATGCAATTTATGATAACATATACTTCACTTTTTGAAATTGCATTTTTAATTTCAAAATCGCATTTTGAAAATGCGCTTTCAAAAAACAAGTTAATTTCCCAAATAGTTTGAAACGTAAGTCAATTTTCTAAATTGTTTTTTTTTTTAAATATTAAAAAAAAAAACTCGACAGTGCCATATCTTACAATTTAAAAAATATATATATAACGTATCAACATATCTATAAAAGATATTCCACTAAAAAAAAGTTGTATTATTTATTCAACTCATATTTCTCAAAAAGTAGATCCCACAGTAATAGCTTCAAATAATTAAACAGAAATAATATGAAAAGAGGAAAACCGGATTGCCTACTTCAATGCATATATATATCTTGGTTATAAATATATAATCCCATAAGACTTTGGGGTTTGACCCAATGGTCTAGCAGCTACACATTAAGGTGTTGTGAAGGGCAGGTAGGGGTTGAAATTGATAGAGTAGTGATAAACTCTTTTGGTGGTAATCTAACTATATTAACACTATCTTTGTCAAAAAGTAAAAAAATCCCATAGTAGAGTTTTATATTCTTTAAATAGACGCATCAAATGTTTCAAAGCATATTCTTCACTATTTTACATATAACCTATAAAGATATTTCACAATAAAATAGTTTTAAGGTCAATTTTATACATCATTATCCATGTCTATATTGTTCGCACCAAGCACGACTCCAAGAGCATTATGTGCTTATATGTCATTCCTATCCCTTTGTTCATATAAGTATTTGTTCATATAAGTAGGGCAACTTCAGCATTAGGGGAACAGCTACTCTTCTTGGAAATTTGATTGCTTCCAATTCCAAGGGAGAGGGGACCACAAAAATCATAGAAATTTTGATCTGAAAGAAAATCAAATATAAGATACACTCTTCCAAAACTAGGAAAGTTAACATGGAACAAGAACAATAAATATTTCGAAGAATATTAATAAGATGGAAATGGGCATTGCTTGTATTACACAAACTTGTGAATTGACTATTTAAGCCCCATAACAATAGAAATGGCTCCAAATCATAGTGTCAAAGTTGTATTTTTCTTCTTAGAAGAGATCAAAATTAATATATCAAATCAAAGTGAATGGCTTCAGCTTTTGATGTTTCTTGCATTTGGATATAACTCTCTTACTCTCTTTTAAAGCCATTGTTCAATCAATTTGTCAAATTCCTCTAAACAACCAATAGCTCATGACTACCTTGCCATTCTTTCCCAGAATCAATTATTTATTATACAAACACTCTTCAATAGTGTTGTTTCCTATTAGACTATTGATGAGTTGTGATGGACACCCTTTGCCATTTTCCTAAAAAATAGGTGGCCTGAAGTATACGGGCTATGCATTTGGCCACAAGTTCAGTTTTGGATAATGGCAGCCCACAAGTTCAGCTAGGAGTGACATTGCCCAGCAAATTGTCAAGGGAAATTAGGCCTAATTTGGAACAAAGCCTACTAAGTAAGCAATAAAAATCAAGAAGAGAAAGAAATAAAGAATAAGAGTCAGAGTGCAAACCCCCTCCCAAAAATAAAAATTAACAAGAAAATGTTTAAAAAAACAAAAGAAAGAAATAAAGAGTGAAGAAACAACACGTCAGATCATGTTTATAGAGAATATTAAGTGATGCCAAAATCATCACATCATAGCTCAATGGAGCACATCATCTCGAATTGAATGGAGTCAAGGGATTCGCAACTACTATAAAATTAGAATAATGTCATACAAGCATAATTTGTGTGTAAAATTTTAACACAAAAAAAGATATGGCCTTTTGTGGTGTTTCATTTTAAATCAAAATGACCCGCCATTCTGCTCATAATTTCAAAAGTACTACTACTGGGAATGTCAAAAAAGTGGGAAGTTGAAAAAATAATTGCAACTCATGAAAGTACAAGTGATTTGTGCACTGAATTGTGCAAATAATGTTGTACTTTTATGAATTTGCAATTATTTTGATATTTCCCATTTTTTTTTTTTTATAGATTTCCCCATTGTGTATATGTACTTTTTTTTTGTATAAAAATTATGTTTGTATACTATTTTCTCAACACATAAAAAAAATACAATAATTATGATAATGTGACACATCCCAATCTAAGAGTTTGTTTCAGCTAACTAGACAAAAATTACCAAGTAACCAAACCACTAGAGTTTCCTAATAACTATATTGATACAAAGCTGCCAACTGTTCTATTTATTAGAGTTCTCTACTAGTTATATTGTAGTAATGAGTTAGATCAAATGAGACAAGAATGTTACCCTTAACGTGTGCAACTCAATCTCAGTTGGACCTAGAAAAATAACCCTTGTTAGGAACTCAACAGCAAGTTTTGCTTATAAAGACTACTCATTCTTTACAAGCTATTCACTCCTTTATGTTACATGAGCCTTTCACACCATAGAAACACTTTTGATAAACTTCTCTGAAACAAACACATAAAACCCTTTTACTAAAGAGAAAAACAATGTTGGCACTCACTGTGTTGATCACTCTCTGGTGGAGTTCACTAGGGAAGTCCATGCCCATTGACACTACAGTTGCACAAGATGGATCAGGGAATTTCACAAGAATCGCAGATGCCATTCTTGCAGCCCCTAACTACAGTAAACGTAGATACTACATAAAAATCAAAGAAGGCTTCTATAGAGAGAACATTTTCGTTGGAGAACAAAAAACAAATCTAACATTTGTTGGGGATGGCATGAACAAGACGGTGATATCAGGCAACAAGAGCCATGGTGGAGGTTTCAAAACCTATTATACAGCAACAGCAGGTTAGTCAACTAATTGATCTTTAGAGTTGAATTTGGATACTTGGATTTTGACTTAGGTTATGAATTCTAAATCTAGGCATCAGAAATCCTTTTAAGTTTGAAATTTTGATTGAAGAGAAATAAATTAAATTAGTAGATTGAATTAAAATTTATACCAGTCCCAACATTAGACTGACATTCTTTTTTCTTTCCTTCATTTATAGGCATAGAGGGTGAAGGCTTTGTTGCACAAGATATTACCTTTGAGAACACAGCTGGACCATTCATGAACCAAGCCGTAGCATTAAGAAATTCAGCAAAAAATTCAGCATTCTTCAGATGCCGTTTTCAAGGGTATCAAGATACCCTGTACACTGTAATAGGAAAACAATTTTTCAGAGAATGCGAAATTTACGGCACAGTAGATTTTATATGTGGGAATGCTGCAGTATTCTTTCAAAATTCTATAATCTACGCAAAGAAGCCTGTTAACTTGCAGACAAACACAATAACAGCACAAAAAAGAGAAAACCCAAATGAACAAACTGGTACAATTATGCAAAATTGCACTATAAAAGCTGCAGATGACCTACGCCAAGAAAATTTCAAATTTAAAACATTTTTAGGTAGGCCATGGGGGGATCTCTCAAGAACAATCATCATGCAAAGCTACCTTGATGATATAATTGACCCCAAGGGTTGGCTGGAATGGAATGGTCGTAGTCCAGACAGAGTTTATTATGCAGAGTACAAGAACGAAGGACCTGGAGCCAATACTGGAGGAAGAGTACCATGGGAAAAGGTAATTAATAGCTCCATTGAAGCAACTAATTTTACACTCAGAAATTTCATTGAGGGAGACAAATGGATTCCGGCAACAGGAATACCCTTCTTTCTAGATTTACTATAATTTTGTGGAAGTGTTTCATTTAGCACAACTTTCTTCAAAGATTGCAATGCAAAGACAATGATGTGGAAGTGTTTCATTTACATTATGGACATTTTGCGGTTGGCTAAATATATTTCTTTTTGGTGTTTTGGCACATTTGCGTGTTGCTAGAATTCAATTAATGAATTGCATATACCCAAATATTATGTTTTTGGCCTTGCCTCGTCCAGTACTGGCCAAATTTACACAACCTTTCATCAACTTCTTCAAAGTTATACCTAGAATCCTCTTATTGGAACTTTTGTTAGATACCAAGAAGTTAGCTACAATTGCTCTCTCACAGAACTTACATTATTTTAAGTCAGATGTCGAACTAGAGTTATCATGTAAAAATCCATTCTATCACCGCCTATGATGACTTCAACCAAACTCACAGCACAGTACAAGCTGGGTTCTCTATAAGTGCAAACCAAACTAATTTGGGAGGACTGTGTTAGAGTATCTCTACTGGGTTTTGGCTCACCCTATGTGAAAAACCATTTTTAGGTGTTGATGATATGTCTCTGCCAAGGCCATAGCTTGGGAGGACTTGGAGCCAAGAGCTTCTATTTGTTATTGTTGTAATTACTTTGTACTTGCTTAGAGCTTTATTTGTATTGAGTTTCAAACTTACTTTTGTTGTAATCAAGTATCGTCTTGGAAAGCTGTAACCATTAGGGCATTTATATATCTGTTTAACTTTGGCAAGATTTAATTAAATTAAAATGAATTTAAATTTACAAAATTAATGTCATCACTTTTAATTACGTCAAATTGTCAAAAATTACTTTTAATTACTTACCAAATACAATACTATGATTGTATTTTAAAAAATAAAATTGATTCACGTGCTAATATAATATTTGCAAACTTAATTTAATAATGTTTGGCTTCTAAATTTAAAAGTGATTTACAGAGAAATATGTTATACATTAAAACCACATATACATAAAACAATTTGAAACATAACCATTGGATTCAACGGGTAGAACACTAGTATATATATATAATTTATACGTGTGCAAACAAAATATAAGCTTCCATACATGCAAAACAAATACCCATCAATCATTCTTAAAAGTGTTTATACAAAACACTAAAAAATATAAGTCCTCAAAAATAAATAAATAATTATTTAACAAAACAAAAAAGAGAAGCATATTCTCAGTTTGGCTTTCAACGTCACCCACTTGATTATGCCAACTACTCCCTCAACAAAACTTGCAAAAACATATATTAATATTAAATTTTACACTATAATCTTAAATATATATATATATATTTTGATAAATTACACTATAATCTTAAATATGCCTTTTAATTTGTAGTTCAAAAATAAATTTGCCTATTATGTTTGTAGTTATGACTTTTTTGATTTAGAAATATTACAAAGAAAAAATACATAATGTTGCCACAAAAATAGGAAACTGTTTAGTGAACTACAAATTGTCGTAATCAAAAGATTGCAACCTTAATCCATAGAATGCAGTCTAGTAACAACTGGCCCAAGTGAACTTAGTAGAGCATATAGCACACTAGATATTCCACCTCTCTCAAACTGGCAAATAGTGAACAAGTACTACTGAGGGAATTGCCATATTAATAGACAGAATGAATACAATGATCAATGGACAATCCAACGGCAAAACCTTATACCGTATTATATTCATACCAAATTGACATTAACACTTCAAATATAAGAAGTTACTAGACAGCAAAGTTTAGTGTTACAAAAAAGTACCTAATAGACTAAGCGTAGATTTTCCAATCAGGATTCATAAGAAGCTCTCTCTTTAAATCCATTTATTTTCCAGCACTATGCTTGTCCTTTGTGTGAGATTCCAAAGCATTTTCCAAGTTAAATGACCTGCAAAATCATAAAGGTTGCTTATTAAGAAAAGGACTCCATAGTTAGTAGTTTAACAACACAATTATTTAAGTGCAGCTCACATGTGCTTAACCATACTATTCTTGATAAACCTGTGCCTATATATGTACATGTGCTTAAGCATATTATTCTTGACAATCCATACCATTGTCTTCCCATCTCCATAACTAGCCCTCCTTTCTGAAACCAAATCCCTTCTAGCAGCAAGAAAACCCTGACCCCTTCTCAGAAAGAATGAACTGAGGAGAAGAAAAGAGAGTAGGATTAGAAGAAAGAAGATGGGCCTTACTGTGATAAGTGAAATCAACAGCTGAAAAAATTGTCATTTTGATCTCAAAGATTCACATCACTAGCCAAAAACTAGGAAACTAATTTTCGCTGTCTCTCTCAAAGCTCGTAAGCTAACAAATCAGAGGGTTCCATATGCACCTCTGCCCCCAGCCCCCTTATTTTCCAGTCGCAACTGGAGGAACTAGAAAAATGGAAGGGTGAAGCAAATGTTGAAATAGATAGTACGGTAGAAGAAAATAAGAATTGTGTATCACTGTCTCCATCAGTGTCTCCTAAATATGTCAGCCCTTGTGGTGTTATCTACTTCAAAACAGGAATGGTTAAGATTGACTAGATGGCATGAATTCATAATACTGTTTTACCAAATTCTTGCTTCTTATAACATGAAGATAAATTTTGTGAAAGATATGCCATCAGATCTGCTGTTCAAAAGGAAGAAAACCAATGAAATTTTAAGTTTCAAAGATAAAGATGTCTTTGGATCTTAACTAGCGGTGAGACAGAGTAACAACTCACTTATTTCCATAGCCTTGTGTTATCAAACAAGTGCAGAAGCATTTCTCTCTCATGTTACCACCCGCTGGCTTATTGCTTTTTCATACCCACACAGATTAATAAATCATCATTAATGCACCCTGGTACCAATGTACTTAAATTTTGAATTATAATTATTTCCACTTCATGAAACAAGGTAAATAGGAGGTCGATAAGGTTAGACTACATTAAGAGTTGCAAATAGCAATATCACATATTACTTATCTAGACTGACTGTGATGGAAGAGTTTAATAAGTAATCTGGTTTCCTTTTGGACAGAATAATGAGTTCAAGACCAGAGTTTAAATCTAGTGGGAGGAGAGGATATTATTTGTCGAATGAGTTTTCTACATCCAAGATCTACAGGTAAGGTTACATTTAGCTATTTGGGAGGGTCAAACTATGACAAGAAATAATATTGGTCAGAGGTTCAAATTAGAAAGAGGAGTGATCCAGTCAGATGGGTTAGAGCTCTCTCTCATATATTCCTTTCCCCAACCAATCTATTTGGCTCACTGAGCTTAATTTGAAGCCACACTGATCCAGATTCTGCTCTCTCATACAGAACTAAAATTCAAGTTCTCTTCATTCTCCTTATAGTCATCTAGCTTTCTTCTTGTCCTTTCTCCTTGGTGTTTACAAAGCATCAAAGGAGTTGCTACCAACAAAGTTTCAGAGATCAGCCCTAAGATTTGTTGAAATCATCAAGCAGCATAAGCATCAACTCTGCATAAACAGATGTTGGAGAGTGCAAAAATCTCTTGCATGGCTTGGGAAACTCCTTGCCGAGGGCTTGTGCACCCTGAGGATTGATTGGGTAGGGCTTTGATCCAGACACCCCGGTGCCAATCAAAAAACAAAAACAAAAAAACTCTCTCGAATGGCTCGTTAAACCCTCCTAGTAACATGAACCATAAAAAAGTAAAACAAAAGTGTAAGTTGAATGCAAAGGGACAGTACAAAGCTACAGCTCATGCAGCCATGTGATGATCTAGTTAATGCTCAAATAAAAAAAATGAAGTTTACCACTTAAAGCCATGAGGATTCTTTTTGTGATATCAACCCATGATTACTGCAAACTTCAAGTTACATGAGATGATGAAGCATGTCAAAGTGCACTGTCAAGTTGTTGATGATATGACAATAAAAAATTAGAATGTCATAATTTTATTTATTTATTTATTTAATTTTAATTGTTAAACTTCTCGCAATGCATGTTAAGTCAAAAGCTAGACAATTGATAATTTTTAAAACTAAGGCATGATAAAAATCAATTTTCCGGTGCAACAGGAACTGTTGACAAATAATATAACTGAAAGAGTAAGATAATAATTTTTCATATTCTATTGATAACACAAATTGAAAGGAGTAACAATTGAGGGTTAGGGTTCTTGATGGAGGCAAGTGGCAGCAGCCTACAGGAGATGAGGAAGAGATGCCTCTAAGCCCAAGTTGGATTTGGCATGCATTGGATGATGAGCAACTCATTTGGGACCGCGGATAGTTATGTCTTAGGCTTATGAGTCATGTTCTATTATTATTATTATTTAGGATATTTTGGTAATTTCATAATTTCTAGACATGGGTTATACGGGTCACCCATGGATCATCTTGTGAGTCAAGTTATTTAATTAGGTTTTATTTATGTTTCATATTTGATCTTACATTAGTTTTAGAAGTAAAAGATATTATAATAGTTTCCTTTTTTTGTTCTAGTTGGTATAGGAAGTCTCTTAATTCTATATAAAGTCATGTAATGCTATTAATTCAATCAACAATGATTCATACCAATAAAAAAAAGACCACTAATAGCACTAATGTATTGGGGATGCCAAAAAAAAAAAAAAAAAAAACAAGGCATAGGCATAGGCAGTGGGTGGGGCAATCAAACCCTAGGTGTGATGTCTAAGGGATTCTAAGAGTGATTCCTAGACCTATCTTCTTCTCCTCCTCCTTTCTTTCTTTCTTAAATTTCAGCACTTTCAGCCCCAGAACAGCCCTTACAGCACTGTCCTGCATCAGTTCTATTCTAGTGTTACTAGAAAACATTGATAGCCTAGCGAATTACATTTTGGAATTCACGTTCCAAAGCATGATACACTTTCGTTCCAAAACTATAAACTTAGCAATCCAAAGCGATCCCATAGGTTTTTCCCAATATATTTCCTTATAATTCCCTTATGAGTGTAAAAAATAAATAATTAAAATATAAGGTGAGTGAAATTTTGAAATGACAAAACGTCAAACATAGGTTATAATGCTCATAGAAATGTGTTGCTATATGATTATTTATTTTTATTTTATTTTTTTTAAAAAAACTACATTTTATTAGATGTTTAAAAGTTAAAAAAATTTCTCTAGACTGAAGTACCTTCAATTCTTATAGTGTAAAGAAGCCTACTCCTGTCATACCACAATTTAGAGGATGTGAGATACTACTTTCCCTTCCGTTCCACGTACCGGAGCAATCCATGTTCCAGGAAATATAGCTCTATTCCTTCTCTTTCTCTGTGTGTAAAAGGATGTCTCTCCGCTCCAGTCTCCACATATTTATGTCGTATTAATTAAGAAAGTATAAAGCTGAAAGCTGAAAGGGGTGTCTTGTGTAAAAGGAAAAGTTGTAAGAATAACTCCTAGCAGTATTTCCACTTAGGCAAAAGCCATTGCCACCATCTACATCTGCATCTACACCCTCAAGCAATCAACATAGTATAATAATCCATACACAAAGCCATTTAAAACTGAAAATAAAAGCTCTAATCATGAATTAATCATAAATTACACACAACAATTCAAACTCGGCTAATTCAATGAAAAACAGTCAAGAAAAGGAGAAACATAAATAACAGAAAGATACCGGAATCACCAGGGACGAGACAGAGAAAATCAATTGGAGAAGAAATTAATGCTCTTCCAATATTAAACAAAAGCTGAGAGAGAGATCGAGATCCATAGCCGAGCGCGAGAGTGAGCTGACGGTAGAGAAAGATAGAGCAACGAGGGCTCGTTTGGGAAGAGAGATTTGGGTTTTTTTTTTTTTTTTTTTTTGCCTAAATAGCCACAAAAAATAAGATAGAGCAAGGTGATAGTCTTTTTAGCCTAAAAAGACAAAAATCTTTTCCAAATAAGACCTTCTAGGCCCAGGTTAAAATAGCTCAAAAAAATCCAAAAAGTTAACCTTTTCCCAAATGAAACCTGAATCACATAGGGGAAAACAATTTTACATATATAAATATATATATATAGTTGTGTAAAATATTATCCAATTCTTTAAAATTGTACCGATCAGTATCGCTTTATTCCTTAATTACAAATTAAATTTTAAAATTTATAATTCGTTTTCGAAACAGCTCCACATTTGTTATAATAAATACATATATAATTTTTAATTCTTAATAAAATATTAAAGTAAAAATAAGTGTGAAAGAGATTTATGATATGAAATATATTACAAATTAATAGTTATATATGTAAAAAATATTATGTAAAATTAGTTTATTTTATATATATATATATATAATATTATGTAAATTAGTGTTATATATTATGCAAATGCATGATAACTGGATAGAATATTTTTCAATCTATTAATCCGCCCAAAATCGCTCAAATCACAATTTACTGATCCGTCAATTTGCTAATCCATCATTCAATTTATAATTTTACTCTCAAACGGTCCAAATCGCACCGTGCACCCCTACATATATCTATTATCTACTACTATTATAAAAGTGTGAATGTTTTTTAATTTTTTTTTAAATCTCAATTTTACCTTTTCAAATTTATTATATTTTATAAAAGTCATGAAGAGTCTAATATAAACCAATAATTTCTTTATTTTTGGAATTGAACACTCAAAACTAATATATATGCTTTCAAGTCCTATATAAATATAAATAAATTGTCTTCCTTATTATTAAAAAAGAAAAAAATCGTCTTCCTATTTTTTACATTGATGATGATTAAACAATAAAAAATTGTTACCCTTTCTTATTTCCCGGGTCTGCTTCTATATTGATATATATAATATTTATAATTGTCCATCATGGATCAAATGATTGTGGATAATTTTGGTTGAATGTTAAAGTTTTATGCATTCGTTTTTAAAACAAAGATTTATGTTGCATCTCAAAACTTCACAAGTATCTTCATACACTTTCTTTTTATTTTAATTATATTTTATGAACTATAATATTTTACATGGTACTTTAATAACCAATGTATGATGTCAAAATTCTAAACAAGAATCACATTTGTTGGTTTTATTTTTTAAATCTATTTTTAAATTTTGATTTTTCATATATTTTCTCAGTTTTGGTGATTAAAGATTGTAAAGTTTTTGTAATAGACAATCTCATTTGACAAAATTTCTTTTAGTTGTAATTTTATTTGCTCTTATGTTTCAATGAAGATGCGAATGTTTAGATGCGAATCCAATCCAAATTGTGCCTATTCAAAGGAGTTTGTGATCTTAATTCTTTCATATTTGTCATTCTACTGACTACAAAAACAAAAATACTGTCGAAATTGTTTGACTGCTCGAGTGATCATTTGTGCACTCGAGCGGAGAAAACCATAATCCAGTACTTTTGTAGAGAGCCTGAACTTCTGAGAAGCAAGTTTTACCACTCGAGTGATGAAAGTTGCTCTCGAGCAGTGAAGTGTGTGTACAAGCGGTCTTCGCGATTCAATTTACTATAAAGTGCGCAATTTGTTGTTTTTAAGGTTTAAGTCGTCTAGAATTTTAAAGAGAAAGAAAAAACAAAGAGTTTTCTATTGGAGGCTATTTTATATGAGTCTTCTTAGTGTATAGAAGGTGATCGATTGATCAACGAATTACAAATTGTCAAACATCAAGGGTTGTTCTTATTATTTCGTTCACAAAGAGAGAGTTGTTTTTCGGTAGATTCCGAGGAATTTGGGCTTGTAGATTTGGTGGATTCGACATTGGTGTTGTGGATTCAACGTTGGGCAAGACAATTCCGAGGTGAAAACGGTGGTGGAAAATGTATATAGGGGTCGGTTCAATTTGGATATGGATTTGTTAGATAATTGAGGGCACGCTTGTGTAATTCTTTTTTGTATTCTTAGTGGATCATTTTGTGACTTTGGCCCATGATTTTTTTATCACAATTGGAAGCATTCCAATTATGGTTTCTTCCACATTAAATAGTTGTGTCGATTTGTCTTTAATAGTTTAATTGAGCTTGTTATTCATTATTTAAAATTGAAATATAATCACAAATCAATATTTTGGAGATTTTTAAATTTTTCAAAGATACTAGAATTTCTTTATATTTTATTTTTGTGGAGAAGTGGTTTGGAAATACTCTTCAGATCCTGGGAGACGCTAGTGATCTTCAGCTAGTCACCTAAAAAGATATAAACACTCCGGTTGGGGGTGCCGGAATTAGCACTCTGACGGACAAGTCAGTTCAAACACTCAAGATAGCTTGTTTACTAAGTTAAGTGAAGTGATTCTTACATACCTTTCTAAATCTGTGGTTCTTGTATTTATACTTGCTTTCTGAGCCTCGGGGCCAGAGCCTACTTTTATCTCATTCCCCTTTTATTTATTCGGAGCTACTGATCTTCGGCTATTCGGCCTTCCTAACACATTCGGCATCCTAGTCACGCAGGATGGAGTCGAATAATACCTGATTTCTGGGGTACGCACCTTCTGACTCCTCTATTTATTCGGCTCCCACAATTGCCCCCCAAGCACTTTACCAACGACAGTTGGCTGGAGTGCTTGGTTCCGAATTTTGAAAAGTCAGAGCCAAGATTCGGCGGTTGGCCTCATCCTTATGCGGATGTCTAAGCGCACCCCTTTTGGTTGTCGTGTCAACTTCCCGCCCTTTCGTACGTGTCTATTTATTGCGATTTAAAATTTTGATGTCCTTTCGAGTATGTATTTTATGACGCCCGTTGCTGGATTGCCTTTTGAATCGTCCCTGCAACTCTCTTCTTCGATATCCTCTTCGTCCTTTGTAAGTTCTCTCCTTCCTTGCTTCGAAGACTCTTTCTGGTTTATTCTTTCCTTGGCATATTCTTATAAACTGTAGGGTATGGCGAAACATTTAAAAGACCTTCTCTCGTCAGATCGAATTGCTTACTTTAGATGCCATTTCTCTATTCCTGATGATGTCCGTCTATCGTTTGTGGCAGATGACACTCTTGATATGGAGAGGGAGGACAAAACCACGATTGTATTTCCTCTTTTGTCAATCGCAGAGGGTAGAGTCCGTTTTCCCCTTCACCCGTTTCTTAGGGCTGTGCTTCGCCATTGGGGTTTAATCCATTCCCAATCCAATGTGAATTTCTTTAGAATTATAATGGGGGTTATAGCACTCAACCGTCGCCTTAGAATTAACCTTGGCATTCCAGCCATCCAGCATTGCTATGCCTTGGCTAAGTCTTCTGGTCAGCACGGGCGTTACTTCCTTAGGGCCAAGGATACCGACCATCAGCTAATTACTATGCTTTCCAGTTCTGGGAAACGAGTTGATGATGTTATGGTCGTTGTCCAGGGTAACTGGGAATTTGGCGAAGGGGAGGATCACGTCGACTCTATTCCTAGACGGAGGGGTGAGCCAGGTGGCCGATTGCCTTCTTGCTTTTATTATTTGTTCATTTTTGTTGTAAAGCCTCTTCTTTGAAATGTTACGGCTTGGCTTGTGCAAGGAATGATCTGAAGAAAGTCCTATCTTCAATTGACGACGCCGTTCTTTCGGATATCAAGGTCACGCTCAAGTATTTCGGCCGTCAAAGTCTTCAGAAACAGGGGAGGGCGGCCCATGTTCTGCTTCATTACGAGCCGACATATACGACCTTCTCGGCGGCAGAAAATATCCCGGTTTCGAAGGGTGAAGATTCTTTTATCGCTCTTATTTTGTCCGACTTCAAAAACTTGAGGCAAGTTGGTTTTGAAGGGTCTGATTCAGAGCGAGATGTAGCTAATGTTACCGAATCAGATCAGTCCGAAACCGAGTCTGACGAGGTATTGAATTCGGCCGATCCTCCATTCACTTTGGGCCGAGAGAATCTTTCACTTGACGGCATTTTTCACAGCTTAGAGGATCTTCCCGCCGCGGGCCCCCCTGACATGGCCGAGTTAAGCCTGACAAAACTTGCTAGGAAGGCGAATGTGGAAAGGTTGGCCGCGCGGCGAAGAGCGGAGGCCCTTTTGTCTGAAGTACCACCCGCCATCGAATCTCAACTCTCCCTGCCTGTTAGTGAGTCAGAGTCCTTGCGCGTTATTGAGGAGGAGACAGCAAAAAATCAGAATGCCGAATTTACTTTGATCGTGCAGGCCGTCCAAAAATTTGAGGGAAAGGCAGAGAAACGCCCTGCCGAGTTTGAGACCGGTTCAGAAGAACAAGGCGGCAAACGTCCTCGATTAGAGGGATCGAATGTGATCGTTCCTTTTGTCATTCAGCCGATGCTAAAAAACATGCTAGTTCCTTCTGATGCTTCGGCGCTTAAAGATCTAGAAGTCGCATTCAGCTTGGCTACATCCGTGTCGTTGCCGTCTGACAGGAAGGCTTTCCGGGTGGAACCAGATCTGAATACGACAACACTAGCCGCCCAATCGGCACTTTTGGTACATATTCGGACTTTGCTTCACTTAATCCAAATACTGTTGAAGTTATGGTTTTAAATTCTTGTTTTGCAGACCGTCGGAAGGATAGCCGATATGGGTCGTCGACATCGCGACACCGTCAAACAGATTGGTCATTTACGAAAGAAAGTTGAGGGCCAGAGGAGAAGGGCCGAGGTTGAAGTTTTGAGGGCGAACAAGGAAGCCTCAAGGGCCAAGGCCGAGGTGGAGAGGGCTTGTAGCGCTGATCAATTGAGATTGGATGCCGAGAAGAAGGCAGACGTGAGCGAAGATGCGCTCAAATTGGCCCAGAAGGCGGTCTCCAAACTGGAGGCTGAGTTGGCTGCAATGAAGGTGGCGAAGGAAACAGCCGACTCGGAGGCTTCCAAAGTATTCGAGGCCGGGAAAAATGCTGGACTCGCTGAGTATTTGGACCAAGTCCCTAAGTTTGAAAATCGGGGATTCAAACATGGCTGGCACAAAGCCCTTGCTGCTGCTAAAGTTTCATTGACTATGCTAATACCATATGAGCAAGTGGATGTTGAGCCATTGGAGTCTGATTCCGATGACTGATCTAGGTGACTGACATAGTTTTTAGGATGTCGAATGTATTTTTACAGTTTTTAACTTGGTATTTTTCATGTGTTGCTACAGTCATAGTTTTTTGCTAGGCATTTTCATGTGGGCTTGTAGCTTTTTGTTTAGTAATTTGTGTATATAAAATTTCATGAGTTATGCTCAACTTACTAAGGAAAATGTTGTTGATGAACGATATTGCTTTTGGTTATGGTTAGATCGGCTACTTAGCTTAGGTATTTGGCCGACCAGAATAATAAATCTGCCCTTGCCTTGGACAGGGCGCAAGCTTGAGAAGCCGAATGTGTCTAACTTGTGGGCTGGCTGAGGTAAATCTGCCCTTATCTTAGCCATAGATTGATCGGCGCTTGCGCTTGAAAACATGGCCGACTAGATTAGTAAATCTGCCCTTGCCTTAGCCAGGGCACGAGCTTGAGAAGCCGAATGGGTTTAACTCGTGGGCTGGCTGAGGCACAGATTGATCGGCACTTGCGCTTGAAAACATGGTCAACTAGATTAGTAAATCTGCCCTTGCCTTAGCCAGGGCGCAAGCTTGAGAAGCCAAATGGGTCTAACTCGTAGGCTGGGTGAGGTAAAGATTGATCGGCACTTGCGCTTAAAAACATGGCCGACCAGATTAGTAAATCTGCCCTTGCCTTAGCCAGGGAGCGAGCTTGAGAAGCCGAATGGGTCTAACTCGTAGGCTGGTTGAGGTAAAGATTGATCAGCGCTTGCGTTTGAAAACATGGCCGACCAGATTAGTGAATCTGCCCTTGCCTTAGCTAGGGCGTGAGCTTGAGAGGCCGAATAGGTCTAACTCGTTAAATTTGGCCGAGGCATAGATTGATCGGTATGCTGAAAACATGGCCGACCAGATTAGTAAATCTGCCTTTGCCTTAGCCAGGGTGCGAGCTTGAGAAGCCAAATGGGTCTAACTCATGGGCTGGCTGAGGTACAGATTGATCGGCGCTTGTGTTTGAAAACATGGCCAACCAGATTAGTAAATCTGCCCTT
Source organism: Camellia lanceoleosa (assembly GCA_025200525.1). NCBI lineage: Eukaryota > Viridiplantae > Streptophyta > Magnoliopsida > Ericales > Theaceae > Camellia > Camellia lanceoleosa. The sequence goes on along the minus strand of CM045763.1, from coordinate 162,909,791 downwards.
GCCTTAGCCAGGGCACGAGCTTGAGAAGCCGAATGGGTCTAACTCGTGGGCTAGCTGAGGTAAAGATTGATCAGTGCTTGTGCTTGAAAACATGGCTGACCAGATTAGTAAATCTGGCCTTACCTTAGCCAGGGCGCGAGCTTGAGAAGCCGAATGGGTCTAACTCATGGGCTGGTCCGCACGATTGATCGGCTTGCGCTTGAAAGCATGGTCGACCGATTAGTAAATCTAGCCTTGCTTAGCGGTATGCGAGCTTGAGAAGCCGAATGGGTCTAACTCGTAGGCTGGCTGAGGTAAAGATTGATCGGCACTTGCGCTTGAAAACATGGCCGACCAGATTAGTGAATCTGCCCTTGCCTTAGCCAGGGCGCGAACTTGAGAAGCCGAATGGGTCTAACTCGTGGGCTGGCTGAGGCACAGATTGATCGGCGCTTGCGCTTGAAAACATGGCTGACCAGATTAGTAAATCTGGCCTTGCCTTAGCGGTATGCGAGCTTGAGCCGAATGGGTCTAACTCGTATTTGGCCGAGGCACGATTGATCGGTGCTTGCACTTGAAAACATGGCCACCAGTTAGTAACTGCCTTGTCTTAGCCAGTGCGAGCTTGAGAAGCCGAATGGGTCTAACTCGTAATGCCGAGGTAAAGATTGATCGGCGCTATGCTTAAAAACATTGTCGACCGGATTAGTAACCGCCTTGCCTTAGCCAGGGCACGAGCTTGAGAAGCCGAATGGGTCTAACTCATGGGCTGGCTGAGGCACAGTTTGATCGGCGCTTGCACTTGAAAACATGGCCGACCAGATTAGTAAATCTGCCCTTGCCCTAGTGAGGGCGCGAGGGTCATAGGTCGATTGGGCCTAGGTTGTGGGCTGACAATCGTCATCCGACTTTTGACGTTTAGGATTACTGACGTTGCCTCGGGGGAGCTGCATACATTGAAGGATAAATAGAGCGGGTGCATGCAAGAGGCCCTACTTATTTCCATTCAGGCAACTTGGGAGGGGCGAAGATTGGCTGAATTAGACACCGCAATGAGTCGCAGTAGCGAGCGTACGGGAAGAAGGTCCAAGGATCGGGAAATACAGCAGCCCCTTAGTCGTCGAAGCAGATCGCCCCAAAAGGACAGACAACAACGGGGAAACTCCCCGCGCCCGTGACCAAGAATCGCAGCTGATGCGATGCCACGACCGTTGAGTTTTGCGGTTTTCATGAGGAATAGACCAATGACGGAGGCGGATTCTATCATTAAAGACCTAGGTGTGGCAGTCGAGTTCGCCCGACAGATCTTCCCGCCAGAAGTCCAACAATCGATAGTCGGACGTCAAGATTTCAAAGTATTTCGAGACGGGAGACGGCATACATGGGGCCGTGAAAGGACTATATACTGCTTACGAAGTCGGCATGCGTTTGCGTGAAGCGCGGCGTGAGAGTGAGAAAAAGGACGAGAGGAATCGCAGTCTAGAGATTCGCGTGGAAAAGTTTGAGTGTGAGCTTCGGGAGCTGAAGAATGTTCAAACGAGCGCATCGGTGACGGCCGGTATATCTAAATTGTTCGTTGAGTAGAGAGTGACCCAACGGGCCTCTGGTTATGAAAAGGGGTTTCAGGATGGCCTGAAGGTCGGGATAGAGAAGACCAAACGAGACCTTGCTGAAGAGGTCTGCCGATGTGAAAATCATGGATTCAAGCACGGTTGGATTAAGGCCCTTCAAATCGAGAAAGCTCTCGAAGCCGTGGGCATTGATTCGGCCTCGCCCCTGTATCATCGTCACCACTTACCCTATTCTGATTTCGAAATTGAGAAGAGCGACGACGAAGGTGCCGAATAAATAGACTTTGGAACGCGAGAAAAGACTTCGTGCCGAACAAATAGAATTTCTTTTATTTTCAACGTTCGTATTTGGTTTTGAAATGTTATGTGCTTAATTAAACGATTATTTCACTCTCCGCAAGTTTTGTGTTGCGTGGTACAAATGTTCAAACATGCATTGACCGACTCGAATTAAGAACAATTTCGTGAATATTTATTCGCCGATGAAGTGGTCGAATGCATCCTCACAAAGGCTCCAAATCCGGAGACTATTTTGGCCAATCATGATATCCACGAAGGGCGCTTTGAATTCAGAGTCTTAATCGGCCATAAGAGGCTTAATCAGCCTTAAGGTGTCATGCGCCGAAAGGGGCTCCAAATCCGGAGACTTAATTTGGTCAATCGTGATATCCACGAAGGGCGCTCCGAATCCGGAGACTTAATCGGCCCTAAGGTGTCATGCACCAAAAGGGGGCTCCGAATCCGGAGACTTAATTTGGCCAATTGTGATATCCACGAAGGGCGCTCCGAATCTGGAGACTTAATCGGCCCTAAGGAGTCATGCACCAAAAAGGGGGCTTTGAATCCGGAGACTTAATTTGGCCAATCGTGATATCCACGAAGGGTGCTCCGAATTTGGAGACTTAATCGGCCCTAAGGTGTCATACACCAAAAAGGGGGCTCCGAATCTGAAGACTTAATTTGGCCAATCGTGATATCCATGAAGGGCGCTCCGAATCCGGAGACTTAATCGGTCCTAAGGTGTCATGCACCAAAAAGGGGGCTCCGAATTCGGAGACTTAATTTGGCCAATCGTGATATCCACGAAGGGCGCTCCGAATCCGGAGACTTAATTGGCCCTAAGGTGTTATGCACCAAAAGGGGGCTCCGAATCTGGAAACTTAATTTGGCCAATCATGATATCTACGAAGGGCGCTCCGAATTCGGAGACTTAATCGGCCCTAAGGTGTCATGCACCAAAAAGGGGGCTCCGAATTCGGAGACTTAATTTGGCCAATCGTGATATCCACGAAGGGCGCTCCAAATCCGGAGACTTAACGGCCCTAAGGTGTTATGCACCAAAAAGGGGGCTCTGAATCCAGAGACTTAATTTGGCCAATCGTGATATCCACGAAGGGCACTCTGAATTCGGAGACTTAATCGGCCCTAAGATGTCATGCACCAAAAGGGGGCTCCGAATTCGGAGACTTAATTTGGCCAATCGTGATATCTACGAAGGGCGCTTCGAATTCGGAGACTTAATCGGCCCTAAGGTGTCATGCACCAAAAAGGGGGCTCAGAATCCGGAGACTTAATTTGGCCAATCATGATATCCACGAAGGGCGCTCCGAATCCGAAGACTTAATCGGCCCTAAGGTGTCATGCACCAAAAGGGGGCTCCAAATCCGGAGACTTAATTTGGCCAATCGTGATATCCACGAAGGGCGCTCCGAATCCGGAGGCTTAATCGGCCCTTAAGGGCTTGGGAGCTGAAGCATGAGAAAACGAGAAACTTTGTATTGCAACGGTGGAATATGTACACGTATCAAGCCCACAAGTCGGATCAATGATATACTTTACGTAAATGTGTTGAATTCCAAGGCCGTGGCAGGCTTCTTCCTGACATGTCTGAGAGCCGATATGCTCCTGTTCCTGCAATAGAATCTATCTGATAGGGCCCGTCCCAGTTTGGACCCAATTTTTCATCGGCCGGTCTCCTGCCGGAAGTACCTTCTTCAGACCAACTCTCTTGGCGTATCGGCGAATCGAACTCGTTGATTATACGACTTGGTGAGTCGCATCGATCCGCGTACAAGGATGTCGATTAGAATTAGATCCAGGGCAAGCATCATGTCGTTTTGGCGCGTATCGAAAACTTGCGATTTCGAAGTTGGGAGGCCGATTTCCTGGGGTAAGATTGCTTGGGTTCCAAAGCATAAAGCAAACGACGTTTCTCCAGTGGATCTCCTCGGCGTAGTACGATGAGCCCACAATACACTCGGCAATTCTTCGACCCATTTGCTTTTAGCTTTTTCCAGCCTCTTTTTGATGCTGTCCAAAATGGATTTGTTAGAGGCTTTGGCTTGACCGTTGCTTTGGGGGTAAGCCAGTGTAGAGAAGTAAGGCCGAATGCCATATTTGCTGCATAACTCTCGATATACGCCACAATCGAACTAGGTGCCATTGTCTGAGATGAGAGCTCTTGGAATACCGAATCGTGTTATGATGTTTCTCCATACAAAGCTTTTAATGTCGGCATCTCGTATATGTGTTAAAGCCTCCGCTTCGACCCATTTTGTGATGTAATCTGTCGTGATGATTAAGAATCACTTGTTTCCTGGGGCCCTCGGCAATGGTCCTATAATATCAAGTCCCTATTGAGCAAACGACCAGGGGTTGGTGATAGAGTTCAACCTTTCGGCAGACAGATGGGTTAATGGGGAGAACTTTTGGCTGCTCACATTTTTACATAACTCCCGTCGCCTCTCATTGTCACCAATAATACCCTGTGTTATAGCTCGATGGGCCAGGCGTCTGCGGAATGTCACCATAACTGCCCTCATGTATCTCGGTCAGGAGTTCCTTCACTTTGTCCGGGTGCATGCATTCCAAATATGGACCAGAGAGGGATTTTTTATAAAGCCCTCCTTGCGAATCTAGATAATATCGTAAGGCTTTATTTCGCAGCTTGTGCGCTTCTTTTTTGTCCTCTGGGAGTTGTTCAAAAGAGAGGAATGTAGCAATGGGGTCCATCCAGCTTGGTGCGGATTCTATAACATTGACATGGATTTCCTCCGAAGGGCCAATACTCGGCTCCGGAATGAAACCTACTTCGATGGTCCGTTTGATCTCAGAATTGATGGCGGAGGCTAGGCATGCCAAGGAATCTGTGTGTGTGTTCTGGTCGCGTGTTATTTGGTTCAGTTCGTGATGGTCAAATTTTGCCAGCAAGGAATTGGCCGTTTTCATGTAGGCTGCCATACGGTCGTTTCTTGCCACGTACTCCCCATTTAGCTGATTGATTACCAATTTTGAATCACAAAACACAAGCAAACGCCGAGCGCCGAGAATGTGCTCATTCCGCAAACCGGCTAGAAGGGATTCGTATTTGGCTTCGTTATTTGATGCTTTGAAGCCAAGCTTGACGGCCTGCTCAATTACTGCGCCATCTAGAGACATGATTACAACTCCGGCGCCGCTGCCCCTTTGGTTAGACGATCCATAATAGTATAATTGCCAAATATCCCCGACATAAATTCTCCAGTTCGGCTTTGTTTAAACTTCAGCCTTTGGTCGAACTTCGTCAGGTTTGAGGTTGGCAAGCCCGCCGGTGAATTCGGCAACAAATTCGGCCAGCACTTGCCCCTTGATTGCGGTTTTAGGTAAAACCGAATGTCGTATTGGCCGAGTTCAAGAGCCCATTTTGAAACACGTCCTGATGCTTCTGTACTCCGTAGTACTGATCAAAGGGGATAATCTGTTAGCACCCCAATGCTATGTCCTTGGAAATAATGCATCAGTTTTCTTGCCGCCATGACTAGGGCTAAGATGAGTTTTTCCAACAGAAGGTAGCGTGTTTCGGCGTCAACCATTGCCTTGCTTACATAATACATTGGCCGTTGCTCCCCCTCCGCCTCTTTTAATAGTACCGCGCTGACGGCCCTATTAGAAATTGCCAGATAAAGAATGAGCGGGTCACTAGCGGTGGGTGTTGTCAAGAGAGGTACTGAGCGAAGGTAGGTCTTGAGTCCGTTGAAAGCTGTTTCACATTCGGCAGACCATTCAAAAGCCTTGCCCTGCCGTAGTGTCTGAAAGAATTGTCGGCAGCGATCTGTAGACCGGCTGATGAACCTGTTGAGTATAGCGGCCATCCCCATCAACTTTTGGACTTCTTTTACTGAACGGGGGGAGCCTAGTTCCAAGATTTCTGTGACTTGCCTCGGGTTGGTTTCAATTCCTCGGTGATTGACGATGTAACCCAGGAATTTGCCAGAGCCGATTCCGAACGCATACTTGGAAGCGTTTAGTTTCATTCTGTATTTGCGTAAGATGCTGAATGTCTTTTCTAGATCAGCTATATGATTATGTTCTTCTTTGGACTTGACCACCATATCGTCGATATATACTTCCATAGTGTGGCCGAGTTGCTCTTTGAACATGGTGGTGACCAGTCTTTGGTGGGTTGCCCCTGCATTTTTCTGCCCAAAAGGCATAACTTTGTAGCAGTAGGTTCCTCTTGGGGTGAGGAATGCAGTTTTGTCCTGGTCATTTGGATGCATGGCGATTTGATGGTAGCCTCTGTAAGCATCGAGGAAGCTCATATGTTGATGGCGTGCCATCGCATCGACAAGCTGGTCGATTCTAGGTAGAGGAAAACAGTCTTTGGAGCAAGCTTTGTTCAGATCCGTGAAATCGATGCACACTCGCCAAGTTCCATTTTTCTTCTTCACCACCACTGTATTGGAGAGCCACGTATGGTAAGTGACTTCTCTAATTGCCCCGGCGTCAAGTAGTCTGTCTACCTCCTCAACCACGGTGGCAGTGTGCTCCGTGGCTGACCGTCGGCCTTTCTGAATGATCGGCTTACATTTGGGATCAACATTCAGATGGTGCTGTGAAACTGATGGGTATATGCCCGACATTTCGTATGGAGTCCATGCAAAGACGTCAAGGTTGTTGAGCAAGAAAGAGATCAGCTGCTGCCTGTCGGCTTGATTCAGAGAGGCGCCGATCATGAAGAACTTTTCTGGACTTCCATTGATGTCAACTCGGTCTAAACCTTCCGTGGCCTTCTCATTTGGATGTCGCCCAACGTCATCAAGGATCTCCCGATTCGGCATCTCAATGGAGTTTACTTGCAGTTCCTTTGGCGTTCTAGCAGCAAGGAGATAACATGCTTGTGCCGATTTCTGGGAGCTGCGGATTTGCTCAATGCCGTGTTCTGTTGGGAAACGTAACAGTTGATGATAGGTGCTTGGGACGGCCTGCAAGGTATGCAACCACGATCGCCCCATGATGAGATTGTACGGCGAGGGCAGCTTGATGACCAAGAATTCCACATCCACTATTCTAGATCCTGCTTGAACGGGTAAGCTCATCTTTCCCAATGGGTACTCTAGATTGGCATTGAAGCCGAATAGTGGGTAAGGAGCTGGAGTCAGGTCTGACTCATTGAATCCGAGTTTGATGAAGGTTTTATTATACATAACCTCCGAAGTACTACCTTGGTCGATAAGAACGCGTTCGACGGTGAACCGGTTTACGCGTAGCTCAACAACCAATGGATCAATGTGAGGGAGTGTTACGCCAATCAAATCAGAGTCGTCAAAGGTGATACTTGGCGTTTCTCAGAGCCCCTTTACTGGTGTGAGTTGCTGCTGGGGGCCTGGATGTGATTGGATTACATGCACAGCCGGGGCTGCTGGCAGGCTGTATATCATGTGGACGGTGTCAAGCGGAAGTGCATCATTCGGAAGGGCAGGTGTTTTGATCGCACTCCTCCAGACGCATTGTTGGAGACATTCATCCTTTGCCAACTCCTCAAGATGATCTGTTGAGGCATAGCCATCGCTTTGCCGGGCCGAGATCGCCGATCATCCGCCTTCTGGGTCGCTCAGAAGCTTGGAGCACTGTTTGTTTAGATTTTTCTATTTCCGAGGCCAAATCGCGATGAAGGCTTTCGTTCTCAGCGATGATGTTGTCCAACCTCTGTTTGGTTTTGCCTAGCTTGTGCCATGGTTGCTTGTATTGTCTTTTGCGTTGGGTTTGAAGATGAGTAGAGGTTCAAGGCAAGTCTTGCTGCGATGGTTTTTAGTCCAGGCGAGGTTGCTGGAGTGAGGTCATCTCTTTGTGTGGTCTCATCAGTGGCTATCGGAGGATCTTCAGTCATGCTCGCCATGGATGTATTTGAGTATTCCCACAGACGACGCCAATTGTGGAGAAGTGGTTTGGAAATACTCTTCATATCCTGGGAGACGCTAGTGATCCTCAGCTAGTCACCTGAAAAAGATATAAACATTCCGGTCGAGGGTGCCGGAATTAGCACTTCGACGGACAAGTCAGTTCAAACACTCAAGATAGCTTGTTTACTAATTTAAGTGAAGTGATTCTTACATACCTTTCTAAATCTGTGGTTCTTGTATTTATACTTGCTTTCTAGGCCTTAGGGCCAGAGCCTACTTTTATCCCATTCCCCTTTTATTTAATTGAAGCTACTGATCTTTGGCTATTCAGCCTTCCTAACGCATTCGACATCCTAGTCATGCAGGATAGAGCCGAATAATACTTGATTTGGGCGACCTTCCGACTCCTCTATTTATTCGGCTCCCACAATAATGAAATTATACTTTTACATGAAAATCTAATATCTAATAATCTAAATAGAATTACAAAGTAAAATACTGATAAAAAATTATAAATTCAAACATATACTGTTTTTATTATTATTATTATATATTTTTGTTATTTTTATTATTATTTAATATTAATATTTTAAAAAAAAGAATACACAACAAATTATTTTTTAAGTATATTTAGATTAAGTGAATCTAAATCTAAAAAATAAAATAAAAAAAAATAAAAGTATTAAATTAAGTGAATCTAAAAAGAAAATAAAAGGCTATTAAAAAAAATAGAAAAACACGAAAATCAAAAAATTCAAAACAAAAGTTTAAAAAAATAAACCAAACCAAACACTATAAACTTCTCTTTTTTTTCTTTTTCTTTTTTTTTTTATATTTCTTCATTAATCTCTAATTTTACACAAATTATTCACAAATTCCTTTCAATTTTTATGTAAATTTAATAGTCTAATTAAAAAATGGTGTATACATACAAAAATGTAATAGTAACCATTCCGTTTTCAATTTTCAGTTTTCAATTTATATTTACAAAAAATTTAAAAACTATCCTAAAAACTTGTTTAATAATTTTTTTGGTTTATAAATTTTATCTCTATTTATAAATTTGAGGAAAAAACGTATACTTAAAAAATGAGTTTACGTTTTCAGTTTTCAAATATTTTTTTTTTCAAATAATTCATTTTCAATTTTTTTTCCAATAATTTTTTTTTTCAAATAATTTTGTTTTCAATCAATTTTTTTTTCAATTAATTTTTTTTTCAAATATTTTTTTTCCAATTATTTTTTTTCCAATTTTTTTAATTAAAGTTTTTTTTTCATTTTTTTCATTTAATTTTTTTTTAAATTATTTTTTTTCCAATTATAGTGTGTGTGATCCCATTTTCATAAAAAAAAATATATAAATATTTTAGGCCTGAACAAACATATTTTTTAGGTTATGTTTTTAAAATTTTTTAAACATTTTGTTCAAACCAAAGCGTTTGTAATTTATGTTTTTCTAAAAATAAACAAAAATCAGTTTATAAATTTTTTGTAAACATAAGCAAAAAAACGTAAATGTTACCAAACGCTACCTAAACATTTAGATTATAACCAACTATTTAATTATGAATAATTAATTTTCTCATCGTTACCTGTATTATATTGTTACAAAAGATTTCATATATTCCTTTTTATGATATCTTATTGTGGGGACATATTTTTGGTAGTCCACGTGGCGAGGTTGTTAGTCGAGGTACCACGTGGCACTCATGATGTCGAGATATGGTGCAATAATACCAATCAGATATTTGGATAGAGGACTAGAGTCCTAGATGACATCAAGCTACCTATTTGGATAGAGATGGGACTCTTGAGAAAGTTCATCTTAATCTGAATAGTGTGAGTTGTGATAGATGTTATCTTTGTAAAAGATAGAGTCCTGTGAGGGAGATTTCACAATCTCAGCTTGGGCCACGGTTCTGGCCGGGCTGTATGTGGTCCAAGCATATTTGGGCCAAGCTGGGTTAGGCCGAACATGTTTGGGGCCGTGACAGCTTGGGCTTGGCTGGAGAAGGTTTTGCTTGGTGGAGGCCTAGGACCATGTTGAACCGAGGTGCCTGAGTTGCTCGGTCGAGATGATTGCCAGACGCTCCGGTTTCCATGGTTCGCGCGTTTAGCCTGGCTGGAAAGGCCTTCAGTTTACCAGCTTGACCAGTCTTGAGCTCGGCTATGCCGGAATGCAACCGAGCTTGGTCGTTATTGAGCTCAGCGAAAGGAGCACGGTCGTGAAGGTCAGCTCTGGTGTGGAAGGCTGAGGTGACTCCGCCGAGCTGCCGAGCTCCGCCGATATATCCTAACAGTTTGGTTAGGTGGTGATTGCTGGATTTGTGCTGACAGATAGGATAGCAGCACCATGTGTCAACAGACTAATGAGAGTTGATTTGGGGCAGAAGGTATATAAGCTTAGTCTGCGCCTTCATGCTTGACAGATGAACATTTGGTGAGATTTACACTAAACACTCAATCCTCTCTCTCTCTCTCTCGCCAGGTGTGTCTAACTTGATCGTTGGAGGGGTTTTTCGGCCACACACCGCCAGGTAACTCACCACCGTTGTGCTCGTAGGTCGATCGGACAAACAGGAGCTTGGAAGAAAGGAGTACGGGTTTGCCGGAATATTTGCTCCCCGCACAAGCTCTTTTGATCGCCTTCCATGGCGAACAACGACGAGATACCGTTGTCCGCCATCGATGGAGTTGCCTCGGAGTCAGCCAGATGGAGAGAAGGACACTTGGCCATTCCTCTCATGGCGGACCTGGAGACTTCCCTAGAAGGACATTCAAGAGATGCGCGGGATAAGCGCGGAAGAAGCTTTAGTCATTCTCGGAGTCCAGACGGACACCTGCGGCAGAGAGAATCGCACGCCAGACGTTTGGAGCACAAACTAAGGGACCAAGACGCCATCATCCGGAGAATGGCGGCAGAAATGGAGGATCTCAAACGGCATGTCAAAGAAATGAGTATAGCTGGAGTGGGAGACCACAGTGAGCGCACCCAACCATGCCATTCAGGCTGTTAGAGCCAGCGGCACACGCCCTCCTTTTCTATCACTAGAAGTTACAGAGTGGGAGATTCAGACGCGCCTGTAGAGAAGTCTAGCGCACAAGATCGTACCTACCATCTTTCACGCCCAATGACGATGTCGAGATATTTCTACCCGCTTGTTCAGTGACTTCGGGTTGTCTTGAAGGAACGAGCTCGCCGACGGGAGACTCAAAGGGTGCGGCGCCCAAAGACTATCTTCTGGGTCTTGCCAATGAGGGGGTCGTACAATGAGGAGGTCATAATGCCACCGCCTGCTTGCCCTACCAAATTCCCGGACACAGATTTGGCGGTGAACGCCTTCCTTCTCCTTAAGATAGAAACCACCGCTTCTAACATGCTCTCACCACCAAGTTTATGCTTTATAACGGAAAAACCGATCCAGACATGCATGCCAGCCTTCCAAAGAAGTCATGGTAGGACACCGGCGTAATGACGCTCTCATGTGCCTTATTTTTCCATCGAGTTTGGGCGAGTTGGGCTTGAAATGGTTTGAGAAGCTGCCGGAGGAGAGCATCGAAGGGTGGCAGTAGTTGGTGGAAGCGTTCGTGATTCGTTTCAAAACCAACGCCAAAACGCCAAGGGAAGTGGACCACCTTCGTAGTGTCAAGATGGAGTCGAGTGACACCCTCAAGGCATACAACTCTAGGTACTGGGACACCTTCAATGAGATTCTAGATTGCCCGGTCTCCCGGTTGGACATAGGCTGAGGGATTCGCTTACAATGAGCCAGCCGACATCCATGGGAAAACTAATGCAGCGCATCAATGAACACATCCGAGTAGAGGATGATGCCAAGGCCCACCGCGAAGACAACCCCTTGGCAATGCATAAGAGGGCAATGGTTTTAAGGAAGGTCATGGGCAACACACTGGTGCCTAAGTAAGGCAAGCTTAGCAAACCGAAGGACCTCACAAGATAACCGATTTGGCGGGCAAGGGGACATACCACTTAGAAGATTTGATGGCAAAGGCGCACTCGCCATGGAATGTGGCTAGCCTCAAACTATACTATTTTTTATTGTTCTTATGTAATTTTTTTAGGAAGGACTTGTTTCCCCTACACTTCTTAATGTAATACTCTTTTGTCAATGTAATAGAAGTGAATTACTTTTACTGAAGAAGGAAACAAGAAGAAAGAGTTGATGATTGGCTCAACTTTGAAGTTTCAGCCGAGATGATTTACTCCGGCCAGGCGAGTTGATGGTTTGCTCAACTCTGAACTTTCAGCCGAGATGATTTACTCTGCTTAGATGAGTCGATGATTTGTTCAACTCAAGTATCGCCAAGATGATTTGCTCGCTAGATGAGTTGATGATTTGCTCAACTCAAGTTTTAGCCGAGATGTTTTACTCCGGGTAGATGAGTTGATGTTTTACTCGCCTTCTTTGGAGTTCCTTGACCGAGCTGATCTTGCTCGCCAAGAAAGAAGTCGCAGAGCGGACCTTGCTCGCCGACCTTGGTGTTCCTTGTCGAGTTGATGTTGCTCGCCAAGACGGAAGTCACAGAGCGGACCTTGCTCGCCTTCTTTGGAGTTCCTTGCCGAGCTGACGTTGCTCGCCAAGAAGGAAGTGGTGGAGCGGACCTTGCTCGCCTTCTTTGGAGTTCCTTGATCGAGCTGATCATGCTCGCCAAGAAGAAGGTCGCGGAGCGGACCTTGCTCTCCTTCTTTGGAGTTCCTTGCCGAGCTGATGTTGCTTGCCAAGAAGCAAGTCGCCAAGCGGACCTTGCTCACCGACCTTGGTTTTCCTTGCCGAGCTGATGTTGCTCGCCAAGAAGGAAGTCACGAAGCGGACCTTGCTCACCTTCTTTGGGGTTCCTTGCCGAGCTGATCTCGCTCGGCAAGAAGGAAGTCGCGGAGCGGACCTTACTCACCATCTTTGCAGTTCCTTGACCGAGCTGATCTTGCTCGCGAAGAAGCAAGTCGCGGATCGGACCTTGCTCGCCTACCTTGGTGTTTCTTGCCGAGCTGATATTGCTTGCCAAGAAGGAAGTTGCAGAGCGGACCTTGGTCGCCTTCTTTGGAGTTCTTTGCCGAGCTGATGTTGCTCGCCAAGAAGCAAGTCGTAGAGCGGACCTTGCTCGCCGAGCTTGGTGTTCCTTGCCGAGCAGACGTTTCTCGCGAAGAAGCAAGTCGCGGAGCGGACCTTGCTCATCGAGCTTGGTGTTCCTTGTCGAGTTGATGTCGTTCGCAAAGAAGCAAGGTGCCGGGCGGACTTTGCTCGCTAACCTTGGTGTTCTTTGCTGAGTTGATGTTGCTCGCCAAGAAGGAAGTCGCGGAGCGGACCTTGCTCGCCTTGTTCGGAGTTCGTTGCAGAGTTGATGTTGCTCGCCAAGAAGGAAGTCGTGGAGCGGACCTTGCTCGTTTTCTTTGGAGTTCCTAGACCGAGCTGATCTTGATCTCCAAGAAGGAAGTCGCAGAGTGGACCTTGCTCGCCTTCTTTGGAGTTCCTTGCCGAGCTGATGTTGCTCGCCAAGAAGCAAGTCGCTGAGCGGACCTTGCTCGCTGACCTTGCTTTTCCTTGCCGAGCTGATGTTGCTCGCCAAAAAGGAAGTCACGGAGCGGATCTTGCTCGTCTTCTTTGGAGTTCCTTGCCGAGCTTATGTTGCTTGCCAAGAAGCAAGTCGCTGAGTGAACCTTGCTCGCCTTCTTTGGAGTCCCTTGACCGAGCTGATCTTGCTCGCCAAGGAGGAAGTCGCGAAGCGGACCTTGCTCGCCTTCTTTGGAGTTCCTTGCCGAGCTGATGTTGCTTGCCAACAAACAAGTACTGAGCAGACCTTGCTCGCCAACCTTGGAGTTCCTTGCCGAGCTGATCTTACTCGCCAAGAAGGAAGTCGCGGAGCGGACCTTGCTCTCCTTCTTTGGAGTTCCTTGCCGAGCTGATGTTGCTCACCAAGAAGCAGGTTGCCGAGCAGACCTTGCTCCCCGACCTTGGAGTTCCTTGCCGAGCTAATGTTGCTCGCCAAGAAAGAAGTCGCGGAGCAGATCTTGCTCGCCTTCTTTGGAGTTCTTGATCGAGCTGATCTTGCTCTCCAAGAAGGAAGTAGCGGAGCGGACCTCGCTCGCCGACCTTGGTGTTCCTTGCCGAGCTGATGTTGCTCGCCAAGACGGAAGTCGCAGAGTGGACCTTGCTCGCCTTCTTTGGAGTTCCTTGCCGAGCTGATGTTGCTCGCGAAGAAGGAAGTCGTGGAGCGGACCTTGCTCTCCTTCTTTGGAGTTCTTTCACCGAGCTAATCTTGCTCGCCAAGAAGAAGGTCGCGGAGCGGACCTTACTCGCCTTCTTTGGAGTTCCTTGCCGAGCTGATGTTGCTCGCCAAGAAGCAAGTCGCCGAGCGGACCTTGCTCGCTGACCTTGGTTTTCCTTGCCGAGTTGATGTTGCTCGCCAAGAAGGAAGTTGCGGAGCGGATCTTGCTCGTCTTCTTTGGAGTTCCTTGCTGAGCTTATGTTGTTCGCCAAGTAGCAAGTCGCTGAGCGGACCTTCCTCGCCTTCTTTGCAGTTCCTTGACCGAGCTGATCTTGCTTGCAAAGAAGCAAGTCGCGAAGCGGACCTTGCTCGCCTACCTTGGTGTTCCTTGCCCAGCTGATGTTACTCGCCAAGAAGGAAGTCGCAGAGCGGACCTTGCTCGCCTTTTTTGGAGTTCCTTGCCGAGTTGATGTTACTCGCCAGGAAGCAAGTCGAGGAGTAGATCTTGCTCGCCGACCTTGGTGTTCCTTGCCGAGCTGATGTTGCTCGCGAAGAAGCAAGTCGCGGAGCGGACCTTGCTCACCTTTGGTGTTCCTTGCTTGATGTTGCTCGCCAAGAAGGAAGTCGAGAGCGGACTCGCCTTCTTTGGAGTTCTTGTCGAGATGATGTTGCTCGCCAAGAAGAAGTCGGAGCGACCTTGCCGACCTTGGTGTTCCTTGCCGAGCTGATGTTGCTCGCCAAGAAGGAAGTCGCGGAGCGGACCTTGCTCACCTTCTTTGGAGTTCATTGCCGAGTTGATGTTGCTTGCCAAGAATAAAGTCATGGAGCGGACCTTGCTCGCCTTCTTTGGAGTTCCTTGACCGAGCTGATCTTGCTCGCCAAGAAAGAAGTTGCAGAGCGGACCTTGCTCGCCTTTTTTGGAGTTCCTTGCCGAGTTGATGTTGCTCGACAAGAAGCAAGTCACTGAGCAGACCTTGCTCGCCGACCTTGGTTTTCCTTGCCGAGTTGATGTTGCTCGCCAAGAAGGAAGTCGCGGAGCGGATCTTGCTCGTCTTCTTTGGAGTTCTTTGCCGAGCTTATGTTGCTCGCCAAGTAGCAAGTCGCTGAGCGGACCTTGCTCGACTTCTTTGGAGTCCCTTGACCAAGCTGATCTTGCTCGCCAGGAAAGAAGTCACGAGCGACCTTGCCCTCCGCTTGGAGTTCCTGTCGAAATGATGTTGCTCGCCAAGAAGTAAGTCACGAACGGACCTTGCTCGCCGACCTTGGAGTGCCTTGCTGTCGATCTTGCTCGCCAAGAAGAAAGTCATGAGCGGACCTTGCTCTCCTTCTTTGGAGTTCCTTGCCGAGCTTATGTTGCTTGCCAAGAAGCAAGTCACGAGCGGATCTTGCTCGCCTTCTTTGGAGTTTCGACCGAGCTTGATCTTGCTCGCCAAGAAGGAAGTCGCAGAGCGTACCTTGCTCGCTTTGGAGTTTCTTGCCGAATGATGTTGCTCGCCATTAGCTAAGTCGCCGAGCGGACCTTGTCACGACCTTAGAGTTCCTTGTCGAGGTGATCTTGCTCGCCAAGAAGGAAGTCGCGAGTGGACCTTGTCGCCTTCTTTGGAGTTCCTTGTCGAATCGATGTTGTTCGCCAAGAAGCAAGTCGAGCGGAACCTGCTTCCCGACCTTGGAGTTCCTTGCTGTCGATCTTGTTCGCCAAGAAGCAAGTCGTGGAGTGGACCTTGCTCACGACCTTGGAGTGCCTTGTTAGGCCGATCTTGCTCACCAAGAAGGAAGTCGCGAGCGACCTTGCTCGCCTTCTTTGGAGTTCCTTGTTGAGCCGATGTTGCTTGCTATTAGCAAGTCATGAATGACCTTGGAGTGCCTTGCTGAGCTGAGCTTGCTCGCCAAGAAGAAAGTCACGGAGCGGACCTTGCTCCCGCACTTGGAGTTCCTTGTTGAGCTGATCTTGTTTGCCAAGAAGAAAGTCGCGGAGTGGACCTTGCTTGCCAACTTTGATGTTTCTAAACAGTGCAAAGTGAACCATCGAGCAGAAAGTCTAGACCGACCTTGTAATATAATTCCGGTCATGCAAATGCGGACAAAATTAAGGGGCAATTGTGAGAGAGATTTCACAATCTCGGCTTGGGCCGCGATTCTGGCCGGGCTGTATGTGGTCCAAGCATATTTGGGCCGAGCTGGGTTAGGCCGAACATGTTTGGGGCCGTGATAGCTTGGGCTTGGCCGGAGAAGGTTTTGCTCGTTGGAGGCCTAGGACCATGTTGAACCGAGCTGCCTGAGTTGCTCGGCCGAGATGATTGCCAGAAGCTTCGGTTTCCATGGTTCGCGCGTTTAGCCCGGCTGGAAAGGCCTTTGGTTTACCAGCTTGACCAATCTTGAGCTCTGGCATGTTTTAATGCAACCGAGCTATCGCCGAGCACGGTTGTGAAGGTCACCGTGTGGAAGGTCGAGGTGACTCACCGGCCGTTGAGCTACCGACATATCCTAACAGCTTTGGTTAGGTGGTGATTGCCGGATTTGTGCCGACAGATAGATAGCATCACCACGGTCGAGAGACTAATGAGAGTAGATTTGGGGCATGAAGGTATATAAGCGAGTCTCGCGCTTCCATGCTCGATGAGATGAACATTTGGTGAGATTTACACTAAACACTCAATCCTCTCTCTCTCTCTCTCTCTATCCTGTGGTGTGTCTAACTTGATCGTCAGAGGGGTTTTCCCACACAGGGTAGCTCACCACATTGTGCTCGTGAGGTCGATCTACGACAGAGAGCTTGGAAGAAAGAGTAAGGCTAGCCGGAATATTTGCTCCTCGACAAGTCCCATGAAGTAAGACTTCTAGGGAAGTCACACCCACCACTATAAAAGTGAGGCACCCCATGGGTCTAAGGTATTCTTTTTATGTTCTGTCTAGTGAGTTAAGAACTATTTGTTATCTTTGAGAAATATTGATTACTGACTTGATCGTCGGAGTGCCCCCGGGTGGACGAACCACCGCTGGATTCTTATCTTTCTATGACAGGTTGTTTGGGCTTAATCTATTCTATCTCAGACTCTCTAGCTAAGTTCCCCCTTTGGTTGTGTGGTCGGAAATCAACACCCACAATTTGGCGCCGTCTGTGGGAACTTAGTAAGGATAGATGGCCAACAACAAACATGAAGTGAGAATTGGGGACGACATCCATAGCGAGGAGGAGGAGCATTTGGATCCTAACATTGAAGAACGGGACTGCAACGAAAGAATATAATAAGTGAATCTTGAGGCAAATAACGTCGCCAAAGGCCAAGAAGGGAACAAGAAGGGTAGCCGAGACGAGTACTACCATGAAAGCGACCTTGAGGCACGGAGGGACAGATGCTAGAGAAGAGACGAGCAACTAAAAGACATGGCAAATAAGTTGACAGACTTACAGACAGTGGTCAACTTCATGATATAGAACAAAGTGATGCGGCCAGCATCCCCATTACATGACACGCCGGCACAATAGCCAAAACTGGTGCCCAGAAGACAAGAGCTCAACCTAAGTGAGCGGATCCCGGATTCCAAATCCCAGATCCCAGAGCCTGAAAGACAAGATCTCAGCCTAGATGATTAGGTCCGAGAAGACAAAAGCTCAGTTGAAGTGAGCAGATCCCAGATTTCAGATCCCGGATCCCAAATCCTAGAAGACAAGATTTCGGCCTAGATGATTAGGTCCGAGAAGACAAGAGCTCAGATCCCGGATCCCAAATGCTAGAAGACAAGATCTCGGCCTAGATGATTAGGTCCAAGAAGACAAGAGCTCAGATCCCGGATTCCAGATCCCGGATTCCAGATCCCGGATCCTAGATCCGAGAAGACAAGATCTCTACTTAGATGATTAGGTCCGAGAAGACAAGAGCTCAACCCAAGTGAGCAGATCCGGATTCTAGATCTCGGATCCATATCCCAGAAGACAAGATCTCAAATAGATGGTTAGGTCCGAGAAGAGAAGAGCTCAGCCTGAGTGAGTAGATCCAAGATTCTAGAAGGCAAGATCTCAGCCTAGATGATTAGGTCTAAGAAGAGAAGAGCCCAGCCTAAAGTGAGCATATCCCAGATTCCAGAAGACAAGATCTCGGCCTAGATGATTAAGTCCGAGAAGAGAAGAGCTTAGCCTAAGTAAGTAGATCTCAAATCCTTGAAGATAAAAAGAAAGCACACAAGTTCATATTGAAGTCGGCCAGGTTCTGCCTATTGGCAAAAGGCCATCTATATAGAAGGGTTTTAACTAGACCTCTATTACGATGTGTACATCCTTTCCAGGTTAAAGACTTTTTATATATAAGGTCCACAAAGGAGTATGTGGAAGCTAAGCTGGGGCAGATCCCTTGCCCATAGAGCAATATCACAGGGATTCTTTTGGCCTTACATACAAAAGGAAGCTGACGCCTATATAAAAAAGCATGAAAATGTTGTTGAAATCCACCTGCAACGTGCGAGAGAGCAGCAATTCGGCCAGGGGCTTACCAGTAACAATTTGCTAGGGCTTACAACAAGAAGCTTAGCCCAAGAGAGTTCAAGGTTAGGGACCTCATCCTGAGAAAGGTTGTCGGCAATAAGAAGGATCATAGGGAGGCCAAACTTGGCCTAAATAGAATCATCTTGGTTGCTCAAGAATGAGGCATATCTATCAAGTAATAATAAAGTGCTAGTTTGATTTTTGTGGATTTAAAATTGCGTATAGGACCTCAGCCCTATGACAATGTTTCTGAATGAAACATGACAAATAACTTAGACTTATTATATGGCAGAGTTGAATTATACTTGCATATAATAGAGTTGAACTAAGTTGGCGATGTTTCTGAATGAAACATGACGAGTAAGACTTATTATATGGCAGGGTTGAATTATACTTGCATATAATAGAGTTGAACTAAGTTGGCGAAGTTTCTGAATGAAACATGACGAGAAACTTAGACTTATTATATGGCAGAGTTGAATTATACTTGCATATAATAGAGTTGAACTAAGTTGACAATGTTTTTGAATGAAACATGATGAATAACTTAGATTTATTATATGGCATAGTTGAATTATACTTGCATATAATAGAGTTGAACTGTTGGCTTATGTTTCTAAATGAAACATGACGAGTAACTTAGACTTATTATATGGCAGTTGAATTATATTTGCATATAATATATAGTTGAACTAAGTTGGTGATGTTTCTGAATGAAACATGACAAGAAACTTAGACTTATTATATGGCAGAGTTAAATTATTCTTGCATATAATAGAGTTGAACTAAGTTTGGTGATGTTTCTGAATGAAACATGACGAGAAACTTAGACTTTTTATATGACAGAGTTGAATTATACTTGCATATAATAGAGTTGAACTAAGTTGGCGATGTTTCTGAATGAAACATGACGAGAAAACTTAGACTTATTATATGGCAGAGTTGAATTATACTTGCATATAATAGTGTTGAACTAAGTTTGGTCATGTTTCTGAAAGAAAAATGACGAGTAACTTAGACTTATTATATGGCAGAGTTGAATTATACTTGCAATTAATAGAGTTGAACTAAGTTTGCGATGTTTTTGAATTATACATAACGAGAAAACTTAGACTTATTTTATGGCAGAGTTGAATTATACTTGCATATAATAGAGTTGAACTAAGTTGGTGATGTTTCTGAATGAAACATGATGAGAAACTTAGACTTATTATATGACAGAGTTGAATTATACTTGTATATAATAGAGTTGAACTAAGTTGGCGATGTTTCTGAATGAAACATGACGAGTAACCTAGACTGTTTATATGACAAAGTTGAATTATACTTGCATATAATAGAGTTGAACTAAGTTGGCGATGTTTCTGAATGAAACATGACGAGAAACTTAGACTTATTATATGGCAGAGTTGAATTATACTTGCATATAATAGAGTTGAACTAAGTTAGCGATGTTTCTGAATTATACATAACGAGAAAACTTAGACTTATTATATGGCAGAGTTGAATTATACTTGCATATAATAGAGTTGAACTAAGTTGGCAATGTTTCTGAATGAAACATGACGAGAAACTTAGACTTATTATATAGCAGAGTTGAATTATACTTGCATATAATAGAGTTGAACTAAGTTGGCTATGTTTCGAATGAAACATGATTTAGTAACCTAGACTATTTATATGACAAAGTTGAATTATACTTGCATATAATAGAGTTGAACTAAGTTACGATATCTCCGAATGAAACATGACGAGTAACTTAGACTTTTTATGGCAGTTGAATTATACTTGCATATAATAGAGTTGAACCAAGTTGAATTCATTTAGACTTGCCATGCTGTAGAGTTAAACTCGTAATGGAACTAAGTTTGCATTAGAGAAACCAAGGTTGAACACCTCGGCTAGTCTTTGTTTGAATCGACTTGGCTAAATTGAAGATGCATACTTAACGTGAACATAAGTGACACTTGGGTTCACATTAGGGGTGAAGCAAGAATAAGGAATAGGCTTAACACTTGTTGAAATTTTTTACAAGTTGGAGTTAGCCGAGGTATCCGGATGAGGGGACACTCTAGTTGTTGGTTACTTGAGATCACCAACCAGTTCGTCAATCCTGGGAATACTGAAAGGCAGTAAGTACAAGTAAGGAAACAATACTTGTTGAATGTTGTTTAAAGAATTTTTATAAAATGCCTGTTGGCCAAGATCACAGCAAAAGGTGAACTCCGAGGTAAGTTTGTCCGAGGTGGCCAACTAAGGGTGTACTTGAGATGAAGTGGATTCGAGGTGGTATGTGTCAGATGTGTTCTAACTCGAAGTGATTACACAGTTAAAGTATACTTGGGAGAAGTACAAAAATATTCTAAGTATGGAATCATACAAGACAGTAAAGACAGAGATTGAACACTTAGTCAAAAAGAGGACTTGCATTGAAAAAGACAACTTGTTTAGATACAAAAGAAGGCACCTTGGCCCAAAGCAAAAGAAGATATCAAGATGGAATCTGACTCCAACCTCAAATGATAGATACTATAGGGAAGGGCATATATGTCTCTCCAGGCATCATGGAATCCTCCTCCCCAGCCAACCTTAGATGAACGTCAGCTGGAATGAAAAATTCCTGACGGAAGTATTTTAGTTTATTGGAGAAGTTTACCCTCCATTTGAACATCCTCATGACCTTGGCCAGGTGAATTTGGCAAGGAAAGTTGGACTATGTGGGTTAAAGACCTCGTGAAACCCTAAGGACCTGGTTATCAATTTTAGGTTCGAGAAGGTTTGGGGGGCAAATTTGTTTTAGTTTTCCTAAGTGTGGATTCTAGCAAATCCCAAACCTACGTCTATGCAAATGTACAGGATTCAGAGGCAGTAATCTACTAACAAGCAAGCATAGACAAAAGAAACAGGTCTCAAAAACATGAAACAGTGATCAAAGACTCAAGAACACGAGCAAAATAGAGCATTGATAGATTCAGGGAATGAACAAAATTGATAGAATTCGATGACAAGCTTGCTAGAAGATATGTGTCAAATACAAAAAATGTGAAGATGGGCTCAAGAACATGTAGGACAAAATATGAGCCAAAGCAAGCGAAGGCATGTAGAACAATGAGATTCAATATGAATATAAGATGGCAATGTAGATATAGATACATATATCGGTAATGCGATGTGTAACAATCCACGTAATGAATATATTTGAAAATGGAGAACCGGGTTAAAATAAAAGAACTCAACGACTTACAAAGTGAAGCCGAGGAATTATATGCCGGAAAGGGATTTGCCAAAGTCAAACAACGTTATGATTGGAACTGAACTGCTGAGTGCACGCCAAAAGTGGTGACTAGAGTTGTAATAGGAATGAATTCTTCAAGAATAGTGATGATGGTTTGCAGAGGCCAAGAGAAAGAGAGTTTAAAGGCACAAGTAGACACGAAATGAGAAAATGAAAATGTTTTGCTAGAATTGGAAAAAGATGGCAAAAAGTTATGATTTAGATTCCCGACGTGCCCACGCTAACATCAAACGGCGGGGGGTAGAACCGACGCAACACAATGGGGACGTGATTGGTATGCTCCAATCTGATGATGATCTTGATTGAGAAGTGCGATCTTAGTTGAGATATTGATCTCAGTTGAGATGTTGAAATTGGATGGGGCGTAACTTGTTTATTTTGATTTCGATGAGATGATACTAGGATCTTGATGTTCTTGAACTAGCAAGTCATGATCTCTACTAGTAATGTGATCTTCATTGAGATGCTGGACCTGGATGAGTTACAATATGATGGTTCTTGATTCTTGATTCTTGATGAGTGGACATATGAGTCCTTATTTCTGGCTGACAAGTCACGATCTTGGTTAGAGGAGATGTATAGGTTCTATCACCCCGCTAGCTGAGGTAATAGAACCTAGGGCCATAGGGGACATATTTTTGGGTAGTCCACGGCTAAGGTTGTTAGCCGAGGTACCACGTGATGCACTCATGATGTAGATATGGTGCAATAATACCGAATCGAGATATTTGGATAGAGGACTAGAGTCCTAGATGACATCAAACTACCTATTTGGATAGAGATGGGACTCTTGAGAAAGTTCATCTTAATCAATAGTGTGAGTTGTGATAGATGTTATCCTTGTAAAGAATAGAGTCCCATGAAGTAAGACTTCTAGGGGAAGTTGATACCCACCACTATAAAAGCGAGGCACCCCATGAGTCTAAGGTATTCTTTTTATGTTATGTCTAGTGAGTTAAGCACTATTTGTTATCTTTGAGATATTGACATCGACTTGATCATCTGAGTGCCTCCGTGATCTAACCACCGCTTCTGATTCTTACCTTCGCGGACAAAGTTGTTCGGCTTAATCTATTCTCGCCGTGCTCTCTAACCGAAGTTCCCCTTTGGTTGTGTGGTCGAAATCAACACCCACACTTATATATATATATATATATCAATGTTCACGCCTATAAATATATAAAAATATATAAATGTAAATTTATATATACTAGCTCATGCCCGCGTTCGATGTCACGATGTAAATAATATTAGGATTATAATAATATAATTATTCCAAATACTATTTAAATTTATTTTTTAATTTGATAAAATCACAAATTTATTATAAAATTTTGGAGTTCTCATAAAACTCCTCACTAAAACTCACTTTTACTAATATAATACATAGCTAGATAGATAGATGTGCTTAGCATACATACAATTTCTATGGGCATACATACAATACGCTTTTGCTTAAATAATTATATGAAAATTGTATGTATGCTCGTAATGTCCTAGTATATTACGCATACATACATTATATGAAAATATGTGTAAAATATATTGAACAAAAAGGAGAAAATAAAGACAAATAAACAAATAGAGAGAACAATAAAAACGGAGAAAATAAAAAATAAAAAGAAAAGAGATAGGAAGGCGGGATCATGGGAGGGGTGTGAGAAAAGAAAAGTAAGAGAGAGAAAGAAGCAAGAAAGTAGAAAATGTATATGTAGAACATTTTTTGGAAAAAATATTTCTAAGCCATTGTTTTATAATTTGAACAAATTTGAGTCATCCAAATGTCCTGACAAGACAAAAATATGTTGAAGATTCAAAAACTGTCATGCTTTATTAAAATATGTTGAAGATTCATATGAGGTCTAAATTTACGAAGTCTATCAGGTATTCAATATATTTAAAAATAATAGTTAATCGTTCAAATTCATTTAATTTGTGGACTAAAAATTTCATTAATATAATCTCCACTACACATAGTAAAATCTGGCTTCTAATTCTGAGGTCGTAGACTTTTCCATATAATATGAATAAAAAATAAGTGAAAAAAAAGGAGACAAAAAAAAAAATAAAAAGAAAAAATAGAGAAATGTGGGATCGTGGGATCATAGAAGGATAGGTAATAAAAGGAATAAGTAAGAGAGAGAAGCAGAAAAATAGAAGATGTACATGTATGATATTTTTTGAAAAATATATCTCAACCGTTGTTTTATAATTTGAATAGATCTGAGCCGTTCAAATGTCCTAATAGAACAAATGTGTGTAAGACAAAATTCAAAACTATCCTACTATTTTATATAGATGTTGAAGATCAATATAAAGTCTAAATTTACGAAGTCTATCAGGTATTCAATATATTTAAAAATAATAATTAATTGTTCAAATTCATTTAATTTGTGGACAAAAAATATCATTAATATAATCTCCACTATACACAGTAAAATCTGGCTCCTAATTCTGGGATCGCAGACTTTTCCATATAATATGAATAAAAATAAGTGAAAAAAAGGAAAAAATAAAAAATAAAAAAATAGAGATAAAAATAAAAATGTGAGAAAATAAAAAAAAAACAAAAAGAAAAGAGCGAGGAATGCGAGATCATGAGATTATAGAAGGAATGGGTGACAAAAGGAATAAGTAAGAGAGAGAAGTGAGAAAATAGAAGATGTACATGTAGGATATTTTTTGAAAATATATATAAGCCGTTGTTTTGTAATTTGAATAGATCTGAGCTATTCAAATGTCCTAGTATGACAAATGTGTGTAAGACAAATTCAAAAACCATTATGCTTTATTATATAGATTATTGTATTCATAGATTTTCAATCTATAATGCTATATTACCATCAGATACTTTTAATTTTCTGACATGTATCGCTTTAGTGATATAATTATATTTGTTAGGAAAAAATTTACAAAATATGTGTTGTTCTCTATCAACTTATGTTCAACACATATATACATACATGTCATACAAATAAGTGTCCATAACAAATACTTTCAATAACAAAACAAGACATTGCAAAATACCTCTATCACAACAATAATTGTACTTTTTTTCCCTTTACAGAAAAAATCACATTATTGAGGAAAAAGAATTTTGAAATTCATAACAACATGATATCGTCTCAAACTCTTACTCATCAAAATATTTTTATTATAATGAGTTATAATGGTGAGCAATAAGAAAAATAAGAAGATGATGAAAAAAAAGTACAGAAGATCTATTGCAATATACGCCCAAACAAAGTTAAATGAGCTAAAGTAAGAATTGTACTATCTGCTAGAAGTTTAAGAAAAATAATGTACCTTATGCAATAATATTTTAGTCAAATTATAAGAAAAAATCAAATGATGCCCAAACATTATCGCAAAGAACTTAATGATACATGAAGTAAATACATCAAATAAAAAAGTTTTGATCAATTTTTGTTATATGTCGACATTACTTATAGATACTATAATAAATTATGTAACTTGATAGTTTTATAAAAGTAACATCTGCAAACACTCATGGATCTATAAATATCCTGAAAATAATTGTGAAATTTATATCAATCAAAAATATTAAGCTATAATATCATTCAATTTTCTTAAAAAAATTATTCCACATTTTCTACATAAATTAAAATATACTAATGCCCAACATTATATTTTTCATCATGGAAGATATTCGTATGAAAAATGAGACTCAACAACTCTTAATGTATAAAAAATACATTACATATCGATATTAATGCATTCTTATACCTCAATAGTATGAAAATAATATGCAATAGTGGGTTCAATAAATTTGTATCACAAGATGAACTATTAAACAAAATTATGTAATTGTGCAATTAATTTTCATACCTTCAATTGTATTATGTACCTGATTATGAAAAAATTGAAGGGAAGTTGATAGAAAAGATTTATTTAATACTATATATTTAAAGGACTTGCTTATTGTTTATTGTTTAGATAAGATTATGATCTCAATAATCTAGTTATAAATTAATGTTTTATGTTTATAAAATTTCTCATTTATTATTTAAATTCTTCAATGAGTATGTATTTATTTCTTACTTAGTTGCATTTTGATATAGATCAATTTATCCATACAAGTCTCCATACTTTGTATACATATCACATACCAATTTCAGAGACAATAATATAATTACAGATTTAATAGTTGATGGAAAATCACGTGTCACATGAAGTGCAATATACCCAACCACTAGTATAATATAAAAGGGTTACGACAATTTTCTCAATTTTACATATGATATGACATAAAAAGCTTCCATCCTCATCTCGATGACCCTAGCCTCACAAATTTCACCAATCACTCATTCATTATGCCTTTATGTTCCTCAATCACCTAACATAAATAATTAATATTCCATATTCTCCACCAATTGTATTATCATGGAGTCCTAGACTACGGATAATCACCCGAGCTTCATGGACAATTCTCTCTCTCTGTGGGTTCGCTTATCTCTCTATCTCTAACAATAGTCGCCCTCACATAGCGTTAGAGTTGGCAAGGTTGGATCATAAACCTTCAATATACCGCCTGCAATTTTATGGGTTTAGACCGCTTATTTATCTTGTGTCAAATTGGACTATACCAAAATTTGCTTCATATACAACTAGTAAACAAGTTATTAGTGGTGAGTTGTAAATGGTGGGCGCAAACTAATTGAGTTGTTCGTGAGTTAACCTTGTTAAGAGCTCACTTGACTTAGCCTGCTTGGCAAACTAATCGAGCTTGAACTTGAATATTAGGCTCATTTAGTAAATCGAGCCTACCTAGCTCCTACTCATTTATCTTTTATTTAAAATATATATTATTTATATTAACTAATATATAAATATATAAATAATATTGTAAATATATTATTTTATGTATTCAATAATATAAATAATAAATAAAAATCTTATAAAGTTGAGCTTCTCTATCATTTGCAACCCTCAGAAATGCAAAACGGTTTAAAAACCCTTAGTGGCCAAGTCTATTGCTAAACAAGCCTTTTCACCGCCAAGCCAATTCACCATTTGCCTGTTAGATTTTGTCACATAGCAACCTAATATTTATGAATAATACTATATAAATAAAAAAATTTATACATAATGATGTGACTTCATTATGAATCTTTCTACTTGAAAACAAAAACACTATTGAAGATGGATTATTTACAATAATATCATTGTCACATCATTTTAATCAAATTTTTATATAAATTTTATATATGTTTAGAATTTTGCAATATTTATTTATAATAATCAGATATAAAAATATTAAAATATTATGAAATTGACACCAATATTTTAGTATATTTAATATTTATAATAAACTCCAACCCATTTGTTTGGTATAATTTTTAAAAATCTATTTTTATTTTTTTGAAAATAACTAAATACTAATTTAGTAAAATAAATAAATTAAAACAACTTATCATTTAATTTTACTTTTTATGAGGTAAAATAAAATTTTTTGGTTCAATTTTGTCAAATTCACTCCTTTTATTTTTTAAAAAACTAATTCTAAAATTAAAAACTTAAAAAACTAATTCTAAAATTAAAACCAAACAATTAGATACGCTGCCTTTTAAGTCTCTCTCTTCTTTTTCTCTCTCTCTCTCTCTCTCTCTAATTTGGAATATTAAATACATACATATACATATGTTCCCTAGCAAAAAAAAGAAATATCAAATAATGATAGAGATTCTACAACCCCCAAAAATGTTCTCTCAACCATCTCATGTCAATGCCGTGCACAACCTCCCAAAAAAAAAAAAATTTAAACACATCAAATGGTCAATATATCACGGGGTCATAGGGTCATCTTTTGTGCAGGGTTCCAAACATTTTTCCAAAAATATATATATATACACATGTTCTCTCCACCCAACACCACACTGCCATCAGTAATTCCACCAACACTACCTCCTTCACTATCGCCACTCCACCACCATTGCCACACACCACCACTATCACCACCATCACCACCACCACCACTTCCACTGGCCATCATATTGTTATAAAAAAATAAAAAAATAAAAAATATAAAATTTAAAATAAGAATAATTTTTTAAAAAATGATTTTTTAAAAAAATAAAATCATTTTTTCAAAAATACATAAATAAATAAATTTAAAAGAATAAAAATTGTTAAAAAATTGATATCTATATATATTTTTATATAAAAATAAAAGGATAAACTACGACTATTGCAGTCCTTGGTACTTTGGTCCTTTTTTCATTTTTAATCATTGTAATTTCCAATTGCCTCGATTTTTGACCCCGAATTTTAAATGATTTTGTTTTAATGTAGTCCAATTAATTACAACTCTTAACATTTTTTTTTATAAAAAAAATATGTCCATAAGTGGTATGTGTAATAATTTTAAAGGCAAAATACAAACTTACTTCTAACTCAGCTTAATTAATTTCAACTAATTCAATAATAATTTTCATCAAAATACTACATCTAAGCATTATCAATTGGACCAAATTGATACAAAATCTAAAAATTGAGGGTCAAATATGAGCTAATTGGAAAGCATAGGGACCAAAATGATACAAGTGACAAAAAATGAAGGGACCATTGGTGTAATATTCTTTTTTCTAAAATAAAAACAATTAAAAAAAATTTAATTAAAAAAAAAAAGTATGAAGTAAATGGGTTGGTGGGTTCATTTGTCAAACCCATATAACATCCAATTCAACCTTAAATCCATTTAAACCCATTTATTAAATGGGCGGTTTCTAAAGTTAATTATTTTAAATGCAAAAACCTATTTTGATCCGGGTGGCATACCAGCTTCATTTGCCACCTTCTAGTAAGTCACCCAAGGCTGAAATGACTTAATCTAATTGCCTTACATTGTTGTATTCCTACCGCTTCTGCCTTCCCATTATCTTATTTGTCACAAATATAAATAGCACAAATACAAACACACATGATAGGAGACAACTCAATGATTTTCAATAAATATAGGACACCTATACATGTAGGACACGCTTTTAAATTTTGGAGCTTCAGACATAAGTCGACATCCTCAATTTTTTAAATATTAGGTCCTAATTTCTAAGATCTTTAGTAAAAAAAAACACACACACACACACACACACACACACATATCACTTTATTCAACATCCCATTTGTCAGTCAGAATATCACACATTTCTCTATCTTGCTATCAATCATGTGAAATCCCCACGCTTTTGAAGTATTAATATTTTAATGAGAAATATTGGTGGTTTATTATAGTAATTTGATGGCAGAGATTTCTTTAAATGAGAATCTAATTTATTTCCTTTATTTTATTTTATTTCTTTTTTATCTACGCCTCATTATTGTTCATCTCTTTTTGAAAATAGATTTTTTTTTTATCCATATATCATTTTTTTTCCTCACCAAGAAAAATAAAAGCAAATTCTAAAAAATAAAAGTCCTTAATTGGGCTTCTAATTACCCCCATGTCAAGTCAGTTCCCTTATACCTAGTTCTTTAGTTGATTGATGGACAAAACATGATTTCCTCCTTCCATTTTTCTTTTTTCTTTTTTCATTTTTTTAATCTTTTCTTGACCCCCAAGTATCTTCCCTATAAATTGAGCCAAACCAACCCTTTCTTTTTCATCCATTTCTTTTTGTTTCATCCGATTTTCCTCT
Source organism: Camellia lanceoleosa (assembly GCA_025200525.1). Classification (NCBI taxonomy): domain Eukaryota; kingdom Viridiplantae; phylum Streptophyta; class Magnoliopsida; order Ericales; family Theaceae; genus Camellia; species Camellia lanceoleosa. The sequence continues at coordinate 162,880,425 of CM045763.1, read as the reverse complement.
TTTCTTTTGTGTTCAAAAATTTTATGTTTAATTTGGGAGTATTTAGAATGAGAATTATTAATTTTATTTAACAAGAGAGTTCACTAGTTGCTAAAAAGTTTCACCTTAACGGCGGTAAACAACGTCTCACGCATTAAGTATACAACCAAGCTGTTAAAAAAGGTTTTAATGGTGGTAAAACAACATAAATTGAAAATGTTATCTATATAAGTATCGAATAATATATTCACGTGTAATATTCCCTCACCGCTTATAAATAATCTGCCGTATTCATTTACGCTTATTAACCACCACATAAAAAAATCGATGTACCCATATAAATGGAAGTTAAGAAAAGAAATTGTAGAAATCCATCGTAGAATGGTGTTCTTTTAACGATAGTTTTAAAAAGTCAAAAGTGGTTTGTATGGATACCAACCGCAAGAAGACGCTGAACAATTAATGGTAATATTTACCGCTTATTAAATATATTTTTAAAATTAAATATGATTTTTTATTAGCGTATTTAGATTAAACCACCTGGCAATTTCTATACAAGTATTAGAGGCATTTTAGAAACTCACTGCCAGAACCATTTGCTAAACCGATATTGTTTATACTTTTTTATATTCCATACCTTACTAATATAGCCATCCCTTTATTTAGGGACCTCAATCCATTT